>JAXCHB010000227.1:3902500-4255825 GCA_036926305.1 Uropetala carovei | reverse complement strand
AGAGAGAAGAGAGAGAGAGAGAGAGAGAGAGAGAGAGAGAGAGAGGAGAGAGAGAGAGAGAGAGAGAGAGAGGAGAGAGAGAGAGAAGAGAGAGAGAGAGAGAGAGAGAGAGAGAGAGAGAGAGAGAGAGAGAGAGAGATGTGAGTGGTGGATGTGAATGGAGAGTGAGAAGGGGAAGGGTAGGTAGTGGTGGGAGAGGGGGGGGGGGGAGAATGGAGGAATATAAACGGAGATGAAATGCATGGACCTAAGTAGTGGACGCGGCGAGGATTCATTGAAGAGGGTTCTGCCCAGAAGAGAAAAAAGAAGGGAGCATTAAGGCGAATGAAAGACAGACAGAGAGGTAAAGTGAGAGGGGAAGAGATGTGTAAGGAGAGAGGAGGGAGGAATAAAGTGGGAGGAAGCAAGGAGGGGAGAGGGGTGTGTGAAACATAGAGGGATTTAGATGTAGGAAGACAAAGGTAAAGTGTGAGAGAGAGAGAGAAAAGAGATAATGAGCGATGAAGCATGGAGGGAGAGAGAAAGGGAGAGAGAATAGGATGGGAGGGAGAGAAGAATATGAGGGAAAGAAAAAAAAGGGACAGCAAGTGAGGGAGAAGGAGAGAGAGAGTATGGAAGGGATGATGCTAGTAGGTTGTCGAGAGAATAGTAAATCAGCAGAAGAGGGAGGGTCGGCAAAGACAGGAGGCTACGTTTTTGCGGCGGGAATGTTTTTATGAGAGGGAGATAGGCGCAGAATAGCAGCGAGGTGCAAAAAGGGTTGAAAGGGCAAAAATAAATGCTGAAAAGAAAGGAGTAGGGGTGAAAGAGAGAGAGAGAGAGAAAAGGAGAAACACACGTAGAAAAATGAGTCAAAAGGGCGTAGACGGGGGAAAAATAAAACAATAGGACACATTGCAAAAAATATATATAATGATAAAATACGCCACAGATTATATTCACCAGGGGAAAAAGCTACCGACTACAAAAATACCACGACGTATATTATAAGGGAAACAAATGCCACGAGATTTGTTAAGCGACACAGTTCTCTGGAAGTGATTTCCTCGCAGGAAACGCATTCCAACAATCAAATTCATATTCCGTTCTTTAATGGGGCCGGCTGATGACTTCGATGCATAAACATCGGCAGAATAACATTAAATTTAAAGGACGCGAAGGCAATAAAGATTCATTTCATCGCAACAAAATTCTATTTATCAACATAAACTGACGGCCGTGCGATTTAGAACGCTCATCGGTTATGAGCGGCTCGTTAAAACTTCACGTTCGTGAAAAAATTATGCGTCATCCTTACGGAACGCTGATCACCACCCATATTAGGGGATGGAAATGTTTTTCCTGCCGGTTTTATATTGCACATAAATACCTTTCAGATTTCCGGACAACTTTTTGGAACTAGATACCCACCAGATTTCATACAATTATATTTCCTACTTTCTACAAACACGTAAGCACATAACATAATCGATTCAAACGACTAAGAGATAATAAAACCCTTTGTAAAAACTTTTTGCCGATTAAAATCGTTAATAAAATGAAAATTTCATGTGGTTTGTTTTTTTTAAAAGAATTACATTAACGTTAAAATAATCCTGAGAAAACTCTCCGCTGCAAACTGATCCCGTCAGCTGACGCATCGAAATCCATTAAAAAACGCAATTCTATTCCGGTTTAAGATTTAACAACGGAAATAAACTAGTTCCTTTATTAGTGGGAGGGGGATCATCAACTCACATCCCATAGTTTAAACACCGAAATACGTACCACAGGAATTCTCAATCCTCAACTCCCTTTTTCCGCATGGAACATTTTCGTTTATTTTTTTTTTGTGATAGGACCTTTAGAAATCCAAAACTCAAACAACCTCGCTCCGCAGGATCGTTTCGTCCTTTATTTTTCTTCTTCATCTCATTTCCTACCTCCACAATGCGTTCAGCCAACGGATGAATATTCTCGACAGATGACACGAGGTGACGTTACATCGTGCCCGAGAGATATCCTGTTCAAATTATCTCTCAAGCGCTTTCGTAAAGGATCCGAGTCGGCAGAAGTACTCGGCAGGTTAGTCGCAAGGGAAAGATGAACGTCTGGGAAGAGGAGGAGGCTCTGTGAGAAAGATAAGACGGAAGAGGGGTATGGGGTGGGAGGTACGGTGGTTGGGGAAGGGATGGGAGGCTCCCTTTAAGATTCCCGCGGGCTTGGTCGATACTGAGGAAGGCGATGCTGGAGACGAAATAAAAAGATGAAAGAGAGAATAAAAATGAAGGGAAAAAATACCTTCGCGATGAAATGAATAGAATCTCTTTAGGGAGGCAGATGGACCAAAGAGAGAGAGAGATAGCGGAGGTGAACACGGCGGCGTCTCTCCGTATTTTTTTTCCCATTAGCGGGAGACACATCGTGCCGGGATGTGGAAATTGGATGAGATCTACTAGGAGGGGGATGAGAGGAGGCGTCGGGGATGACGCGGAGAAGTGGGAGAGAAAACGGAGGAGTTGAGGAGGTGAGAGGGAAAAACGAGGTGGGTGAAGAGCGAGTGAGAGGGGTAAGGTAAGAGCAGTGGGTAGCCAACCGGCGGGATCATCAGACGTTAACGTGCGCCTCCTTGAATCTTTGAACGAGCTTTCTGGATGACCAGCTTTCGTAGATGGCGTCGCATGCTTGATTTGTAACCAAAACATTAATCGTGCCGAAAGAACTAAAACGCCGAGTGGGAACGAGCCACACACCTCCTGCGAAATGTATTTTTTTTTCACCTCCCACGCCTGAAATTGCCCTGACCGGCAATTCATAAGCACGCCCACGCAAACGACGATAAATTTTTTCGGGCTCTGTTTAACCACCCCTGGTAAAGACGACGAGGAAATAATGAGGGAGGAAAGGAAGAATGAAATTAAGCGAGAAAGAGGTTAAGAGAGGAAAGAGAGGCGGAGAGGAATAGTAAAAGAGGCAGCGGCCTTACACATGGAGGGAGAAAAATAGGATGAGAAAGAAAAAGGTAATGGAGAGTGGAAACCACGTTTGCAAGTCGCCACTGATCACGCTAAAATGTCGGGTAACAGGCGTCGCAAAAACGACCCCACGCGTTTTGTCGTCGCGATAGTCACGATATCAGCTGCAAGGGGACCGTAAAAGAAGGGTTCCCGTTCAGGAGATAGAAAAAGTGCAGCGCAAGGCAAATAGATACGTAAAAAAAAGAAATTGCGATAAAAAACAAGGGCGTTACCTCGTTATTAGAAGATCTGAAATGGGCATCGTTAGAAGAACGAAGACTGCAGACTAAAGTTAAGCTGCTAGACCAGTACTTTTCTTTGGCACTAGCGGACGAGGTTAAAGATCTTATCAGGGGGTGGAAGGGTGTTTCGGATGGCACGATAAAGAGGAAAAGATTCGCGATACGTACTGTAGAACGGAGAGATAACAGGAAAAATATAAATGATAATGACTGCTAGGAACATGTTTAGTGCATGCAATCCACCTTGCCATCCACCATTATGGTGACTTGCAGTTTATAATGGAGACGTAGTGGGCGTTTGAACATTTCCCACAGCCACTTCGGCTAAAATTTACGACATATAACTCCATAGAAGTTCCAAATTAGCGTTCAGTGTATATATCTGCCTCCTGCAATACTCTAATACACTGAACGCTAATCTGGAACTTCTATGGAGTTATATGTCGTATATATATATATATATATATATAAAAGAAGGCCGAAGAGAGAGAGGGAATGATAGAAAGAGTCAGAAGGAAATGAGAGTCTGACTAGAAGAGACGTAAAAGATGACGAAAGCGGGAAGAACAACATAAAGGAGATGGGGAAGAGAAAGAATCCGACATTGGGGTAATTACTACATATAAAGAAGATATGGAAGGAGAGAAAACAGGTGGAAATAAAGTAGGCGAAAGAAACATTACTAGGAAGAGTAAGTAAGAAAACTGACGGTATGCGGAATAGTTCTATTATTCTAGCAAGGAAAAAAACTACGTATTTTTCCACTATTTTATATTCAACTCACGACGTACTACATCATCATCAGTTGCCAAGCGAAACACGGGTCGTGGATAGGAAAAAAATTTAAAAAGTGGAAGTTGCATAGAGTTCACATCAAGCGGGGAAGATTGACGAAAAAAGTATAAAAAAATGGAGGAATCAAGGACAAAGAGGGGAGAAAAGATGAGAAAGCGGCGTCACGAAATATGAAAATAGAAACCTTTCCCAAAATTTAACGCTGGCGCCTAGGGGGGGAGGGAAAGATTTTTTTTATTTCGTAAGGGATAGCACAAAGAAAATATGAATATCGATGAATGTACCCTTTGTTAAGTTCAAACGTATCGATTTATTCTGAACGTCTACTTTACATCATTACCGGGAGAGCAACGTGTGGAGCAAAGCGAAGGTGTTTATGTTTGACGGTGGTAGTGATTCGTCCATCAACTGACGAAACTGCTGATAAGAAAAACGCTGGTAGCAACGCATAAAGCGATTGGTATACATGATACTTTGTCATTTTTCGAGATAAGAAGAAACACGTCTTATGCGAAATTCAAATCTTTGAAAAGATTTTTATTAGTCGATAAAGCGAAAAAGGTAGCATTCAAAACACCATAAACAACACGCAAACTGAAATGCAACGGTATTTAATGGGAGCGCCGAAAAATACATTCAATTTGTTTTTTTTAAATAGCTTTAGACGTATAGGTTGACATATTCCGAAAATACTTGACCCATCTTAGGGGCAAATATTATCGCAATAATATTTTAACGAAGTGATTTGCATTATATTTTTATTTTATGTCGCTGCTGTTGTAATTTTTGCCGAAAAGGTAAAAAAATTGCCGGATGATAGAGACCTGCACGGATGCAGATTTCTGTATCCGCACCCGACCCGTACCCGCAGGCTACATATCCTTATCCGAACCGTACTTGCAAAAATTTATAAATTACCCGATCCGACTCGCAGCAATAAAGTGTCCGACCCAACCCGTCGTATCCGCAGGCAAAAATTTATCTATGAACAAAAACCCAAAAATTCAAAAGAAAATAACTCTCGGCAGAACATTTCAACGACCCTCCCTTAATGAAAAGAATGTTTTGGAAAATCCCACCGATAGCTCCCAAATAAAGTCGCGTCCCTCGAAAGGTAAGAGGGGAGGGTCAAAAGAGACCTTTAGGCCTTTAGGGTTATCGGCTTGGACGGGGTAGGAGAAGGGTGCAACCAACGTTATTATTTATTCTCATACTCAAGGCACTGGATTTTGACTTCAGCCCGGATACTGATTTTCGTATCCGCACCCGATCCGCATCCGCAGGCTACATATCCCAATCCGACCCGCATCCGCTAAAAGTTAAGCATAATCCGATCCGAACCGCGACTTTTCGTGCGGATATCTGCGGGCCGGGTCGAATAAATTGCGGATATGCAGATCTCTACCGGATGAGAAAACGGAAAATAAATGAAAAAATGGAACAAAGGCGGATTCATACTCTTCACGTCGATCGTTTGAAAAAATTGCGCCCGAATGAACAATATCAGCAAAAAAAATGTTTAATTTAAAATACAAAACACGAGAAATCGTATTCCGAAGTAAATTTCAATCGTTAAAAATATAACAACCCCAGCGCATCCCGAATTTCTTCCGCGAAAACGTTTTCATCAAATAAATGCTAACTTTGACGGCACGTCTCTTGCCTACAAAAGAATCTGTAACCACCTCATAATATCTCATATTCTGAATTAGTTCCATAAAAAATCCCATTTCGAAACAATAGAAAAAGATCGATAAATAAGGTCTTACCGATTCACCCTTACAAACAATCACAAATACACAGGCGGAAAATACGACAAAACACGAACAAAAAGGAATCGAAACTACGGCTTTCGCTTTTTTTTATTATCTCCGCCATCGCCAACCCGACCGAATGGAGTACACCCTGCTATGGCCATTTCTTTTGATTGTCAAGGCGAACAATCATTTTGCGCGGCTTTCGAAAAGACGGAACGACTCTACCAAAGCCGTTGGGACCGAAGCGAAAATTACGGAGGGAACAGATGAACACGTGACGATCCGTCATATTGACCGAGGTAAAAAATTAAACAAAACAAAAACAAGTTGGGAAAGTGTACAGCGTAACACAAAAGGGCGCGTTTCGTGCAACAGAGCATTAGAAAGAAATGATATATGTATACGTAAGGGAAATAGCGCTTTAAAGTTATTCTCTTCGACATAAATACTCCATTTTCTTCCTATTTAAAAATACTGCATGCACACCTAAGAAAATTAAACGTATTTTTGTGAGATTGTTTATGATAGAAACAATGATGAAGTAACCATGCAAGAAATTTTCCAAGTTCAACTCGAATTAAGACTTTCCTGTTTGATTTTCTTGATAACGGCTACTCCTATGATAAAAATGTATAGGAAAGGAAATACTCTTAATTTACGAGTTCTACAACTTTTAATTGAAAAGTATTTTGATATGACCAATACTTTACGAGATATGACGGAAACTTCATTTTTTGTCACTTGTAAAGTGGTATTCCTGATTGACTTACGTGATTCATTTTTGCGATTTTCTTATTGTTTTTGGCTGTAAGTCATTAATATCACATCTCATGAAAATCCGTTCGGTAGAAGCCGAGAAGGACCATGCGGACGGACGGACGGACGGACGGACGGATAGACTGAAGCTAATAAGCGCTCATGCTGGAAGCGAAAAGCGCCTAAAAAATCACAAAAAAACAAAACTCCCTGTAGTGGTACTACGTGAGAAATTGGAGTATAGGAAAGGGAGTTGTGAACGGATTAAGTGCCCCCAGAGAGATAAAAGCGATGACATGCCCGTGCAATCAAAATCAGGCGAAAGCTACGCGTCCCTTTCTCTCTCTCTCTCTCTCTCTATATATATATATATATATATATATATATATATATATACATACACACACACACACACAAAACATACCCACACAACCCTTGATCCTACCCTCTCACCCACCTCACTGCGGATATCCTACCCTCTCTCACCCTTTCTTTTCCGGGGGGTTGGAAACGCTTGGAACATCATCAGTCCCACCCATTTTCCTCCCTCTGCCAACCCTTATAACGCTACCACACCCCCCGTTCAATCAATCTTCCGTTTCTTTGGAAACAAACTTCCCTATCGCTAATCCATTCCGTTTAGATCATTCTTTATCTACTACCATTCTCCCTTTCTCTTTCTCTCAGCATTCTTCTCTCTGCCCCTTATTCTCTGTGGCGCCCTACCTACTCGGAAAGGGAGTTCGGCATGACCGGTTCGGCGACGGGACCATTCGACGATGGGATTATTCGACACCGGACAGTTCGGCGCCAGCCGTGTTCCGCACGGCACAATTCCAATATATATTGGAGGGAATGACGTCACGATAATATTAATATTGCAACTCTTTAAGTTACCGGATCTATTACGTAGAAATAAAAATTACTATATTTAAAGGTAAATGGATTGAAATTAACTTTCGTGACAAAAAGTACACGATAAAAATTATGCGACGAAAAATCACCGGATGATATACATACATATATATATATATATATATATATATAATGATTTGCACAATTAATTAATTATATTAATGTTAATTTAATACAAATTATACTGTTAAGTTAAATTAGCTGACTTGATTTCATCGCACCAATACTGTTTTAATAACAATGATTATATCTTTAAAGAATTAACTTTCAAATTTACTTTCGTGAGAAAACGGTCACAATATACTACAACAATGAAGTTAACGCGGCTGATTTGACTTCACCGAACTAATAACGTTTGAATAAATATGGCTACATTTAAAACAGCTTAATTTTTAAATCAATTTACGTGAGGGGCTTTGTAGTGTATTAAGTTAAACAACCGTGCCGTGAGGAACACGGCTGGCGCCGAACTGTCCGGTGCCGAATATTCCCGTCGCCGAACCGGTCGCGTCGAATCGGTCGTGCCGAACTGTCCTAAACCCCCATCTATTACTCTTTCTATATTACCGACCCCTCTGCTACTTTTTACACGGAATTTATTACCTATCACGTCCCACCTATACAAGTCCTCAAAAAAATCTCTCTGGGTATGTGAGAGAGAAAGAGCTATAAACCATGAAGTGTTTCAGAGCTGAGGGCGTCTGTGTTATATGCTTTTCGTTCCGTGATTGGCCGGGTATAAAACGTGGAGAAAAAAAGCGACCAAAGTGTTAATTTTAGCCCCTCCCTTTCCGTCTCTCTATGTATTTCCAAGCCGTCCTGACACAAAGGATTTATAGACACAAGACAAAAAAAAAAACAAGGCATTTTTATTGCGTTCTGAATTTACAAATGGCACGGTATAAATGAACGCGAGTGGCCTAAGCGGAATGAGTAAATAACATAGGAATATAAACATTGTCTTTTCCTGGGCACGCTGGTGCCGTTAAAATTAATTATTAATGGAAGCAGCGACTTTTTCAATGCATATCAACGATCGGTATACGCAAGTATAAATTATTTCTTATTCCATCATCCTTAACAATATAAACTTCTGAAATAATGTGTATATATCTTAGGCAACCGCGGAAACGATTGTGTCTCGATACGAAATTTCCTACCCTCTTTAAGAACCGATGAGATTCAAAATGTCCGAAACAAAAAAAAAACACTATCGATGAAACTTAACGAGCGCTTTTTCTTTATTCTCATCCTCGTTCAATATCATAACAACAGCGCCGTCGAAAGTCGAAAAGAGAATTGCCACCAAAGAGATTCTTTTTAACGGACCTATTACAAGACGCATAAAAAACAGAATATAGGCATTTAGTATTTTTCGCGAAAAGATTCGCGGAAGAATGGTGGCGGCAATTCCTTGAAGGAAAAAAAACAAAATCACCGTCGCGACGTGGATGGAATAGCAATTTTTAAGGACTGTTACGCGTATTTTTCGAGAGAGAGAACAACGAGATTGTTTTATTTCCAAACCAATTCACTCCAGGAGACAAAAAAAAAACATCAATCCGCCACGAGAGAAAACTTGGAAAAAAAAAAGAAGACAATGGGATCAAGGACCGTGAGAGACGGTGAAATTCTACGAAGGCTCGATAAAAAACCTAAAATAAAAAAGAGAGAAAGAGATAGAGTAAATAAAAAACCCGAATGGGAAAAAAAATAAATCGGAGAAATGTGGGATGGCATACAACGGGTCCATAAAGACGGCGATAGGGGTTGGAGTAGGAAAAAATGATGGGACGAAAGAAGTAGAACGATAGAAGAAGATTGGAGGGAGGGAGAGAGAGAGAGAGACAGACAGACGACTTTATTGAGGGTGAGAGAGATACGGGTGGGGTGAAGATGGTAATATACGACACGAAGAAGAAAGAGTGAGATAAGAGGCAAGATAAAAAAAATCGGTACAACATACATTGTACAAACTTTCTCATATATGAATGCGTCGTTTAGTTATCTTTAGAAGGTGAAAATCGTATCAGCCGGTTTTCAGAAAATCCAATTTTTGTTAAAGTTGCCTAGAATAAACTACCCTTATATTCATTCAATGAGAAAAATGAAATATGTAGTATTATTGCAGACCTATACTCAAGTAACTGTAAGAGATTTTATCGAAATCGGTCGAGCCGTTTTTGAGAAAATCAAATTGTTGTTGAAAATGCGTAGAATAAACTTCCCTTAATTACTGAGCAATGTCAACCACTTCTTCATAGCCTCTGCTTAGTATGATAAAATGCCTAAGTTCGCTCCACCGTTTAGGCTCTAGAGCCAGTAACAGGCAGACAGACGGCATTGCGAAAACCACTTTTTCGACTCGGCGTCACCTAAAACGTATATTTCCGTAAACATCTCGAGATCGAATTTTTTAGCGATTACAATACTTTCTCAATATATGTACTCCGTACATGACAAAGTAAGAAAGAAATACATAACCAAGGATTGAGACGTTACCAGGAGATATGAATATTGGGGGTTTAGTTGAAAGGGATAGGTTGAAGACAGACGATAAAATGGTCGGAGGAAGAGGTACAAAACTGCTTCTCCAACAGCCTTGGTTTGGAAAATCAGACACGCATTACGAATACATGGCAGCCGTCGTCCATGGTGTTTCTTCGATATTAGATTCTAAACAATAATCATTTAAAACTTACTACTGGCTGCAAGAAAGAGGAAGACGAACTGGATCGCACATTACCTTAGGAGTGAGGGAGAGCATGATTAAAAACGTGTATAGAAAGAAATCGACAACATCGAAAACGCAATGCGAGGGATTCGGATTGCAAGGAAGAAGCTGAGATAAATGTAATGGCGAGGAATTAGGAAGAATCAAGAGGGGGAGAGAGGAAGTCACAAGCCTAAAGGAGGGATGCGAACGTGAAAATACATTAAGGACAAGGCCCTGTGTGCTATTAACTGGCGCCGCGTAAGCATGGTCTGGTAAAAAAGTACTCCCGACGCGTCCAACGGTCAATAAACTCCCGTTCCTAACAGATGCAGCGGGGAAAAAACACATCCAGAAAACAAAAACCGACGACGCCGCAGCTCGGTAGTTTTCCACCGTGCCGCTGACGCTTAATTTTTCATATCCCAACGCCGCATAAAGATATCTGGGTTCAACATTACCGGGATTTGTAAGACTGTGCGCAGTCTATTAAATTGAACATGCCCCGAAAAGAAATAAAACAAAAATAAACTCGAATAATGTTTTTATTATTTAAGATAACAACAATCAAAAGGATGTAACTTCTGAAAGGTTGAAAGTTTTATTTAAGCTACTAATGAAGCTAACCTAAAATTTATAATTAGAGAATTTCTACTTAAGAGTCGTGTCTATGACAGTCTCATCCACCCATACGACTGTGTTGGAAAATGTGTGCATTTCAAAGGTTATTTTATTCATAATTGTGTTCTTATCTCATATAATAAAATTATTGATCGGCTCTGTTTTTCGTATATTCCTTTTGGGACAGAATTATTTAATCCACATACTCCTCGAAAAAAGAGCATGGAGAATATGCTGAATTCTATCAGTCTGATTCGTTGCTCATTACAGAAAACAAAAATACATCAAAAATTCTAGAGAAGAATTCTCAATCATTTCAAGCAAACACTGTACATCCGTTTAATTAACCTGCGCGATTAATGAATTTTAAACATACGTTTAACATTACTGCTTTGTGAAGTAGAAATTTACATTTTGGGAATAATTTTGTAGTGCATATGTGTAAATGCTCAGGTAATCAAATGATCCACTCCTGCTATTAACTGAATCGAATGAACAACAAATTTTACACATCTTTTACTCAATTCAAAATCAAATTGAGAATTAAAATTGTAAAAGAGTCAATCTACTCGTGAAGGTTGGCGATCAAAAATTTTTTTGTTGTTTCAATTACCCTAAAAATAAATCCCGCTTTGGAAAATTCATTTGCATAGGTCATAAATTTATCAACTTATCATCCAAAATATTTCAGCACGAGAGGTTTTAATCGGCTCACGATTACGTCATAAACACCGTAGCCTTGGCGGGAAAAAATATAGGGCGGAAACTGGGACACGAGAAAAATAAAAGAAAGAAAAAAAAACAGGTTAACCGACTGAAATTTCGCACTGCACGCGGTCGAAGAACCAAAACGAGAAGAGGAGGAGGAGAAGCGTAAGACATTAAAAAATTCTATAAAAAGTAAAGGATGAAGAAAGACGTACGAGATGGAGGTAGAGAGAGAGAGGGGGGGGGGAATAAAGAGCGAAAGAGGATGGACAGGTCGACCCCTGACGTCTCCCAAGCATGATCGGGGTTAAAAGGAGCGAGTCGCTTTTTTCCCCATCCCCTGCAACGTTGTACGGAGAGAGATAAGATGCGACGTACGAGGGAAGAGAAGAAAAGGAGAAAGGTGGGGGGGAGAGGGAAAAAGAGGGGGAGGTGGGCCTATTATTATCCCCCATCTTACACACGAGAATAGGACCATAGTACGAGGAAAGTAGTAGGAGGAAAGGGGGGAAGGCACGCAGCGCTAAAAAGAGGGGAGTGGGGGGGGTTGGAGGAGGAGGCTCAGGTGAGAGAAGACTCGGGCAGGCTAGATGGAGGACGAAGATAAGAGGTTAAAGATCGCATGGCACCCTATTGGACTAAAAGGGATGGAAATAGGTCACGCTCCTATCACGCGTTTCCTTCGCCTTTCGTTTTGCCTCGAAATCTCCGGATTCTCTTATTTCTCTCCCTTTGTCAAGCCCGCGGAATAGGTGCGACGCTGTTCCCTCGACGTGCAAATTACTTTTCCAGTCCCGGAGGTTTCTTTATTTTTTTTTGGCGAAACAATCTTGGGTTTTGGATGGAGGTGTAAATGACGGGCGTAAAAAAATGGAGGGAGGATTCTCTTTTACGGTTTGTTTTCTTTTTTTTTTTTGGGGAGATTTTTTTCTTCACGGTTGCCTACGTCTCGCGCAAACAAGGGTACGAGGCGTCCTTACTTAAGGCGGCGACCTAGCAAATAATTAGGGCAAAAACTACTACTGAACGTATTAAAAATCCTACGTCTTTCTCTCTCTCTCTCGCGCGCACACATACACACACACACACACACTTGCGAACTTCTCACCGAAAATTGATGCGAAATTGAAATAAATCACTCATTTTTTTAAAACGAAAGAATTACTACGAAATTATGATATATGCGAATAGAAATAACAGGGATAACCGTCAGTTAGCGAATGTTTTCTCGATGAAAACTTGTACTATATATAATGGATATCTTACGTATGACGGTATTGGACGTTTCATTTAAGAATTATTCCGTACTAGCTGAGACCCGCTGAAATTTCAACGGATGAAGGATGGAGACTGTAAATGAGTATGATATAGAGGAATGTGAAATGGCCTTTAATTTTTTATATCAGATTTTTTTGAATTTCAACCCCAAATGTGAAATTGTGTATGAATAATTTATTTTAAGTTTATTTATCTGAAGTTGAAAAAAAACGAATGAAGTAATCATTAACACTCCGTAGCATTCAGTTATATAAATTAATTATTTTCAGGGAACAAATGAACTGAACAAAGATAATTTATATTTAATGAAAATGACATATTGCCTGACCATCCTTGTCATCAATCAAAATAACTTTTAATAAAAATTACCACTTAGTGAATTCCCTGTAGTTCCCCTCGTCCCATACCACCTTCCCATCAGTCTTTATGGTCGCTAGTGCTTCAGAAATTGATTTTTTCATCCTCTCAGCAGAGGCACATGAATGTCTACCAACGTAATGTGAGGTCTTGCCTTATTAAAATTAATTAATGACACAGCAAATCTATAAAACACACTTTTAAATTAAATGTATTTATTGCAAAGGCATTTCTTTAAATACAGGATTTTTTGTTATCAGAGATAACGATATATACCGAGTCCCCTGAAAATAAGCGTATTATTATAATTGACGGGTAATACGTAATAAATAAAGTCAAACACAACAAAATTAATCGACATATAAACTAATCGCGCGAGGTAGCGTTTTTTAAGTATTTCAGACGACATTCATATTCTACAGGATCGGTTAAAATAGAAAAAACCTGGCGATGTTGCGAATTAACATGCGCACCTTACAAAGTATATATGTAATTATGAAATTCGAGTTGCACACGTAAAATATGGTAGTAGTTGAATAACAGTAATAATTTTGAATAAACCGAAAATTATTCAAAAAGTAAAAATTAATCTAGAGAGATTCAAACGTCAAATTAAAATCCTAATGCATAAATATGACTCCCTTAGGACGCAACGTATATTTTTAATTATTTTTAATAAAGATTATTATCATTCTTTAAATTAAAACCAATGAAGGATGCTATTCTACAGGGTCTGCCAATAAAAAAGGAGACCCTATACTATATGCTATAATATCTATAGCTGTGGAATGATTCTTATTTAATTTGCAGATATTAAAAGATGTTTAACTGTCATTATTAAGTGCAAATTTGAAAACCATAGCTTTGCTCATTCATGAACACCGTGCGAATAAAAAACGGGTGTTAAAATTTGTGTTAATATGATGATTTTCCTTCGTTACAAATTAATGTAATGTCACACTCATAAATCCACGAAAAAACAATTTATTGCCTTTTTCACTACATATTTTAAGAAGATGAAGTTAAATTAGTATAGGATCTCCGTTTTTATTGGCAGAGCCTGTATTATACTCTCCACCTCAACGCATGAGATACCAGTTCGTTACAGCCCGGCAGAATTCTAGACGCGAATCTTTTAAATGGGCAAAATGTTTACGACGTACTTCAACGGGCCACATTATTTCACATCGTTAAGCTACTTAAAGACTTCGAGGGATCAATAACTATTTAGCGTCATAACTTCACTCTAAATGTTTATTTCCGCCCTTAAGTAACAAATACGAAGTTATCTATATTAAATTACACGGTTAGCTTTCGCGGACCTAATAAATGTCTTTCGATGGACTAATACGGCCTTCGTTATGTAGTTTGCCCATCTCTGGCTTGAGGCATGTGCTGTAATAATCGAATTATTTTGGCCTATTAGTGACACCGCACGGGTGAGCGCATTAGTTTTACGAAAATATCTCGGAACGCAACGACGAGAGCGAATGGGTAAATTCCGAACAAATATATAACCATAGCAACCATGGTGCTTTCCAGCATGTCCCAGTATATGACCAAACATCGACTTCTGCATATAAAAAAAACGCATAAAACGTCTTCGAAGTCGTTCCAAAACTGCTACATGGGAACACATTGTGCGATTCCGTTCCACTTCGACACAGTTGACGTTCTTTCGTGTTTCTGTTGCGTAACAGGAGAGTGACGTAACAAAGTCCAGAAACTTTCAAGAACAAATGGCGAATGGTCGCTGTGAGCTCCCTCCATATCTCTCTATATTTTTTCCTCCCATAAACTTCCCTTGTAAGGACCGCCCTCCCAGCGAAATCCCAACGGGAGGAAGGATGAGGGAAGCAGAGAACTTCCTTAAGCGGGAAGACGTTTAAAAGTTCGGTATACTTTATTCCCGCGCTTAACGACGCAGCTTGTGACGGACGCACAAAAGAGTAACACGTTTCTCATGAATTCATAGCCGCTTCAAAAACAAACACAAAGAAAACGATATATCGATGCGAGATGACGATTATTTTTCCTCGATACACAATCGATTTATCGACGAATGTTCCTCGATAGAACACAGAACAGGGATCTAAAATCAGACGTCCCGCGTAGTATACATTAATGTGATCCGTAAAGTATGTTGCTTCTTACTATGATACAGCCCAAAGAATTTCTTATGAGATGTTTAAAATGATCTGATAAGTTCAACAAATTCACCAAATCGACACTTCCAAAACAGTTACTTTTTCATTCCCATTTAAAATGCTGGGATATAGAAGAATATTCTTAGCATGGTACTATGCAGCCACAGGATTTTGTACGGTGTTTTGTAATGCTTTGCTGATAACCCTGACGCGGGCGGGCAGATTTAATTCGTGACTGATCGCACTTGATAGAAACTACTCTCAAATTAAAGTTTCCGGCGAGGTAAACGAACATTTTCCGAAACTAAAAACCAAAGAAACCGTTTCTCTGCCGAGTTCCAGAATTCGATTTTTCGGAGCTCCTTCTCGTACAGCAATTAAATTCATTTCATCCGACGCATCTGCGAAAAAAATAATGTGACGCGTAACAAATACAACAGTTACGAAATAGAGTTACGAGAAAATTGAACATTTTCCTGTTAACCTTTAGCTGCAGACCGTGAAATCTATAACACGCCTATCGTGGGCGGATTAAGGCTGCGTTTATAGAAACTTTTAAGCGAGATGAAACATAATAACATTTAATAAAATAATTAATTGAAGTAAATTAATGAAATCATTACCGTCGGAAGATTTTCATCAAAAACAGTCTGGAGGAAAAAAAGAACTCGTCGTTACAAAGGAGAAAAAAGGGCGAAATAAAAACCGAACAAAGACGCGCCCACGCGCGTGATTGAACTTCGTATAATTACGTAAATGCCTGCTCAGAGTTTTTCCGTAATTGAAATCGGTCGACTAAGAGGCAAAGAGCGGACCGCCAACGCGCCCATCGAAATTCAGGCCTTTTATGATTCCATGGGAGTTCTGATCGACGCTCGCTAGAGGTAATTCCGCGTTAAAATGAAGAAGAACGCTTGAATGCGAATGAAAGGAAACGAAATCCCCGACAGAAGAAATTAATTGGAAATGGCTTCTAACGAAATATAATCGCATTAAAAAGCACGTCGATTTCCGTTTGGAAACCTTACGACTAAAACTCAAAACGCTCCAAATTCCTGTATCTACGGTTATGCACACCGATAACGAATAACGATGGCGTGTACTTTGACCTATCAAAATGCGCTTCACAACCACTCAAACGGACAAAGGACAATTTTTTTTGCGCCGTAATAAAATACGACGTATTTTCCAAGAATAAGGAACGGGATTCTAGAAGACGCCCTTATTCTTTTTTTTCCCTGAACAGAAGGGAGATTCTTATCAATAAAAGGTTCAAAATGAAGAAAATGAGAGGAGGTGCGTAATCTGCAAATATCTCCGAGAATGATTAAAGATTGAAACACGTCACAAATAGATGTGACTAACAGTATTTAATGATGCGGGAAACGAAGTCTTTTTTGATCGACCTACTGAGGATGGAATCGTTGATTCCGAAATGCGTATTTAAGCATTGTTTTTTTAGAAACTCGTGTGGTTTTTGGCTTGTATTTGTGCGTGTGTGAACAAATGGGTCTCTGGCGTGGAGTAAATTTCACTTAAAAAATACGGTTATTAAGAGGTTCCTCCATTCATTTTAGTTATTTAACCATGTGGCCCGATATGTACTTTTTCTTTAAAACGAAACGTTGTTTAAAAAAGGGCAGAGTATATAAATAATCGTTAAACGATCACAACCTTATTGAAGAAGTATTTAAGAAGGTATGATAAAATTTAAGCTTGATTTAATTATGTATTAATCTTGTAAGAAATTATAGGACGCAGGCTTTTCTCTATAAGTCAATGGGAGAAATACTGTCCGATCGTTCCCACATACTCTTCTCTCTATCCCTTTTCGACTTCCATATTTTCCAATTATCTTTTTCTAGCTTTGTGTTGAGTTGCAGTACATAAAGCCATGGGCTCCGCTGCGCCGCGGACGAAGTTATGTATGGACCTAGTTTCCGATCCTGCCGCCAGAAGAGAGAGGATGACAAAGAATCCCATGTCACGCTGTCTGGATCCAAAGCTTTCGAAAGAAATAATATGAGCGACTACAACTCTACAAAAGAAAAATATTATTTTCATTCCGGAGTTGGACAAAACTGTCTCGCGATACTGCATTATTTCATTGACGTCCAAAAACAACCACACTGGTGGTGGTTGTATTTAGGTAAGGGATGATGTGAAGGTGGATAAAGTTTCTAGGCATGTACTAGAAAGAAATTGTTGGTTGGGCTGGGTGCACAAATTGTTAAAGATGGGTCTAAAATAGTTATTTACACGTTATATCATTCTCCAAGTAGCTCTCATGCAGACTTTATGAATTTTATGACTGTTGTATGGAGGATATTATTGACAATGATTGTGATATTGTTCTAGTTGGTGATTTCAATATAGATATGCTAAAGGATGACTTCTATGCAGTAAAACTTAAGAGACTTGATTGGTATGACTGACCTTAAACTCTTGTATGATAAAGCAACAAGAATAGGCAGGGATTCAGAAAAACTAATTGACTTAATTTACAGTAATAATAGTGAAATAAGTGTTAATGTAACTGAAGAATGTAATATAACCGTTCATGAAAGTCTTGTATTTCTGTATAAATTCAAGAGTAAAAATAATAGAAAACCAATTTTTTAGGTAGGTATTCCATTATATAATACACATTCAGGGCAGGACAAAGGGGAGATACGGCGGATGTGAGGCATCCGGACCTCCGGATAGTGGGGACCCCAGAAATTCTCAATTATTCAAATACAGAGTGTAAATTTTGCAAAAAACCTTTACTAAAAATCACTTGCAATCTGGTTTCCGATAATGAAATACTCCGTAAAAGTTATAATACTAACCTGGGGCTCCATAAATCGTTCTCTGTTATTATAAATATTAATATCGTGGGACCCCCTTCGGTGCTTGACCGACTCTGTACCACCTTATCCGAAAATGCTCGTCCGATCATCCCAACTTTTAAAAGCTATTAGACAGGATTTCTTCAATTTCACGCTGAAGTTTCAAGTCCGAATCAAGCACACGGAGAAGCTCATTAATCAAGGGTTGACGTTTATGCCATTAAACATGCTTGAGGTATACGCCACCAATTGCCAATATTAGTCGAGTATACACCGGATCAGTTACGTTCCCGTCAAAACTCGATCGGCAACCTTAATACAGGACATAGGCAGGCTGGCGCTAGGAGATACCATCAATGGAGTATATACGTATATATACACTCAACATCAACACGAAAGGAATATAAATATCATAATACGGGCAAATAAAACTTTTCACGTGGTATACCGGAGTTATCTCAAATAAACTTCCTCGAAAAACAAAGATATAACGCATGACGAGAACTAATACATTTAGAAAAGAAAAGGAATCTGTTTTGGCTAGGTGTATACAGTGGTTTCGCGTGGGTAAAGCGAAACGCCAGCAGGTCGCGCACGCCAGTTTATTGATGCATGCAAATGGCGAAGGAGGGTAAAGTGTGGGGGTAGGAATAAGAAAGGGGGGAGGGGGGGGGGGAGGGGGGTAGGTACGTATATGGAAAGGAAGACTGGGAGGTATAGGGGTGGAGTGGGCGACGGGAGTTTACGGTCAGAGTGAGGCGATGAAACACATCCAAAGCGGTAATTATCTCCACGGACGGAGGCGGTCGCGGCCACCGGATGAGGCGGAGAGAGAGAGAGTGTGCGTGCGTGCGTGGAGGTGGAGGCGGCGCCAAGGGACCGTACATACGAGCCGAAAGGTGTGCGGTGGTATAGTCGAGAAGGCGACTTTCTAGTACGTGTGGCGAATAAAATCGGTTGCGTTTAAGCTGAAATTTAAGGATTATATTGGGAGATAATGAGGAGTCCAAAACAACGGCAGACTTATCAAGTCAAGTTCATATGGACTACGAAAAGCTAAGTGAAATACGAAAACAGAGAATAATGGTGTTTCATTTCTCAATTAATACTTATTGCGTACTCTTCTCTACTTACAGAATAGGATATGCGAGAGTTTTGTGGTGATAATTTACTTTCGACTCCATGAAGGAAGGATCGATTTATTTATTTACTTGATATTGATATTTTTGAAAACGTGTAGTTTCAGTACTTTCATGTATATTTTTTTTAAATATGTAAGTACTCCTTAACCGTACAAGGTGAGAATATTTAGAGACGAAACAAACGGTAAAATTAAACAGGGTAATGAAAGAAAAACAGAGGAACAAACAAAAAAATTTACACTTACAGGTTTACGGGGATAACTCCTCGCTGGTGACCTGGTGTCAAACGTCCATGCACTCATTCCCTCCCAAAAGAACAAATCCTGTCAGGAGAACACTCACTCACACACGCACTCAAACAATAAACGGGAAACTATAAAACAGCACAGGGAACACTCATTCACTCCTAAAAGAACTACGGTTGTCAGGGTATTCATGTCATATGCGGTCTACAGGTTGTTTGCGGTCTACAACAGTATATCCTCTTGACTGTTGTGCCGCAAATTGAGAGGATATATCGACGAGCCTTCGGCTCGCTTTCTTGTAATGGGTAGTCGTCTCCGGGCGCTGCCGCGCCCTTCGCCTCGCCCAGAACCAAAGAAACCCTCCACATTGTCCGGAGATTGGGTTTGTAAATGTCGAGACCGGCCAATCAGTTTCTGTTAATGTTGTTTTTAAAATAAAATGTCGTAAATCCAACAATACGTCAAAATTAAATTTAATAAACCCAACATTTTGCATTAACAGAAACTGATTGGCCGGTCTCGACATTTACAAACCCAATCTCCGGACAATGTGGAGGGTTTCTTTGGTTCCGGGCGAGGCGAAGGGCGCGGTAGCGCCCGGAGACGACTACCCATTACAACAAAGCGAGCCGAAGGCTCGTTAATATATCCTTTCAGTGTTATACCTTCTCAGTTTGCGGCGCAACAGTCAAACGAGCTATAATTTCCCGTAGACCGCATACTGCATGTTGATTTCGGCTGTAGACCGCATACGACATGAATACCGTTGTCAGAACACTCACTCTCACACGCACTCACGCAAAAACGGGTATCTCTAAATATTCACAGGGATACTGATAAGTATTTCGGGCACGACGTGCTCATCATCAGAGGGTGATGTGGAATATATATATATATTTAAATTTTTTAAATATCCATCTCGCCGTAGTCTCCGACTGTTTTTAATTACATTCATGTACTAGAACTTTCTCAAATGAAATTTAATTTTATCAACAGGCACAACGTCCTGTTCAGTATTTGAAGCGTCCGATTTTCGGATAATTCCGGTTTTTGGAGTTAGCGCTGAATTACATTCAAATGTCAAAATACCATATTTTGGATTGGTTTTTATTATACTTTACTGATGAACAAGCCTATGCAGATTACTTAAATTTCCCTCAAACAAATTACACCAATTCCACAAGTCAAAACAAAAAGTATCGTAATGATAATCATGGGCATTTTTTATACTTGCAGCAAATATTTTGAGGAATGTGATGAGAGCATTCAAAGTGATTAAAAATAGAATGGATGTTAAGATCCAACCGGTGCGTACCTAATGCAAAGCACGTGGCGCCAATTTGCCTCTGGTCGCGCCACAATTGCTTATTCGTAGAACTAAGCCTTCTGCCGAGCTTTGAATTAATTTACAAAGGTTTTGAAGGATCGGTTTTCACACATATTAACTTCATGCGATGCTGAAGTATTGAATAATACCGGATTCTATCGGTAACCGCCTTACGACTTACTCCGCCTGTAAATTGGGAAAATATTAAAACCTCGTTCAATATCAATTCTCCAAACGGAAGTGGTCAACTTAATAAAATAAACAACGGAAAACGTGAATTTGAAATAAAAAATTCTCGAGAAAACCGAAAGACTATCAGAAAATTAATGAAACAAAGGATGGTAAATGTAATACATGAACGAACAAGGAAGGAACCGTTAATTAACATCAAAAGAAATTAAGAGGTCAAAGACAAACGAAAAAAAAGGAAAGCGGAGAAAAAGATGGAGTAAAGAGAAAGGGTGGAGATAGAGAAGAGAGAGGAAGGAGAGAGAGAGGGGGAGATGGGAGAGTAAGAGGGAAAAGAGAGGGATGAGAGAGGTGAGAAAGAGTAATGAGAGAGGCCAAGGAGAGAGGGAACAGAGGCAGTGGAGAGAGAGAGCTAGATAGATAGATAGATGACTTTATTTTCAGTGCGAAATTGAGACCATAAGGTCCCCTCTTCCATTTAACCCTGCGTTATTGATTACAAAATAATAACATGAATAAATGTAAGTATATACAAACAGAACTAGAGCAATAAAAGGTGCGTCAAATAAATACAACAAGAACAGAACAATAAATATCACATTACACATTAGAGAAGCATCTAAGAAAGATATAATTTTTGTGGTAAAAACCCAGGTAGAGCCAGGCATGGCCAACCCAATAAAAAAAACCAAGCAGGAAAACACACATGAAGTGAAAGGGGTGTGGAAAAAACCTGCGAAAACCCTATACGGTAGAAATACAATAATGACTGCTGTTGGAAAGAGATAAGGCATATAATATACGTATATGTTAATGTAGAAAAAGTTTATCCGAAAATACAAAAGTAATTAAACATATTAAACAAAGAAGAGAGATAGCGTTACATATATTATACATACATACATACACACACACACATACATACACACACACACACACACCTACATACAACGTATAAACATACATCTATATAAAAAGGCATATAATCACATGCATTAAAAAAGGGGCTGAGAATCACTGATGCTGGGATAAATGAGTAAAGGAAATGGTATACTTAAATTGGGTATCAGAGTAGGAATTGACTCTTTGTCTAGATAACAAGAATGTGTAGGTAGTGTCCGCAGTGCTATGTAAGAGAGAGATGAAGACAGAGGAGAAAAAGAGACGGAAATTAGATAGAAGATAGAGAGAAATGGAATAGATAGGGTAGGAGAAACTGGAGACAGACGATAGAGAGAGAGAGGAGAAAGATGGTTGCGCTTATAGAAGAGAAAAGCAAAAGAGGATGATAATGAATATGAGAAGGGTTAAAGAGTGAAAGGACGAGAACAGAGAGAGAGGGAGAGAGGAAGAGAATGGGAGAGAAAGGTGAGCTTTTTTCACTCGCGACACACGGTATACTCCGCGGCCGGATCGGAGATGGCTGTGGGCGTAAGTGGGGAGAAGAAAACGGCGTGGGAGATAGTTCAAAGTTCAAACGCCCAACGAAACAGTTTCCCTTGGCGCACAAGAGAATCATTCCCGGAACGAAACAATAGAAGGAGAGAGAGAGAGATTGGCTCGCCGAATCATCAAACAGTTTCGATCGTTACCCTTCCTCTAAGTAAGCCTCCCCCCCCGCTTACCCCCTTTTAACAATGCTCCTCGATCCTCCCTCTCTCTCTCTCTTTTATCTTACCGTCGCTATGGGAATGATTTTGGGTTTTACGGAGAGTCATAGCAACCGTTTTCCCACTCCATTGGCGCCAGGTATTAATTAAAATGATCGCCCTTTAGCTTCCCTCTTCAGAGTCGCGGAGGAGGTCTTTTGTCGGTTCATGATGAGATGGCTCGTTTCGGGGGGGAGGGAAGAGGGAGAGAGAGAGAGAGAGAGGAGGCCTCGGATTTCAATTACACTCCCCTGAAATAACTTTCTCTCTCTCATTCACTCTCTCTCTCCTAAATGTAAAAGAGAGAGACAGAGATGGAGAGAGATAGGCGAGGTGGCGTCTAAATGGTATGGACGAGAGGGATCGATCCTCATCCTCCGCCTCCTTATCGAGAGTTGCAGTGTACGTAAGATGATGCAAAAAAATAACGAGCGAGGAAAGAATAACAGAGCAATTAGGCATAATGTGCTTTTTCTCCCGAAAATTTCATAAAAGACGTTATTTCGCCATTCTCTCCGCAGCTACTCATCCTGGATCCACCGCATTTACGCCACGTGTAGCTCTATCTATAGGACTGTCTATCTTGGTGTTAGCAACTTACGTAATTTTAAATTCATTTCGGATACGGACAAACAGACAGACGGATGAACCGAACAAACAACCGATTTACAAAAAAAGCCCAAAAAATGAGTGGTAAATTTGAAGAGTGGTAAGAATCCGCGTCTCGGACGCTAAATAGATTTAATTTCCCAAAATCAATGGGTGAAGTGGCCATTTCGCATGAGATTCCATTGCTAATATTTATATTCTTTGGCGCACAGTAACAAATTTGTAAAAAATATCTTGACAGTCCGAACATCTATCAAACTCGACTTTTCAGTGCGTGGCGAGGCATATATTTAATCCTTCGTATTCGTTAACTAAGATGGCGTTCTACAATTCGAACTCTTTTCTGTCTTTTCTTGATGATCGGGTAATCGAGGTCCGACCGTGTGGACTTCACCGGTATTTCACATCAACTTTTGCAAACAACAACTAATACTCAGCAGATGACCTTTGCCGCAGGTAAATATTGACGCAGCAAGAGGTGTAAAAGTTTACCAAAAAAATCCGTACTCTTGTGCTTCAATTTCATCAATACCGCAAAGGAATTTAATTTTGTGCGTCAGCGAGTTCGTTCTTTTTATCACACAGCTAAATGCATATTAAAAACGAAAATTCTTTGGAAAAGGGAGCGAAAAATGATGGTTTTCGTCGAAACAAGTTTCGACTCTTAGGAAATGATATAAATTGTCTTTTATTATAACCAATCCGAACCTTTTCAGATTCCACAGATGAAGCCGGAATTTTATGCAAATTAATTCTGGGGGACATTTTTCGGGAGGACATACCTCTTTTTAGTGTGCTCTTATTTGAACATAACAGCATCTTTTTCTATAACAATCAATGTATGGATTTGTAGAATGAAAAAACACCAGAAGGAAATTTATAAAAATAATTATAGAAGATTATAGCAATAAAAATGTGTTACATACTGCGGAGTTTTCCTTCGATTGTTAAATTCGGTAATAATATGTGTTTTGTTTCACTATGAACATTACCCGCGTTAAAGTAATCAACGAACTGAGGAGAATTTAATCACATATTATGCGATTAAATTTAGCTTATTTTTCATGTGGCTATACCGTCACATATTCGGTTAGTAGGACATAGCTTGTAAGTGACATTTACGCGAAAATGTACCGTCAAAATTTCAGTTTTTCGTCTTTCATACTTTCGGAGACATTAAAAAAACTAATTGGCTCCAATCCGAACCTGTATATTTTTTAAAACTGAAATCCAAAGAAAAATAAAGGGCAACATACATTACGTATTACTCCCGGAAAGTTTGTCTTATATCTTTTACTATTTACTTGCTATGTTAATTTGATTATACAGACACAGAGAGGAAAAAAAGCTCGTTAATGAAATATAACATGCTAAAAACACGGATTTTTTCCAAACTAAATATTGGTGCTACAAAGCTTATCAACTGGATACCGGATACAAGGCCGGATCGATAATTCTGTTTTAAATATGCTTCTTGCAAAAAACTTTCGCTATTTGTACAGACGATACAATGCTCTCGACAAGAGATTATGACAAACGCGAATACAAACAGGACAAAATTCGAACGCGCATTTTCAAAATGTTGCGGTTTCGAAGAATTTCTACCAGATTCCAGTTCCAACAACGAATAACTTTAAAATAACATTTTAATATTAAATATTTATTCAATCGATAATTAGCAAAAGCGACTATTCCCTTTTAGTTCAATTTATACTTCGCTAACAAAACTGTAGCGTTTGACAAGAGTAAACACATTCATGTGATTGAAAATTCCTGGAAACGCTTGCCTAGCGTGGGAATAAGACTTGGAACTGCCTCAAATATATAGGCCAACTTCAGATTTTTAGCGTCGAATACGATGAAAAACTCCGCGTTAATATTAGGTACCTCTGTCAAAGAATTTACCATAATTCTAATATTACGCGCAATTCGAATACCGTCGTAAACGTACGTTAATTAGGTATCTACAAGCAACGGTTTTTAAATTGCATTCCCTGAGAAAATAACACAGAAAAGACGGGAGAACGGTAATAATTTAACGCCTTGAATTTTTGCAATGCCATAAATCTACGTAGATTCCTTGAAGAGACATTATCGCTAGTAGTGAAAATAATTAGCCTGATAAACGTATATGGATTCAAAAATCGCTCCTTTGCGAACACTTTCTTCGTTTATCGATTCCATCTCTCTCGTTTCGGGAAGTTGTGCCAAGCGCATCGAAAACATGGGAAAAAATGTCACGAAAATATTTTCTTTCCACCTTCATTGCCAATGTTTTTTGTACGATACGATGACGATTAGATAATGTCCTTTTATTATGTCAAGGGATGTCAAGCGTTAAGTAGGAGATCTGTCATTTCTCCGTTGATGTAGCTCGAATGAAAAAGTGAAATAGGGTCCATATAAAGTTATTAGAAATTCTTTATGAATTTTGTAAACGTGTAAAATAAACAAATTCGACCACTTTTTAGAAACCAATTTATGCTTTGACTAATGTTTTTCCTGCAACATATGACGGAAAGCTCATTTATTGTTCATAGAAAGGTGGCACCCCTGCTTTGGTCGTGTTAACCATTTATAAAATTTTCACATTGCCCTTTACCCAAAAAGTCCTCGGTGACAAACTTCATGAAAATCCACTCAGTAGTTTAGGAGGTGAAAGATGCAGACAGACGGATGGACACGACCTGAGCACAAGTCCATTTTTTATTTTAATTTTAAATGAACGCCTAATAAAATGACAGAACCTAATTCTGGCCTCGAGGGAAGACGATAATATAAAAACTCTATTAACTAAGTGATGGCGAAAGAGTAAAAGCCTCGAGTTGCAGAAGCTCGAGGTCAATCTCGGTCGCTAATTTCGAATTTCGTGGCATAAATCAGAAGCGGACATCCCGCACATTCCCAGACTGCATCGCGAAACCGCGCATTCCCTTGATTACGCCGACAATTGCCTAAAAAAATCACCTCTTTCGCATCAAGGGAGTATACCTAACGTATATTTAATACTTTTTTCGGATTATTTTCCCCCACGTTCCTCAAAGTACGATACTGAGAGCACTCATCGACTGATATATATATATATATGTATGTATGTATGTATATGTATACATACATACGTACATACATACGTACGTACGTGTGTGTGTATTACAAAGAGGCTACAAGGCCAGGTGGCAACTTACAGGCTCTGATACATAAACAAATAATTTTACAACATATTTAGCTTTTATGCACTAAATCCTTCCTAAATATTACAATATTAAATTACTTCCAAACTGCATTTACAATTTCAATAACTAAAAGTAAATCTAAGTTTGTACCATTTGCATTAAAACTACAGACTAATGATAACGTAATGCAAGGATTTTCCTGGAAGGCATTCACGGCTATCGAAGCGATCCCGAAACCCACGAAGTCTCCACCGTACATCACTCTTCCAGGCTTTTAAACCGGCTTAACCATTCAAACCCATCCATCCGCTTATTTTTATCATTTCACCGTCGAAGAAACAAAACTGCGGGAAATTTTTCAGCAACTCCGTACCCAGGAAAAGAACGAGTAGAAGATAAGGAAAAATAAACAAAATCGCAGTCCGCCCACATCGAAACGCTGCACAATTTTCCTAATATAACAACGAAATGAATCCAAAGCTGTCCTGGGGAGAAGGGTAGGGGAAAAAGTTAAGGGGGAGGAGGGATGGAAGGCGCTCTTTCCTTAAGAAATAAAATAAAAAAAAACTCCCACACGCTTCTCGCTTATACTCGCTTAAAGGAGTGGGCGGAAAAAAGTAGACCGAGCGAGCCTTGTGATGGGTAAATGAAAAAAAAAGACGGAGAAAAGGAAGTGGAGGAAATTGAGGCGAGAGGAGTTGGAAAATGGTGAGAGAGAGAGAGAAAGAGGGGGAGCAGATTTTGCGAGTTTTTTTTTAAATAAATAACAATTTCGGCGGAATTGAAAATTTCCTCCAGTAAGATAAGGCGTCGGACACGGGAAGTAGGGAAAAGGAAGTTAGTGTGGATGGAGCGGAGAAGAGATGGGGCAGAGGAGAAGAGGGAGGGAGGAGATTGGGGTAGGAGAGGGGGTGGAAGAGGTGGACGGGGGAGAGGGAGGAGGAGAAGAGGGGGGCGGAGTGGAGAGCGGGACGGAAGAAAGTTAGATTGAGGAGGGTGGGGGGGGGAAGAAGAGGGAGGAAGGCGAGGTGAAGGGGGGGCGGCAGAGGTGAGGTGGTGGTGTAGGAGAGGGAGAAGTGGGAGGAGGCGGAGAGAGGGGGAGTGGGGGGGGGGGGATGATGGAGAAAAAGTAGTCAACACGTGGCAAGCAATCTATCTAGACGTAGAATTAAGTACGAACGAAAATTTTGTTTTTTTTAAAGCGAAGAAGTCGAATGACGTTCCGCTTCGGCGCGCGACATGGTCGCCGGGACGTATGAATTTAACGTCATTATTATGCGAGCTAAAATATAGTAAGCGTGAACTGATGACGGAAAGGACTACTACCGTAACAGCCTTTCGATATTTCTATCCTGTATCTCGGCGGCCAATTCAACTCCAGCTAAACATCACGGACAAAATGGAACATGAAGTGAAAGTATTGTTGACATCGATCTGGCGAACTATGTCTCTCTAACAGCCGTAAAACGAGAAATTTTTTTCTCCTTTTCCAACTTCACGTTTGTGACTGACAGCAAAAAAGTTACATTTCCTAATATTCTACCTTGTTAGTCCTAAAACGATACCGCATTTCATCTACAAAGGAGTCGTCATCAGTGGCGATTCACCAAAGTTAGATTCTATAATACTTACTTGAATACCATATTAGCGTTAATCATCCTAATATAAAATCCAATACAGAAGATGTAACTTTGTGGAATTGCGCTTCAATAAAGCTATTAAGTAATACGACTTTGTTGGGAGTTGTACAAAGTTGTATTATTTCATATTTTCGTTAAATCATCTCAGATAACGACTGATTTGTGTATTAAATGTGTAACTTTTAAATTTTACTGAAGACAGCCGCTTTTTAGCCGGAATACGTCTTTTTTCAGACCTAACCTAACCATTTTATGTCTAATGTTGAGATTTAGTTTGCTAGCATTTTTACGCACCTTTAGAGAAAAAATCACAAAAGAATAATAACTAAACCAACTACATCTCGGACGAGACATTTGGCAGAAATTACATCATTAACCCAAAAAATAATTCCAATTGCTCAGCCTTAACGTAAATGCTCCAACGTTATTTAATCGCGAATGCATAAGCCACTACACTTTAATTTTCTTGTGTCTAAACGATGAAGTTGGGGAAGTCTTATATCGTGATTTGCCTCTTTTCACTTTTTAATCACACGCGGCCCTGTTATCTTCGGAGTCATGAAATGCCCCATACCAAGAATTTAAAGAAACAATTTGATATGAAAAAAAATAAACATATGGCGTTTAAAAGCAATTATCCGATCGTCGGATGCAGATTACACGAGGACGGTGCATGGTTGGCCTTCTCATGTATTTTTATAAATGAAAATATCTGTTCTTATTGACTCTAGTTCCGATAGCACCAATTACAGTATGACAGGTTTCGTCGATAATTTGAGAACCCGTGCATGGCGACTGTGAAAAAATATACCACGAAGATGCACCGAGCACGTCTCGGACGAGAAGTCAAATGACATCTGATCGCTCCGCACTCCAAAAGGGCACTCAAGGATTCCCGTCGTCCGATCCACGATTCTTCTCTTTTTTTCGAGATAGACCAAGTCGGCAATTCGCCGACTTTAGAATGTCTTTCGTTGGCGAAGAAGAATTCCAACCGAAGCTTGAAGACATTTTAATTGCGCCACTTGAAGGGTTGACGTAAAAGCGAGACCTTAAACGAACCTAAACCCTTAATAAATGCCAATAAGGCGTGTTTTCTTCTCAAAAGGACTCACAAACAGCGCCATCTGGCGACCGTTAATAAAAGCGGCGAGGCGGATGACAAATTGACATTCATCAGGTGTACGTATTGACCCGAGCGAGCAAGAACGGTCACTTGCATTCCTAGAGCTTGACCCAAATCGGGGAGGATAACATTCGGAGGCGAATTTTATTTTTTTTTTAATTTTTTCGAAAGGCCATTTCCTACGCTGACTTCTGGAAAGGACGACGGTGGAATAGAAATTTAACGAGGGAAAAATTGAAAAAATAAATAAATAAACGATATTCCTACGGGAAAAAAAAACCTTGTTACGAAGACTGAGTTAACGTAATTACGACGGGAAAAATATCAGAATGAGACCATAACGTACGCATGGAAGATGTAAGGATTTATAATTAGAAATCTTGTGAGAAAGTTATAATTTTGACTTTGCGTTCCTTACTTAACCGCTTCCGTCTTTAACCCTAGATACATATCCTTATAAAAAGTTACGCTAGAGTTAATCTGGGGCCTAAAGGACCCCACAGATGAATATAAAAATTATACAGATTTTTCTATACAATTTTACTTTAAATGTTTTATTCATGCTTATCTATCTCTATAACGGACATTTGTGACTTGTAACATTGAAACAATACAAAAATAATGGCGAAATGGACTAAAATAAAAATATAGCCTAAAAACTTTATATTATCCTGAAAGTAAAAAAATAAAAATATTAGGCGTTAGAAAGCTAAAAATAAATGCCAATCGTATAAAACGTACAAACATTATTTGCAAATTTCAATCTTAGTGAGCAGTCAGAAAAAAACACGCAGTAAATTTTCACGCATCTGGCACTGCCATCCTTTATACAACTGAGAATGTACTTGTCCACATGATCTACGTGGCAGTTATTACAATACAAAGAAAAAACAATATAGGCGGGGTAGTTAAAACCCCAAATTACCTATCTAGGGATAACATGAGCTGTGACTGTATGGCTTGGCCCTACTGAACGCAGATGAGGCGCATTTGTTGTAATCCATTGTTAAAATACTAAAGAGAATCCATTTTGTCCAGTAAAAACCCGCAGAATAAATACCAAAAGTCACAGCATTTATATTTTTGGCGTTCAAATTTAAAAAAAAACAAACTACAAACTGCTTAAGTAACATCAAAAACGACGGCCATTTGAGACAAATCGGCCTCGTCGCACACTGTGTTTCGAGACGTGCTTTCAAAGTCTGAAAAACACGCAAGCACGCGAAGCAACCAAACAACCGCTCCTTCATGAGACGAGGTTTTGAACCCTTCCCCCTGCTAAAACGGGAGAAAGAGTTTCGAACCCATGACCCCTTGACTAGCACGACGCGTCAATCGACGGATCGCGGACGGAATGAGACGTGAGGAAGAGGGGGAGGATGGAGGGGACGCTCCAACTACTCTGTTGACCGCAAAGGCGACACGAAACGCGCTCCCCCCCCCCCTCCTCCCCCATCTCCTCCATCCATTTCTTCTCCCCTTCTCCTACTCAATCCCCATGCTTTTAATTAACGACGTCCATACGTAAGCCACGTGCCTCTCTCGTCGCCGAGGAGGAAGAAACAAATGACGGACAGAGGGCGAAAAAATTAAGGATACTACTATATACAGCCATGCCGTAGGGAAGGAAAGGGACATAAAGAGGACAAGCACGCGCGATTGAGAAGACGGGGAAGGGGGAGGGTGGATGGAAATGAAAGCAATGGAACATAGGAATGAATCTAACATAAGAGGGAAAGAGGTGATGGGGAATGAGAGAGAGAGAGACGGAAAGGATTGATTACTCCTGGCCGTGACGTAAGGTAAAGGATCAGCGGAAAAGGAAGATGGGATCAGGAGTTTAAATGACCTCCGGGAAGGAAACTCGAGGGAACTCGATTGGAATGGAAATCAATGCAAATAGGATCACGCGGACTTAGCTAAACTAAACGGTGATTCTGACGTTTTACGAGGGATTAGATCTAATCATCTTGTCCAAGATGAGAAAACTTTTTGATGCACGCACCTGCATAAACAACCTATTATTTAAAAAAAATATATATAATGTTAGTCTCTCGTTGATAATTAAATTGCGAAATTAAATACAGACCACAGTCCGTGTCCTATCCTCATTACAATCCAAAATACAATAAGCTGTTTAAATACATGAGCTGCAATGGATGAATCAGTGAGTCCGATTCTAAAACGAGTCGTTAAAAATACAATTTAAGAATTCGTCAACAGAGTAAAAGGAGTTACTAATAAAAAAATTTTGTAATCGGATATTCAAACCCCTTAAAAGGAAGGCTTTCGATAGAAACTAGAATTTTATTTTTAAATGTCACTGCACAGTACCATTTTGTGAATTAATTTACCAGACGTGTATAAGTAAGAATAACATCCGATGTAGTATAACAGAACTACATACCTTATAACAATACGAACGAACCGAAAATGTTTTTCTCGAATCAACGCAAGTTAACAGGAAGCGTCTCTGTGGTTTCATCAACAAATTCGGATAAATTTTATTGACCGAGTTTAATTATAAATAGGTCTCATTATCCACGAAAAGACCACGTTTGACTGCTGCTATCACGATCTTTAAATTGATATCACGTTCCACAAAGTTCGGCCGAATTCACCGTGTGGCTGGCTTACGATCAACAGTACACAAGACTGCTCTAATATGCCATAAAATATTTGCGAAACACCAAATTCGTGTGTCGGCGATAAAATTCTAACAACTGGCGAATCACCACTGGCAACGACCGCTTTGTCGTTTAAAAATGTACAACCTTATCTTTTAACGACTATTCGTAGCTACTCAACGTCAGATCATAGGGTATCGATCGGCCTTAAGCGCTCTACTGCCGCGTAGTTGAAAAATTTCTCAAGTTAGAAAAGAATTAGCACCTTCCTGTATACTTAGGGTCACTTGCGATACCCCGATGTAAGTAAAGTATCGATACTTCAGTTTGAATACTTCGATATTTTGGCATCTATGCTTCGTTTCCGATATTTTCACGATATCGTTACTTTGGCAGTGGTACTGTAACGAGTAACGCGTGTTCTTCAATTTTCTTAAAATTGCTAGAAATATGTACCCTCCTAAGAGCAAATTGTGGCGTTATTTCAAGAGAATAGATTCTACTACGGCGTCGTGTAAGATATGTTTTTAAATTACTGAAACTAGTTAAATCCTATGAAAAAGAGTTAATGGTTCCCCGTGGTTCGTCTAACCCAGGGACCGGCAACCCGCGGCCCGTGAGCCGCATGCGGCTCTTTAAGGAATGGCCTGCGGCTCCCGACGCCCACTCTCCCGCTTAAAGCGCGCCAGGCGACAATGACGATCTCATTACCTTCAAAAATAAAAGGCTAACCGACGGACGACTCCGCATATCTAATAAGCTTCCATTCAATTCGCGGCGTTGAAAATTTACGCCTTTCTCAGAAAATAAGTTCACCAATACTTCGAATTTAAAAGAGACAGACAGAAACACAAAAAACGGAAGCTGCAAATTTAAGAGATCAAAATCAAGCGGGAGCGATGACGAAAATTCTAGCATGTTACGACGCGAAAACTCGTAATTTTCTCACACGAGACCAAACGGGGAAGATTTCGATTAGTACTACTAAAAAAAGGAATTTTGGACAACGGCGCGCTCCATTTAAAGGCCGTTAATTCTTAGGGGAAAAAATGGGGGACATTCCGGTGACTTCGGATGTGTTTAAAGTGTCTTTTCCTTGGCGACGTGAGCGGCGAAGGACATCGCATGGATACCGCCAAGCACACACTGAAAGCACTCGAATGTAGGATTTCAGTCGCCAAACTCCGTCGTCTATTCTATTCAATGGATATTATCCATTGAGGAGAGAGATAGGGATAGAGAGAGAGAGAGAGAGCATCTAAGGGTTCACACGCAGAGAGAGGATAGTACGCAGTCGGGGAAATCATGCAGGTCGCGTCTCCATGGTGATAACCCATGCACCAATCCAATAAAGGACGGAGCATTATCCCTCAATGGAGATAGAATTTTGAGCGTTAAGACGATTTGCATGAGAATCTCTCCGCCGCCGTATCCACGACAAACGACTTTTTTCTTTCGAAATTAGTCGGACGGAATTCAAACGACCGAAATATTAACGCGGATCAACTTTTGAAACGGCCTTTTGAGAGCTCAATAAAAAAAAAGTAGGCACACCTTATCGATAAAAGTGGCGAGGGAATCTGAAAATCAAAACGGGCATATAAAAAGGCGTTTTCTGATATCGTCAGAAGTTTTATATTAAAAGAAAAACGGGATTTATCAAAACGTCAATTATCTCCCATTCAACTGTTTGAGTTCTTTTCCGATATTTTTTTTTCGAATATAATTTTCTACCCGCTTACCAAAGTTTTTCGCCACGTCGATATCTTCATAAATTCAACCCATCCGTTCCCATCCCTTGGATATGTAATTCCCACACTCTTTCCACCTAAGATGGCGAATTCTCGCTTCGCTCCCACTTATCGTACATTAGCATCACCGCTTCTACGTCCTCGTTTTTTCCATTAACTTTTTCTCGCGGCCAAAAAAAAAAAATTCTCCGACTCTCTTCGGTTCCACTTTCTTCCGGTCCCTTATCGTATCTCGGATATAAAAAAATAATCCATCTCGCGTCCATCGCTCTCTCTCTCGATATCACCTACTTATTCTTTCTCTCAAAACCCTCCATTGAAGGGGAAAAAACAGCCGCGTAAAAGTGTCCGAAAAATGACACGAAAATGGTCTCATTTATGTCGAACCGGTTGACGCTATAAAATGATATAAAAAAGAGATTTCTCGAGTGCAAAATCTCGAAAAATACTAGAATAAATTACGAACGATGCGAGGTAGAGGGATTTATAAACTTATAACCTCCGATATCGCAAACGAACGCGATACTAATCGCTAAAGCGAGAGATTAAAAACACGTTTTCTTAAAAAATTTCAGGATTCTGGTGTCTGATGATTTGAGTTAGAACACAGATCCTAACTAGACCTTTACATCCGTGAAAACTCTACTCATCTAGCTTCATTAGTTTGGTTACAATATCATTTCGAAAAATTTCGAATTTTCCGACTTTGAAAGCACCTAGCAGAAAATCTATGAACTATGTCGAACTTCTGTAAGTCGATAGTCTATAACTCGAATTTTCCATAAGTCGATGTGAATTCATTTTACAGGACAAAACCTTTTTCCTGTCATTCATCATCTACAACTCCAACCTTCTATAAGTCGAATATTTTCCCTTGAGGTTCGACTTATAGAAGTTCCACTGTGCTAGAAATATCCAATCGGCGGGAAATTCGTAAACTGATTACAGATACCTAATTTTAAAAAATAATTCCCTATTAATATATATTTTAAAAAAAAGTAGATTGTTCATAGACGGCCAGACAGAGCGATCCCATTAGCAAGTTTTTTTCTTTTAAAAAGACGCGCCAATAAAAAAACAGCGAATTAATGTATTCTAGAATAATAAAGAGGCAATTTCACGAAAATATTCATCAAAAGCGATGATTTATTCAGGCGATTATGGATGCGCAAACAAGAGCAATGTGGGAGGAAGGAGAGCGCTTGCTTACTAACCTCTTCGTAGAACCGCAGCTGGGGTATTGGCTCCTCGACCATGTTTTCGCAGTAGTCCTTGAACATCAGGTACCCTGGAAAATAAACAGAACATGTTAGACAACTCTCGCATGTAAAAATATGAGATTAATAAAGGGCAGCAACGAACTGAAAATTTTCAATCACTACCACTTAAAATTAGGCGATGATGATTGGCGGGAAGCGGATTTTTAATGAACACGACCTGAAAAAATTAAAATACGCAATGCAATACGACACAAAAGCTACAAAAATAAACGTTACAAACGTTTAAATGTTTCAAACTGCGGACGTCGACCGGTTAAAGCTGCGATTAAATTCGAGTCTCGATATCTCGAACGAAGAAATACAGAAAATGTTCGAGGTATACAACCTTCAAGCAATAAAATATTCTAATTATATACATTTAAAGTTATATAAATTCATTTTACCGCGGAGAAAAGTTACTTTGACTAACCGAAAATTAAGATTTTTGATATTCGAATAATCTAGGTTTGACTGTAATTTAGGAGAAAGCTTTCTCTTGTAAATAAAAACATACGACATAAATGTAAAAAGTCACAAAAACGGTCGAATATAATTACCCATCTTTATTAGTGTTATTCAATACATATATAGATATAATTAACGGCTTAGTCAATGCATACATGCAACATATGTGGAGACTGATTTACAACTGTTTGTGATACTAAATCATGAGGCATAATAAACCTTACCTGTTACGAAAATCAACCAAGACAAAAATTTGAACGCAAAGCAGATCGAGAGCGCCTTCCTTCAACAAAAAATCCTTTATCGCTAAAACAATAAAAACGATAAATAATTCCCATCAAAATTGATCTCGGAAGCTCATCATCTAGTCCCAAAAACTTTCCAAACTTTAGATGAACGTTATCATCAGTACAGTCTACTACTAACTCCACCTAGTGGAAGGAGAGGCGATTAGTATTAACCACGCCGAAATCGATTCTAACCCTATCCTTTTAAACGCGTTCAGAGAAAAAACAAAGAAACGGGCACAAACAAACAAATTATCTGGCAACCAAACGAATCGCACCATCAATTCGCGCCTTCAAACAGATAGAAAGTAATCGAAGAAAAAAAAGTAAGAGGCGCTTTCGGGGTTTTAAAAGAAGAAGAAGTCTTCGAGGAAGGCAAAAGAGGAGACGAGAAGATCCTTATACGCAATCGTCGTTCGCAAGAGGAGCACGTCGGGGGGAAACAAGAGGCAGTGTGAAAGGGAAAGGCGGAAGAGTTTGGCGCGCGGCTAATTAACGGATGTTTCTCCGGCAGAAGAAGAATGCGGTCGTAAGGGAAAGACAAGAAAGGGTGAGGAAGAGACTGATAGCCCTCTAAGCATCGGGAAGACGCTCGGGGTATATCCATTTGCGAGTTTAAAGAGGGAGGAAAGAAGAGACAAGGTGAGATGTATGTACGTATGTATATATATATATATACTAGCAGAAATACCTGGCGTTGCCCGGGGAAATTTTGTTAAAATCTGATAGGAATTCTAGATGATACATGGTATTTAAGAATGCAATCGACCGCCGTTTTTCAATAAAACGGACAGGGAGAAACAAAAACCGCTTATGAATTATTCCCAGGAGTCCTCCACAATCGTACCAAATTTGATTCAAATCAAAAGCAGGACTCGGGAAAATACGCGTAGTTTAATGTTTAAATCAGCCGCCATTTTGAACCAAACAGGAAAACGGAAACAAAATCCAACAAAGGCCTTCCTCTTGCTGTCTCCTATAATCGTGCCAAATTTGGTCGGGATTGGCTGAGAAATGTGGACGTGCATAAAGGAAGGGATAGACAATTGGCCGCCATTTTGAATCAAGCGGACGGACAGGCACTAAAACTCCGCGTTGACCTTCCCGTTGGTGCCCCATACAATCATGCCAAATTTTGTTGGAATCGGTTCGTTGTGGGCGTGCATAAAGGAACTGACTGAAAATTGGCCACAAATTTGAAACTAACGGACAGATTGACACTAAAACCACGCAGACACGCATGGCGCCCCCTAAAATCGCGCCAAATTTGGTCGGTATCGGTTGAGAAATGTGGGCGTGCATAAAGGAACAGACAGGCAGACTACAGACAGGCTAACTAAAATATTATTGCTAGAAGAAATGATCAGCGTTGGTCGTCCAGTGTCATCGAATGGATCCCAAGAAACATCAAGCGACCGAAAAGAAGACCGAAAGACAGGTGGGACAGAGAGCTTATTAAGTTCTTGGGACAAACTTGGAGGAGGGAGGCAGTCGATAGGGAAAAATGGAGAAGTCTGGGGGAGGCCTTCATCCATCAGTGGACTGAAAAAGACTGATGATGATATATATCGAGGGCACCTAGGTGTTGAAGAAAACCCAGTGAGAACTTACAAGAAGGAGAGCGCTGGGGTGTCGGAGAGACACATTTGTAGACATTGATGATGGAGCTTTCGGGATGATCCCTTCGTCAGCACAAGAGAGTCACAACTCCTGGTAAGTGCTCACTGGGTTTCCTTCAGAACCTAGGTGCCCTTGATATCTTTATTTACCTTTCCTCTTCCACAAGTATTTATGTATATATATATCGAATTATCAAAATCGGGAAACAACGCGGCGGCGGTTTGCACCGACGGAAATATGAGCTTCGCGAATGGAGCTATACGCAGAACCTCTCAGAGTTTCAGAGGCTTCTTGATTCTGAGACACCTGGTTACAATTAAAATTTAAAATTTTATTTCTGTCATGAAATGAAAACTAATTATGATCCGAACAAAGAGGATCTGACCAGACCACCCTTGTTCCGTTTATTGACATGTCATACCTGCCAAAAACTTTAACTAGTGATTAAATTTGGTCACCATTGAGATCGAGGCCCTGGCCAAACGGTACTTCTGCCCCTCCCCCTCTCCGTTTGGCCCAGGCTTTGAGTGAGGTTGTTTACCTTTGGATCCGAAGCGTTTCAACATGAATAAACGTAATTGTCGTTAGAGAATTAATCTAATTAAGTCTAATAATATATTCGAAGAAGAAGTGAATGCATTTTGTCCACGTTGCTCAGAAAATCAAATAGAAATATGTCCGAAAGCAGTGACCGGAGCGTCGCTTTCAAAATAATAGTGTTATAGCGTTTATAAAATATTTGGACGCCGTTAAAGAGATACGGTATTGAAAATGTGCTGATGAAGCTTAATGTGTTTCTATTAAATTGATAGCATTACGCTTATGCAGAAATAAACATAATTAAACATTCCGTTTTGTATTTTCACATTTGATCTCAACACAAAGGTGGATTACGGTAACCAGCGAAATCTGCCGCGATGCACAACTTTAAGATTATTTGTCACGATGACACCGAATCGATTCTATAATAGTCCCTAAAGAAACGACAAACAAAAACGATTCCATATGTCTACGCTCGGTAATTATTCAGATTTCCGGTAATCACGAGTACACTTCGCATGTCTAGTAAACCAATTTACACTACATCTAGGAGCTTTATAAGGATAAGGAAAGCAAACAAACACTCTTAAGAGCTTTAGAAACCATCGTCTACCATTAAAAGGTATTTATTCCTCCAGTCGGCTACAAATTTCTCTCTCCTACTATGTGCGGCGTCGTTGACAGAGTCGCTTAAATACTAATGTAGAGATTCTTAATTATCTGGATCAATGGCACGACATGAAACGGCCGACCCGTAATTTATTTACATAATATCTAACATTTCAAATTAATAGTCGCTCATCGATACTGAAAAGGTTTATTATTAAAAACCGAACAAGGGACGACGAAGGAGTGCGAAACTGTGGAAGGCATACCTGGAGTTTCGCCCCGTTTTGACGCACGCCGTTGAGGAAGACAGGAAATAGCGGAGAGTGAGAGAATGAGAGAGAGCAACAGAGGAGAGACACGCTGAAAGAATAATGCCGCGTTCCGCGGAATACGCGGGATGATGAAAAGCGGTCCCCGTGCCCAAACTCAATGGAGGTGCGTAAATCACTCCGCGAGACTCCCGTCGAGTTATTCTGAAAGCAGCCACCCAAGGCGGAGCGGAGTGTGAGAGACGAGGGGGAAGGGAGAAATGGGGAGAGAGAGAGATGTGGTTGAGAGGGATGGGGAGGTAGAGAAAGGAATTGCTGTAGAAGGGAATAGGGAGGAGGGTTGTGGAGGTGGGAGAGGAGAGAGAGATGGAAGGGAGTGGGAGGAGGGAGAGGGAGAGAGAGAGAGAAGAGCAAGGAAGGAGCAGGGGAGGGAGGGATTAGGAGGAGGAGAGGGAAAGAGGGGGGAATAAAGTAGGGAGGGAGAGGGATGAGGGGAGAGAGGGGATACGGAGTGAGGGGAGTGGGAAGAGGGGAGAGGGTTACGGAGGGAAAGGAGAGAGGGTGGAGAGAGGAGGGGAGGTAAGGAGGAGGAGAGGGATAGATAGATAAATAATAATTTTATTCTTCAGGGACAGAGTCCCATAGAACATGAATACAAGGTACATTATAGTCTGTTCACTATCTAAAGTCTCTTGGCCTTCATAGAGCCAAGTAGCCAATCACGTAACGTTTCCCCTTCCATCGCCCCTCACAACTTTCGCGCGGGAGGACAAATACCCAATCACGAACAGCAACAGCAAGGAAACGGCGGTAGAAATGGCAACGCAGACCGATGTGAACGCTTCGAGAGCGAGAGTAACACTGAGTTGCCCCTACTACCTTCCCAAACGAACCGTCCCCTATTGGCCGCTGCTAAGTGGCCAAGAGACTTTAGATAATGAACAGACTATAATATACATAACAAGCAACTTCGATACTGGTGCGGAGACAATTATGTTGAATACCGTACGCAGTACTGCACACATATTTAATAACAATACACACATACGTATACATGAACATATATATGTATTCTATTCTATATGTAATCTTCCAGAAAAAAATAAAATAAATAAATCATATATAAATCGTATATAAATCATATATAAATCATAAAAATATGACGACAGATCAAAGCTAGGAACAAAGATTTACGTGTTGAGAAGTAATAAACTATACAATTTAGTTTTAAACACAGCCAGTGAAGAGGAACGTTTAAAGGTCGAACGGGCAATGAATTCCAGAGGTTAGACCCTGAGAATACGAACGACGGAAGGAGGAGGAAAGGGAAGGAGGATGGATGGAAGGATGGGAGGGAAAGAAGGGGGGAAGGGAGAGAGAATGTCGTTAAGAGGGATGCGTGCTGCAAGAAGAAAGGGTGGAGGATATCGGCGTTTGTTTTCTGAGCTAATCCTTTCCTTCTAAAGGAGAAAGATGGACGGGAGCGTTGAGTGGAGGATATCCTAGGCATCTTGAGTGCTGCCGAGAGGAGAAGAAAAAGACCCAGCCAAAAAAAAAAAAACAAACAACAAAAAAAGCTAAGGACGGAGACGGCTTAAGTGGGTGGCCGACCAAAAAAAAAAACTCAATGCACCAAAGTCGAGGCGAGGGTAAAATTTAAGTCGAAATAGGAAGTGTCTGGAGTGGTGATTTGTTTTCTCTCTTATAAAAAAAATATATTCGCCGCTCGAGATAAAAATCGAGAGAATCGAAGCGATCGTAAACTTCTTGGAAAAGTCAATTTAATTTTTTAAAAAAACTAAGTTTAATCGGTATAGAGCTGCGGTTCGCTGGCAGTTTCCATGACGACAGTCGAGTGAATATTTAAGCTCCTCAGCAACAACCGACCCATTTTCTATGAAACCAGGTTTTTATCGAGGAAAAAAAATCATTTTGGTCACGTAAAAGATTATGAATACATTGACAGAGAATATAAAGACAATTAAGAATGACGGGATTAAAAGGTTAACGACCCAGATTATGTATAAATAAATTAATGTGAGGACGATAACCTATTGCATGCGAAAATAACATACGGGTAATTTATACACTTAATGGGCAAAACAGAAAAATCGCCTTCAAGAAGAAAAAGAAATTCTTCCATGAATTGCAAAAATTTCATAAAATCCATTTTTATGGGAGGGAAAACGAGTAATATTAACATCCAATATTATTTATCAAAAGATACCTCTCGAATAACTCACTAGTAACCCTTCACCCGGACAAGCACGGAAATAATTCTTTTTGTGTTTCTCTCGGATAAAGCCACTAGTAACCCATCATCGGAGAAGGTAAGGGAATTTGAATTCGTGCAGAGTCGACCAAGCACTGAAGGGGGCCCGGATGCGAATATCAATGGGGCCCCACGATATTAACATTTGCAGTAATAACGAACGATTTTTGGAGCCCAGGTTTAATATTATAACTTTTACGGAGTGTTTCGTTATTGAAATTCAGATTGCGAGTGATTTCTAGCAAAGCTTTTTGCAAAATTTACACTCGACACTTGAATAATTAAGAACTAGGGCTTCCATTATTCGGAGGCGCGAATGCCTTGCATCCGCCGCATCACTCCTTTGGCCGAGTCTCAACGCGTGCATTGTTTGGGATGTCTGTTATGCTGGGGTGGATTGGGTTTGTTTTACTGGGGTCTGTGTGTTTGGATGAGATGGTTTGTGCTAAAATACTACTAATACAGAGAATAATACATACATTTGAAAGAAATAGATTGTAATTAATGCATTTCATTACTTGGGTCTATCAACCTAACCCGCGTTCACGCAAGCAACCCAGCGAAATTCATCACGTCATTTTCTCGTCCGGACACTATCAAATAACGATTACTCGACTTACCGAAAAAGAGAACGAAATTTTCGAGGCGTGATTTACTATAAACACCCTAGCACAGGGGTGGGTCAACTTTTCTGCATGGCGGGCCGCATCGGTGTCTGCGAATTCTTCAGCGGGCCACATTGAAAGACGCCAATGCTTAGGCGTGTCAGATTAGAGTTTAAATCGGAAATTGCTTAGATTCATAGGCGTCATACATAAGTGAAAAACAAGTACAAACAAGGATTGTAGGGCTAAATTTTCAAAACTAAAGGTTTTATTGTCATAATTTTACCAAAAGTAACAAAATTTTGTTAAATTTTACAGATTGCTTTTTCACCAAAGCTTCGCGGGCCACGTTAAAATGCTCTCGAGGGCCACGGTTTGCCCACCCCTGCCCTAGCACAAGACGCGCATTTTTTCCAAAAATTTTCAGCTAAAAAATGGGGTGCGTCAAGCAGTGGAACACGTAATACAGACGCCCCATATACTGGTCCTAGACTTTTAAATCAAAACATTGCCTACGTCCTTTACACAGCTACGTTTCATATAAGGGTATTCCCTGTATTTAAAAAAAAAAACACAGGCGATAAGGAAATAAAAACCGCAATTCTCCCGTTATAACCGCGACGGGGTAAAAGGCGATTATGAAAAAAACGAGGAACGCCATCCCTCCGTTAAAGGGGTAGGCCACTAGGCTTCCAGGAATTTATTTTAAAAAAAAAAAAGGTTGTCGTTAATGGATGTCGACAGATGCGACATCGAACGTCCGGTTACTTGATTTCCATTTTCTCCCGTCCACCACCACGAGCCTCTCCACTTCTTTTGTTTTCGTATTTAGTCCATACCCCTTTCCACGTCCGAGAAGTGCTGACGCTAAGCAAACAAAGCGAAAAAAAAGCCTTTCTCGATGCGTGAATTTGCGTTTTTTTCCTTTCTTTCTCCACTCGTCTTTCCCTCTCCTCTCCGTGGTAACCGAGCTGTGGTTCCTCTCCGTAAAAAAAATGTACGCTTTCTCTCTACTCGGTAGAAATACGACCGTGACATTTTGGACCTCTAGTTCTTCAACATCCACTATTTGAGGTGTTTCGCGAAACGAACCACTACTTCTGTGGTCGTTTCTTTGTTTTTATTTTACGCGCCCTAAATTTGTTGTTGTAAAGGTCAGGTAGGAGAATGCGGACACCAACGGAGTAAATATCGGTAGAGGAGTAAGACATGGCTGTTGTCTATCGCCGATCCTATTCAATATATATATATATATATATATATATAAATATAAAAAGGTAGCAACAAGGTGTTGGAGGAAGCCCAGTGGACACTTACCTAGAATGAAGGTACCTAGAATGAAGGTAAGTGTCCACTGGGCTTCCTCCAACACCTTGTTGCTACCTTTATTATTACCTTTCCTTTTCCCTAAGTATTTATATATATAAATATATATATATACATATATATGGATAGAGGATAATGCAGGAAGCATTAGAAAGACCGGGAATTTCAAAATCGGAGGATGGATTATAAGAACAGTGAAATACGCGGATGATCAAGTACTTCAAGCAAGAAAGGAAAAGGAACTCCAGAAAATGATAAACAGACTAGTGATAACAGGTAGAAAATACGGTACGGAAACTAATACAGAAAAATCCAGGGTCATGCGAATATCAAGTAAAGAAGAAGAAAATCTGAACATAAGTATTGGAGGAAAGCCATTAGAACAAGTTTCAGATTTTAAATACCTTGGGAGCATCATAACGAGAGAAGCAAAATGTACCGATGAAATCAGGACTAGAATAACAAAAGCAAAAGCCGCTTTTAGAAGAAAGAAACTCCTACTAACGGGGAATATAAAGGAGGATATCGGAAAGAAGTTGATAAAAAGTTATGTATGGAGGATAGCTTTGTATGGGGCAGAAACGCGGACGCTAAAAAGAAAAGGACCAACCATATTTTTAATTTCTCCATACGTAGTAATGGGAAAGGAATGTGATCACGAAAAAAACAACTTCGAGATTACAACGGAAATACAAGTTTTGAGGTCCCTAGAACACGTTTAGACTATTTTCGGAATGATGTCTGTGTGTGTGTGTGTGTGGATGTATGTGACTGTGGGCGCTCTAACTCAAAAAGTACTTGCCATATCGTTACCAAATTTCATATATAACACTTCAGCATGAGCACAAAGAACTGATTAGTTTTTGGACAATACCGGTTAACCGAAAGTCGAGGTTTATTCGAAACCCGATTCGGTTTTTGCGATATTCTCCGTTAAAACATCATTATTGTATATACAATTCTATATAAATATTATAGAGAATATAATTTCCTACAACTTTTATTTGAAACAATTTTTCATAACAGTTATTTTTAGGAATTGTTTATAAATAATCGTTTTTTTCGGTTTCCGCCAAATATCTCCTTAAAAACGTCGTCATTGGTAATCTTCGTGAGGACCAAAGTTGTAGAGAATAATAGTTCTTCCAAGTTTTGTTTGAAACAAATTTTCGTAAAACGATCCATTTCGGTGATATTTAACTTTATCTTAATTTCCAGTATAAAGCGCCACCATGTACCGGTGAATTCTGTAAACACATTCAAAATATACCTAATTTATGGCAATAAGGACGAATGTATTCTTTTACGATACGAAATAATAACTTTGCCTTATAATGCTATTCATAATAATTTAAATATCTATACCCCAAATATGGAGAAAGTCATGTGTTGGACACATCAGATTTTTTAAAAAAATATCAGCTTTAACCCACCTTTAAAAGCTACCCTTCAGCTCTTTGTTTGACCGCTAGATGGACCGAATTCGACGACGGAGAAAAACAAAAAAAGAAAGAAAAAGGTCCCTTCCGTAACAAAAAAAAGAAAAGGGAGGAGATATAGAGAGGGAAAGAGAGGGAAAATCAACAACACACACGAACAAGGAAGCACAGAGAGAGAGAGAGAGCGGAGAGGTTGAATGGATTGCAATCTGAGAAGGGTTATGAAAGAACAAAAGGGAGACCAGATGGACCAAGGCCATGAAGGGCGGGGGAGAAGGACGAAAAAGAAATGAAGTGTGACAGAAAAGAGAGAGAGAAAGGCACGAATAGGCTGATGGAATAGGATGGAGGAAGGACAGAGAGAAAAAGAGAGAAAATAACGGTAGGAAGAGGAATGTATTAGAGTTGGAAGTCAAAGGTAGAGAGAGAGAGAGAGAGAAAGAGAGAGGTAAAAGAAGACGGTGAGGAGCATGGCTTTAACCCTGGAGACGGAGAGACAGAAAGAATCTCGAACAATATTTACTTCCTCGACTGCTGTTGATCCCGGGGTTCCAAACCGGCGAATACTCGATCGATCCCATCCTCCTTTCCCATTCCTACTCCCCCCCCCCCCCCCTCCTTCTGCGGAGGACGCCATCTTCTCCTGAAGACAGTTGACATTGCCATCCTCCGCCCATTACGCGTTAAGACAAAAAAAAACTGTTTATGCGTTGTTTTTCCCATCTTCCGGCATGCGAATCTTTTCGAGGTAGATGGATTGAGGAACTTCTCTGAAAACATCCAAAAACTCCTTTCTTTGAGAGGTTGGAGTCGATAAAACGATGTTGATCGATAAGCAGGGTTGGGAATTTGCATCACCCCGGCCTCTGAGGCTGCAAGCAATATTTTATTACTTTCCATTGTCCGCCACACACAGTCCACTACAATTGGGACGATACAAAAACGTCCCCTAGAAAAAAGGACGTAAATTCTATGGTATTTTAGCCTCCAAATCTCGGGAACAAACGGAGAAACTATTGCAATAAATGTGCATTTTCAGGTCATGACAGCGATATATGACGATATGCACAGCCAAGACGATTTTGACTAAATCATTGATATTCCAAACCTTCGGCTTAAATGATCACTATACATCTTATCCTATTATTTCCGGGCTTCTTCTAATATAACTAGTGTAACTGCCCATCAAAGAAAGCGGGTGGGCACGGGTTAAGGTTGAAATTAACACGAAATTAGCACAAGACGTGACACTTAGCTGATCGTTGATTCATATTAACGTCAACACGTTTACGCTCTGAGCCCGTACCTCGACTTGGATAATTTTTTAAATGCAAACGAAAAATATCCTAGACCCATTCACATATTATTCAAATGGAGTAAATTCTACAAACTTCTGGAATCGAGCACATTAAAAACCTTCAATGGGACGCGCCGAGCATCCAAAGGAAGATTAATCGAAATCGAATTGACCGTTCCCGGCTTATTTGCATTAATTCCTAAAATTCAAAACACGGAGCGACAGGATCACAATGACTTTTATTAAAAGAGGAGGATAATGTCTCCATGAATTAAGAGGTCCGCCTGCGTAAAAAAGTTTTGGGTGTGTCAGGGGTTGAACGACATCCGCGAAGCCATGTTTCCCTCAGCGGAGCATGAATGATTTTCCGAAATAGCAGTACAAGGAGTCGCAATCTGCTTTGCAAATTAGCCCTCTTTTTCTTTTTAAAGCCTAATCCTTGCCATACTCAAGGCGATAGGCGTGTTCCAGACGGGAATAAAATATTCATGAAGAGATTACAAGCTTTCCTTCTTCTTGTCTGCGTTGCGGCAGGCGATATAAAACCAGATGACTGTGACGGAAGGAGATTTTAAGACTCCAACCAAATAGAAACAGGGAATCCAGAAATATATCCCATTGATAATCTCGCATTTAACAATTTTTTGGGTTAAATTACGGTTTCGATTTATATCAAGAGAGACGTAACATTTCTAATGCTACTTTAAACAAATTCTGACATGAACAAGATAGGATAGAACTGTCATTTACATTAAACAAACCAGTACCTACGTTGCAAGCTGGCCATCCATCAAAATACTGCCATGTCTTATTATTGTATAGGAAGTCATCACCTGAAATTTTGGTTGCTCGATCTCTTTTTCGTTCCACAAACATCGCTTACATATTCAAAAGAGAATCATCGAGCTCGCCTTATGGCTGGAATCCAACCGATAACAATTCACTTTCAACAGTAATCAAAAAAAGTTGGGGAAACCAGAAGCGCGTTTCGGTTACAAAGTAATAGACACCAGCTGTGATTTCTCTATTCTAGCAGCTATTTCGATGTATTTCAATCCAGAGTTACCATAGAACAGGGGTGGCCAAACCGCGGCGACTCCTTTAAATTTCCATCTAGTGCCGTGTTTTTTCGCCATAAAACACAGTGACGTAGTGTGACTTGAGACGCGGTGGACATGGACTATACCTGAATTGCTTCGGGTTCAGTTTGTTTTACTATTCGTAATTTTACGAGCGTAGAATGTGTCACGCGGCTCTCGAACTTCTGAAAATTGCCGTATACAGCTCCAAGTGTAAGTAAGTTTGGCCGTCCCTGTCATAAAACTTATTGACACACAGCAATCTGAACTTGATCCTGTTAAATTTCATCCTAACAACAAAAGGTACATTGATAACTGAATTCGCACACAAGCACATCTAATGCGAGTAATAATTGGAAGGTTTTAAAGAAATCGCCCCAGGAATTGAAAACATTTCAAGAATTTAAGACACGGGGGCAAACAACCGGAGCGAAACCTACCACTCCGTCCATATCAAACCCGTTTTAAGAGAGGTAATTATATACCCGGCAGCAGACCTCTCCAGACTGCAGCGAAATGAGCCGCTGAATCATACGCGAGAAAGAAGCTCCACAAGGGTAACTCCATCCAATCTCAATTTGGGCAAGTGAGATGGAGAGAGAGAGGTGGGGGAGAAGGGGAGAGGTGAAGGTGTGGGAGTGAAGTAAGAGGGGTGAGAGAGAGGTGCGTGCCCAGAATTCAATGAGAAATGAGGAGGAGACAGATAGTGAGAGAGGGCCAATCCAATGTCGCACCGAAAGCACAAAAGGAAACCTTGCTCTGACGTCACCGTGCCTGGAAAAGGATTGTGGGAGGAGGGTGAAGTGGGCTCCGTCGCGAGAAGGCCCATAAGAGGGGGGAGGGGGTGGAAAGTTGAGAGGCAAGGAAAGAGGAGGATATCGGAAGAAGGAGATTTGATTCGCGAGGGAGAAGAATTATTTATCGGTAATGGAAGGAGGGGGGAAAAATTAATCGAGCTAGATGCTAAAGTCGCGGTCTATTGCGAAGCGGGATGTATAGAATACAAAGAGGAACCTGACCCATCGGTATGGCGCTTGGAAACCTCTTCGACAAAGCGGATTTCAATAACACGAAACCTCGCCGAATCAGTTGGAAAAATTTCATTTGTCTTTTTTTTCACGAACTATGTTAGCTTTCAATTGGAATCTGACATGAGTGCAATCGAACATAATAAAAATCGGAAAATAGTTTGATGTGTTACACAAAGTATGAGAACGAAAAGAAGTTTTTTTGCATACAAATTCGTTTGCCCAATGTTACATAAGAAAGAATATTGCAACCTTTGCAAAGGAATACCTGTAACATTATGTTGCGAGTTACAAACGCTTTCGCGATCGAAGCCATAAATATGTTTTTGTGATACCATAAATTAAACTTTTTTCTCGAAAAAGTATGCGTAAGTAGTAGGTCTAGTTTAATGAAATGAAAGATAATTAGTTTATTTTAAGCAAATGTATTCCACCTTTTCTAATCTGCTTTGAACACGTCGTATACACACAAACTATCCGCTAATGAGATGGACTTGGAGATCTTACATAAACGCTTCATGTTTAAAGAAAAATGAAACAATAATATTTAATAAACCACGCGGCTACAATAGCCATACTAAATTTCGGAAAACCAGACGCGCGCTTCAGCTACAAAGTAGCCGTCATTAATGGTCACTTACAACAAGTATGTTCTAAAGAAGAAACCGAAATGCGCATCTGGTTTTTCCCCTATCTTTTTATGGCTATAGGGGTTACGTGGTTTACTAGATGGATTCTAGCCATAAGGAGAGCTTCTGGAAAGAAATTGTGTTTTTAGACTAATAAATGGCGACAGAGATGAAGTAAAGAAATACGTGTCAGGGTGAAGTAGTAGTAGTCAAATGTACACGTGGAATTGCGTTACACATGTCATATATTTTAATTACCTCTTTCGTCCTAAATGAAGCATTTTCAGATCAGCAGGTACGATTGAAAGTATAAATAGAATAATAACAACTTGTTTCAAAATGATAATAATAATAATGAATTAAAATCCTAATATGATTTAATTGCAGAATTAATTCTGCAAACGATTTCTTCTAAACATAACTTATGTATTCAACTTCATTTTCGAAAATTTTCACTGACGGACTGTCGCAGTTTCAAGCGACATTACAACCGAGTTCATTTTTACTGATAGAAGAATTTAAATTTGTTAAAAAATAAAATTCTCTGGATTGATTCAGAAAAACTTCGCAATCGAACGAACAATTCATTCAGAAAATGAAAAAAAAACATAATAACCACCGCGTAAACATGATGGTTTGGATGTCAGAGGCCATCGAGTATAACTTCACCCATAAAACTGAAGTAAACTAGAATCTTCCCCAGTCGGACAAGAGTTTGATGTGTTACACAAAGTACGAGAACGAAAGGAAATGGTTGCATCTAAGAAAACTATAGTATTGGTGAATGACCACTGATGAAGCTTACCTTGCATACCAATTTCATAGCCATCGAAAAAAGATCGCCTTTCCATTTTTTATTCCAGACATAGAGCGAGCTGAATTATTCTTTAACTTAAAGAGTTTAAAAAAAATCATAACTTGTATTTTTACACATATAAGTTTATATAAAAAGGAGTATTTCCCCGTAATATCGATTACATGGTACCCATAATTCACTTCTGGCTTCAACTATCCCGCATCATCCACATTCCTTTAAGTTGAACTTACTTTAAGAACACGACGAAAATCGAGATCGAATGTAAAAGAAAAGTCACGCGCTTAAAAAAATAAACAAATAAATTGATGTGGCCAACACAAGACTTTCTATATAGGTAAGTTGTCAACTAAAATCAAATAAATACGGCGATTTGAACAGCGCTAGCGATTCAATTGTTGTCATTACCACGCGAGCGAGCTGCCCACTAACCGTCAATTCCGAAGAAAACTGAATATCTCTTGAAATATTCCTCATATGAAAATGTAGTTCAAACAAGTTGTAGAAAAACTAATATCTACAACTTATATATATATATATATATATATATATATATATATATATATATATATATATATAAAAACAAAAATTCAGTTTTAAGCGAAATATTTAAGAAAAACTAAAATTTGATAGGAGTAAACCGCTACTTCCGGCTGAACGACTGTTATCAAAAGCTTTTCAAATCTTAAGAACATATATAAAATCACAAATATAGAATTTCTGACGATGATGATGATGACTGATGAATAGTTTTTGAGTTAGAGCGCACGCAAAATTTGTCACGCACATACGGGGAGAGACACACACACACACAGCCATAATCGAGGAAATGCTGAAAACGTGCTCAGGGGACCTCAAAAACGTGTATTTCCGTTGAAATCTCGAATTCCATTTTTTTTTCATGAAAACGATACTTTCTCCATAGTACTACGTGTATGGAGAAAGTAAAAAAATAAAGAAAGTTCAAAAATATAACTACGGAATTACTCTGAAAAAAAATATATAAGCGCACCGTTAAAGGAGACCCACGCATAAACAACGCAGAAAGAGAAGACGGCGAAATTAAAAAAATAAAACGAAAACAATAAAACCTTCCGCGAGGCATCACGTGCCGGCTAATCACCCGTCACGAGCGAGGATGGGATGATGGCACCACTCAATGGTCCGTTATTCGTCGGCCGGAGAGAGTGTGAGCGCAGGGACGTGAGCACCCTATCATCGTTAAGAGGACGGAAGGGAATAGGAGTGGCGGAGGATAAAACACGCACGCACGCCACGAAATAACCCTCACGTGGCCATCTTCCTTAAAAACCACGCCTCCGAGCCGCAAAAGCCGCGTCAAGCACAGTCCCTTAAAGGTCGGCGTTGACGACACCGGCGGCAAATTAGACGGACAGTAAAAAAAAAGAATAAAAAAAATAAAAAAAGAAAGGGGGTAGATGTATATATATAGAGAGAGAGAGAGACAAAAAAAAGAGGCTACTGAAAGGAGGCACACGTGCAATAAAAGGGGGAAAACGCCTCGTATGTTTCGTAATTGGATTGGAAGGGGAGGGAACCCTCCTTTTTCTCTTTACCCCTCCACCCAAACTAACGTTCCTGCAACTAGCCAACCACCACCACTCAATCGATGAGACGAAAAAAGTCCTCTTCTGTCCATTGCAATTTCCCACCCCCCTCCTTTCTTTCCTCCCTCTCCTTCGTCGGCACGTCCGACTCCGCCACAACACCAACCCAACCCTCACCCCCCCCCCCCCCCCCCCCCGCCGTCCCACCCTTTCCTCCCGTCCTTTAAACCGTCCTCTTCCGCGAATTCCACTTCGCTTCCATTAAAAAAAAAAAACCCTCTTCCCGCCTGCCTCTCCCTCTCTCTTTTTCCTTCCTAGGTTTTTACCACAAATACTTAGTCTTCTCTTTTTTTTAGAAGTTTCCGAATTTGTAATTCAATCTCTTAATTGTTTTTTCTGTATTATTCTTTTTTCATGTTTAGTTTCAGGTATCTTTTTTCTGTTTGTATGTTTATGTGTTATTATTTTTATTATCATTTGAAATTCATAACGTAGGGTTAAATGTAAGAAGGGACAACGTAGTCTCAATTTCACCCCAAATAAAGTCGTTTGTCTGTCTGTCTGTCTACTTTTGTTTCTCTCCGTCTTCTCACGCATTTGTCTCTCTCTCTCTCTCTCTCTCTCCTCTTTTCACCTCCCTTCCCGTACTACTTTACTTCCAAACCCTACCTCCCAATCTTCTGGAAATTTACATTTTTCCCTTTCTCCACGACCGCCTTCACGTTCTCTTGTCTCCACATTAATTTTATCTTTAGTCGCATTGCTATCGGTTTGCTAATTATTGGCATTACGTATTACTTTCTCATACGAAGTATCGAGAAGGTATTGTTTTCGCGAAAAAATTCTACCTCGAGATTTTTACGGAAATACACGTTTTAGGTGTCGCTGAATCCGAAAAAGTGATTTTTGCAATGCCGTCTGTCTGTTACTGGCGCTGGAGCCTAGACGGTCGAACGAAAATGAATGAAATCTCGCATTTAGGCATTTTATCATACTGAGCAGAGTATACATAGAAATGGTTGACATTGATCAATAATTAAGAGTAGTTTAAGCATTTTTAACAACAATCCGATTTTCTCGAAAACGGTTCTAACGATTTTGATCAAATTTCGTACAGTTACTTGAGTTTACGTCTTCAATAATACTGTATAGGTCATATTTCTCAAAAAATGAATATAAGGCTAGTTTATTCTAGGCAACTTTGACAACAATTCCATTTTCTCAATAACGGCTCTAACGATTTTGATGAAATTTCGTACAGTTACTTGAGTATACATCTACAATAATACTACGTATTTCATTTTTCTCAATGAAAGAATATAAAGCTAGTTTATTCTTGGGCAACTTTAACAAAAATTGGATTTTATAAAAACACAAGATTTTCATTTTCTAAAGATAACTAAACGACGCATTAGTATGTATATGAGAAAGTTTGTACAATGTATGTTGTACCGATTTTTTTTGTACTGTTTGCGTTTTTGCACGTGCCTGAATTGCTTCTACCTATGTAAGTTAGCCTGTGTGATAACCGGCGTTTGAAACATTTACCTAAGGGCGTTAGACGATTTTGCCGTCGTAATTCTGTGTACTCTGTTGCAATTTCCTATAGTTAACGCATCCTTCTGTTTTTCCATAATATCTTCAATATTACTGCTATTTAAAACTCAAAAGTTCGGTCGTAGTTTAGACAATTCTTGACTGTAAACTAGTAACGTGCACCCAATATCGTAATGTAATTTGAACACCATTTAGCCGCAGCCTCGCAATAAAGTCATTTTTCTTACTTTCCCTCTCTCTCTTTCTCTCTCCCCTCTTCCCCATCATTGCCTCCTATAAACCTCCCACGAATTCCATTTCCCTCCCCGCCTCCCACTCATCTCCACACCCACCCTTTATCCTGCCGAAGGGCGCGCCACACGTACCCGATATTAATAATGAATCCGGAGAGAGAGAGAGATGGAAAGAGGGGGAGTGTGGGCAAATGAATAAGTAACGCCCCAAACGGATCGTTAAATATTTCATCGCCGCTCGTGAGCGACCGGAACGGACAGTTTCCAAGAGGAGGAAGCATCTGGGAAATTGCCTTTGATTTTCGATCGGACGGAGATAAGAGACGTAGGCGTCTACGGACGAATCACGCGAACCCCTTGTCGAGGGCGTAATTACGGTTTTGGGACCATTATGTAAAAAAAAAACCTTATTAAGTCATTTTTGAATGGTTTTCATTTTTCATTTTTTTCCCCAACGTTGCAATTCTGAAAATTTCTCTATCGACTCGTCGGAATTTATATTGCATGCTTATTAGTTTACTGCTGAAAAAGAAGTTACAAAATATTTTAATCTTCTTCTGGGACCGAAAGAGCTTAGATCCCCCAAGTTACGGCACTGCGCTTTGCCGTCGTCTAAATTGCGTGACATGCCGCCTGGAAAAAAAAATTTGTGTATACATATTTCATTCGGGAGGTGAAACGGAGAAACTTCACGAGAGGTAAATTTTCAGCCTCGTAATCCATTACGAGTTAATGCCAGCGGATCCCATTTTGGAAATTCTCTTCCTAGAAAACGTGTCTACCGAGTTTCGATCTGTCGTTTAAAATTTTTCGATGGGATCGGTCGATAACGCGGTGGTCGATGTCGCTCGACGGATGAATGAAAGGTCTTTTGAATAAATAAATGCGCCGCCGTGAATTCTAATTACTCCCTCCAAAATCACGTGAACGCTCTCTCAACATACATTTACGCTAAATACCGTAATAGCTATAAAAAAAGGCTTTCCGATGAAGACCGTATAAAAATGCAAATCTCACGAAACCCGATGAGATCGTTTCAACCGTAACGTTTTTTAATACCGTGCTTATCCTTCAGTTTAGTAATATTTCTTTATAGCTGGTGGCGCTAAGATCCAAGTGCGAAAAAATAAATAATTTTTCTTCGGTTTACATTAGTACCATACTTAAAAAATCGGTACAACATACATTGTACACACTTTCTCATATACTAATGCGTCGTTTAGTTATCTTCAGAAAATGAAAATTGTATGAGCCTCTTTTTAGAAAATCCAATTTTTGTTAAAGTTGCCCAAGAATAAACTAGCCTTATATTCATTCACTGACAAAATGAAATACCTACTATTATTGTAGATGTATACTCAAGTAACTGTACGAAATTTGATCAAAATCGTTAGAGCCGTTTCGTGAAAATCGGATTGTTGTTAAAAATGCGTAGAATAAACTACGCTTAATTATTGAGCAATGTCAACCATTTCTATGTATAGTCTGCTCAGTATGATAAAATGCCTAAGTACGAGATTTCATTCATTTTCGCTCTACCGTCTAGGCCCCAGATCCAGTAACAGACAGACAGACGGACAGACAGACGGCATTGCGAAAACCACTTTTTTGGATTCAGCGACACCTAAAACGTGTATTTCCGTAAAAATCTCGAGGTCGAATTTTTTCACGAAAACAATACTTTCTCGATACCATGAGAAAGAAAAAAACTGCGCAAATGCCAAGAAAATTTCAAGCTGTGGAAATCTTGGCAAAAGTCACTAAAAGGAAAACCGCATTTCAGTCGATCCTTCATTTGATCAGGCGGAATCTTTGCGAATCTGTCCCCTCACGTGAGCCGGTTTGGTGAGCGATCCGCACCGAAACGGAGGTCACAGTTTTATTTATTTTTTCCAATATTTTAAGTGCAACCGGATGCTTGATTTTCATTATATAAAGAATATAAGGAAGTAGTTGCGTCGACAAGAACGATTATGTCTCTCCTACGATCCGATTGGTCCTTGATAGCGTAGAAAGGGATGGTAACTGATGATTGAGTTCCTCCAGTTGTTACAATTTTTCAAAGTTGTAATTCTGTGCATTTTCTCCTGAAATAGACGCATATGTAAAAAAAAATTCATAACACGAAATATCACGTCTTAGGGAGACATGCTAGTGAAAAGGAAACCACGAAGACCACAAATGAACTTTCTTAATTAAATTTATAAAATAATTCTGCGCATTTTCTCCTGAAATGGACGCATATGTAAAAAAAATTTCATAACACGAAATACCACGTCTTAGGGAGACATGCAAGCGAAAAGGAAACTCACGAAGACCACTTGAACTTTCTTAATTAAATTTATAAAATAATCGTAAAAGCTAAGGAAATCATTATTCATTTGCATATATAAAACAAACACGAATACAAAAGAATAAAAATGTTGTACAAAGAGCTTGCCACAACACGGCGAAGGGTAAAAATATATATTTATCAGCAAACAAATGATTCTAATCTAAAGAAAATACCAAACTCAGGATCTACTCGATTGAGACTACCACAAATGTCGGAAGTACGTTACTTGAATACTATGGTAACGCAGTTGTCGCCCCGTTTTAAAGGCAATTTAAATGCTTGGTTCAAACGTCGGAAAAACAAACTATAAATCACGCTGATACAATGGAAAAAATTCGAAAGTCAAAAATGTAGGGAGGAAGTCGCCCACACAGATGGAACTATAAGGCATTTTACCATAAAATGAAACAAGTATGAATAAAACGCCAGACTGCAAGAATGCAGAGCCGAAAGCACAGCTGGCAAAACTCTGTCACGCTGCCTGCCAAAAATATGCAAAATGACTGCTTTTTCATTTTGAATACCTATCACATATATCAATCACTTTCAAAAGAAATAATAAGGGTTCAGAAAAGATAAAAAATGTTATGCTTGGAATTAAACGCCTGATCAAATCTTTGTGGTTATAAAACATTTCTAAAATTGACGAAAAACGAGAGCGTTACAGTAATCCATCAAGAAAATACAAAACCTTATGTTGACCATTCAAACTGGTTACTATGCACATTTCAGGGTATACATTTCCACAGTTTTAAAGTTTTCATTTTTTTAGAAAATGGAAAATAATTATAAGACCGAATTCGGTATACAAAAATGCCACTTTCGTTACTTAGTCACTAGTACTCGAAATGTAATGATCTTGTTTGGAGTCCGAAGGATTAACATATTTAATTTTTCCTTTCTATACGAAGTATATTGAGAGAGTATTGTTATCGCGAAAAAATTCAACCTCGACATTTTTACGGAAATATACGTTTTATGTGTCGATGAATCCGAAAAAGAGGTTTTCGTAATGCCGTCTGTCTGTCTGTTACTGGATGTAGAGCCTAAACGGTAGAGCGAAAATGAATGAAATCTCGTACTTAGGCATTTTATCATACTGAGCAGAGTATACATAGAAATGGTTCACATTGCTCAATAATTAAGAGTAGTTTATTCTACGCATTTTTAACAACAATCCGATTTTCTCGAAAATGGCTCTAACGATTTTGATCAAATTTCGTACCGTTACTTGAGTATACGTCTGCAATAATACTACATATTTCATTTTTCTCAATGAAAGAATATAAGGCTAGTTTATTCTTGGGCAACTTTAACAAAAATTGGATTTTCTAAAAAAAGGCTAATACGATTTTCATTTTCTAAAGATAACTAAACGGCGCATTAGTATATGAGAAAGTCTGTAAATGTATGTTGTACCGATTTTTTAACTTAGCGGACAAAAATTCGGTTCTGACTAAATGACATATAAATTAATATATTACTAGGAGGCTTCCACTCCCCCCCTCCCCCTGGCCGCTACGCGACCCTACCCTAGGCCAGAGGATCCCACTCCTCGTTCTACCACTCCCGCCTGACGCTGTGAGGAGACCGCGGTTACAACAAATCATTTGTGTAGTATAATGAGAGAAAAATACTTAATTACGTATTTCTAAAATTACTACACCTATATTAACCTGGCTGAATGAATGACAAAGCGTGAAGCAGTGTTGCCAAACTTCCCCTTTCACGGTTTCTTTCCATAAGCTCAGTTTTAAGCTTAACTATTTCGATAATTTTTTATTTTTTGACAAATCTATACTAACAAAGGATTAAAATGGGATTTGTTTGATTAAAATCGGTTGTACGCAAGGGAAGTTATGGATGAGTAACAAAGACCCCTCCGTATTAATATATAGATGTATTTGTAGCAAATAAAAATTGAAAACGTATGCCATAATCATCGGAAAATACCGATAATTTCAAAAAGGGAAGTTATGGATGAGTAACAAAGACCCCTCCGTATTAATATATAGATGTATTTGTAGCAAATAAAAATTGAAAACGTATGCCATAATCATCGGAAAATACCGATAATTTCAAAAAGTAATTCCTGGTAATTACACTAATAGTTCCTTTCGATTCACATTTCAATTTAACTGACGCAATCAACGCGAACATTTTTCGTCCCGATCACTTTCATCGTTTCGTCGATCCAAAACAAAACACAACAAAGTCGAATTCAACTAATTATCAGAAACGCGCAAATTCGACGCGATGAAAAATGTCATTCGACACGGTACCAGCGGTGCGCAACTACACCGACAAAAACCGGCCTTTTTCCGGAGATAAGTGGCGCTTCAAAACATCTAACAAAACTTTCCCGTCGACTCCGGCGTCCATTTACCTCAAGAGGAATTATTTTATTACCCATAGCAACGTTATTTTATTTATCCACGTAGCAGCATTATTTTTTTTCACACATGGCGACATCACTATTTTTACGTTTCTAAAAAAAAAAACTCCCCGATCGCACCCATACTCGAATTCTTTCCTGCACAAAACTTCGAAAGGAGCCCGATGTTTCGGAGGGCCGGAAATAACTCTCAACTTCCCCATTCCGAGAAGTGAACGTGCTCCGGTCCTTTTTTGGGAGGTGAGGGGGAGGGACATAACGGAAAAGGTGTTCCGCCGAATTCCGAAGGGATCAAGATCTGACAATGCTTCAACTCCAGGTTTCCTTTTTTTTCTCTCCGACCGGAGTGCGTACGATCTTTTTAAAACGTCATATTTCGAAGAATAAAAATAAAATGAAGCACACCCTCGGACACTTGCGTGGGCGTCGAAGCTTGAATAGGCTTTTTGTCAGTCAGGTCGCAATGGCAACCAATACCGATTAATCTCGAGGTGAAACTTTTTTTTCCCCTCGCCACCTTTTTTTTAAAAAAAAAAGTTCGCACGGATAGACGTGTTCGTTGAACGAAAAGGAAAGTTATTTTTCCTCGTTGTTTCTCACGGGAGAGGGGGAAAGAGGGAGGGATAAGTGGATGGAAAAATGGAGTCGGGTAGGAAAAAGGCGTAGGTGAGAGAGAGAGAGTGAGAGGTTTTTGCGGCTTTGCCGTCCATCAAAGTGAGCGCTTCGCCGCCGAGTAACTATAACAAACAGCAGTTCTATCTCCTTCCGCTTCCCGGAGAGGGAGGAGAAAAGGAATCCTTTATGACATCTTTTGTCGTTCCATTTTTTTTTTAACGAAAGGAGTTCCTTCAATCTCCCCATCTATACACGAAAGAACAACTGACTTGGGAAGCAGCGGGCTAAGAGAGAAAGAAAGAAAAAAAGAGAAGGACGAATAAGTGGTCGGAAATAATAAACGAGTGTTTTCTGCCGCGAAAGTTTTTGTTTCTCCATTGTTTTCCTTTTTTTTCTGTTCTTTTCTTCTTTTGTTTTGAAGAGGGGGGAGGGGAGGATAGGATTTCTTTCGGTCGACTGACGTACGAAATGGTGCGGTTTTAAAAATTCTTACAACGGACGTTATTTTCTTTGTTTTATTTTTTTTCATAAGGTCTAGTGGCCATATCTCGAAAAATTCTTCTCTAATGCACGCTGCGTGAGCGGGGACTATCTTTCTGGAAGCGTGCCATGCGAGCAGATGGGGGAGTTTAAGCGTATGCTTTCTTCCTCTCTTTCTCTCTCTCTCCCGCTATTTCTTTCTCGCAAGAGAGAAAGAAAGAAGACTCTCTGGATGTCACGTAGAGAATGCTCTTGTGTTTCTAAATCGCAAGCACGCGAGCAAAGAAGGGCAAATAAGCGCTGCGGAAAGACGTGAGATGGACTTTTGAGTCTCTTCAAAAAAATAAGATTTCGTTTTCGCCACCTGAGATTTGCGTGTAACGTTACTATGGTCTGTTCACTATCTGAAGTCTCTTGACCTTGAAGTGACCGCCACTTAGCAGCAGCCAATAGGAGACGGTTCGTTTGCGAAGGTAGTAGGGGCAACTCAGTGTTATTCTTGCTCTCGAAGCGTTCACATCGGTCTGCGTTGCCATTTCTACCGCCGTTTCCTTGCTGTTGCTGTTCGTGATTGGGTATCTGTCCTCACGCGCGAAAGTTGTGAGGAGCGATGGAAGGAGAAACGTTCGTGATTGGCTACTTGCTCTATGAAGGTCAAGAGACTTAAGAAAGTGAACAGACTATAAGCTAGGTTTCCGGACGGCGATCGTTTCAAACACATTGATTGTAGTTACGTTATTCCTTCGACAGCTCGATGAATTGTTTTTCATTCATCCCGTAAAAAATCTGCCTCCCCCCCTTTCCATACGTACCTGTGCCTTCCCTTCCCTTTTTCTTTCACTCTTCCTCTCGATTTCCTTTGAAGTCATCTCTATTTTTAGATATTCTCTTACCTCCTTTGTCTCTGCCTGTCGTTTTTTTTCTTTTCTCTTTTCATTCCACTTCTGATCTCATCCTATAAGTCTTGCGCCTTCTTTTATCTCTATTCCCAAATTGTCTTATCCCCCCTCTTCCTGGCGCTGTCCCTCTTTCAATATATACCTTTTAATTTCTTTATTCCGGCCCTCCTTTTTTCCCCTTACCTTTCATCTCTCTCTCTTAATCTTCCCCTTTCTCCTCCCGCGCACTCGGAGATCTCCATCTAACCGTTCTCCCCTTATTCCCTTCCTCATACGAAGGTTCCGTTTACCTCTCCCCATTTCTATTAATATACCGCCTCCTCTCTTACACACACTTCTCTCTCTCTAAAAAAAAAACTTTTCTTCTGCAAACAAAGGTTCGCGTTATTCGGGAAAGAATTAAATGGAGGGTTGGGTTGGTGTGCAGCGCCGGACAGAGGCAGGGGGGGAGGGGGAGGAGAGGAGGGGAAGGGGGAGAGAGAGGGAGAGAGATAGAGAGGGAGAGAGGGGGAGGGGAGAGAGAGAGGGAGGGAGAGAGAGAGGGAGAGAGAGAGGGAGAGAGAGAGGGAGGGAGGGAGGGAGAGAGAGAGAGGGAGAGAGAGAGAGGGAGGGAGAGAGAGAGGGAGGGAGAGAGAGAGGGAGGGAGAGAGGGAGAGAGGGAGGGAGGGAGAGAGGGAGGGAGAGAGAGAGGGAGAGAGAGAGAGGGAGAGAGAGGGAGAGAGAGGGAGAGAGGGAGAGAGAGGGAGAGAGGGAGATAGAGAGGGAGAAAGGTCGGCTGAAAGGAAGGGATGATCAGAGAAATAGAGAGAGAGAGAGATAGGGACAGAGAAGAAGTTCCGATCGAAGTGGATAGAAAGCGGAGATTTAGAGAGAGAAAAGTGAACAGAGAAAGGGTGAGAAAGAGGGAAGAGAGAAATAAAGGAAAGAGAGAGAGATTCAGAGAGACAAGCGGTTCTGAATTCAGGCAAATTTCAGACCATGTACTTCCTTCTCAGTATAAATACGTCTAATACGCTTTAGATGTTCGCCACATAAGTAGTTACATGTTAGAAAACTCTCGCAATGTTAATAAATAAGATGACTTTCTTTTAGATGGTATGAGATCGTAAACCGACATCAATCAGAACTGATTATGTAGGTAATTAACTACAGTAACTTAGGAGATTTTAAATGCTTACGTAAAATGTTTTTCACCCCAGATGCCCCCAACATTGAGGGTAAATTCGAAATATGATTAACATTATACTGTACATTGTTTAATATGGAAAACGTTTTTCCATACACGCCAAAAACGTAAATTTCGAGTTTAAAAAATTCTAACATAAATAGAAACAATCTGTCATATGTATATGGCCGATATGTGGCTAATGGCAAACGTATTAATCTCATCATTTTATATTTTTACATCAATAGGTAATAAAGATATGTAGCACAATAGGAAAGTCAGGCATTTGAATGTTTACAAAAGTGATATAATTCCACGAGTTTCAGATTTTTCCGAGTAAAAAACTGAGTGATCGGGCTTATTCAACGCAGACAAAACTCTCAATAAATAAAAAAAACAGCAACGGGGAGAAGGTAGGTGAGAATAACCAGCTAAAAATTCTGCAGTGAAAGCGTTCAACTTATACCCGCTCCGTCGAGATCTTTTTTGCAATGGCAATTGAAATGACGCGGTTACATTTCTAATGAAGAAGTTAGAATCATTCGATTCTTCGTCTAAGTCAGAAAACTATTTGGGTTTTGCGAAGGAGTGCTTGCTTTGAGGTGTGAAGTTTTAAAAGAGTGAGAGGGAAAAAGGAAAATGGATTGAAAGATAACGAGAGAGAAAGTAAAAGAGAAAAGGCAGAGAGAAAGGGTGTGTGAAAGAGAGGATTTCAGAATATATAGGGCAAAAGAAACGGGAAAGTATTTTTCTGCTTGCGAGCTCCTTCGATGGAGGAAATTCGAAGTTTAAAAAAGAAACGACGAAGAAGGAAAATAAAACTTGGAAAGCATGTTTTCCGAAGAGATAAAAACACGAAAACATTCCCGAAAGGGTGTTTACGGCGCCACAGGATACCAATATGATGAAAAGACATGACCGGAGAGAGGGGGGGGGGGGGAAATATATATATATAACGTTCTTTTAACGACCCGAAAGTAGAGTTATTTCGGAACAATGATTATGCGAAGTTTTTTCGTCCACATCCTTTTGCCGCTCACGAACGTGCGCGCTATCAGGGAATGATTTCGCATTAACGCTTATCTCAGAATATAAAAAACAATCAAATTTACTCTAATAATCATGTAATGTTTAAAGAAGAAGATTCTCTCTCGGCCATTTTGTAGGCTTAACTGCTCCGATTATGATCAGAAGAAGAGCGTATACAATTAACGAGGTGACGTTCATCTTTATAATTATACTGCTTTTTACCAAAACTTGCATACGTTAATCATGTAAATAAGAAGGTTATTCGCGGTTGATACGGAATTAAGGAAACACAAACTTTAAACGATTCACTAAACCAACAGCAACAATTTTATGTCAGTGTGTGGCTGGTTCTATGTATGTACATATCACATGCTAATACTCTTGGCAGGTTTCAAAGTTCTTCCACGGGAGAAATAATTACTCCCACAAAATTAAACGGTCTAATTTCAAGAATATAACGCCTTAGAGCTATACAAACAATGAAGCGTTACGTAAGTTCATCATTATCATTTTAACGAACGTCAATCCCGAATTTTTCTCAAACAAAACGAGCAATCCTTTTTCACCGTCCTGCACTAAAAAAAAAGCAGTTTCTTTCCACAAGGCCGCGATAAATATCTCCATTCGAACGGCTTCCTGAACTAATTACCCAAGAAAATAGATGGACCGGAAGGAAGAAGGGAAACGAGACAAGGCGATAAGCAAAGAAGGATCGCGTGATGCGAGATTTCTTTTCGTCGGGACGAACTGGATTCTTCAAGAGAGACGGTTAGGTTAGGAAAACAAATGAGAGCGAAGAGGCGATCGGAGAGGAGAAAAAAAGAAGATAGGATAGGGACGAAAATAATGGTCAACCGTTTAACCGCTTGGGGCAAAGTTCGAGGGTGGAGAAAAGGCGGAAGAGAAAGGAATGTGAAGGTCCGATGTTTCTTTTGGCTTCCGCTAGATGGTGCGTTAGATGTTAAACGTCGCGCAGAGATTAAAAGGCGTGACAGAGAATGAAAGAAGAGGGTAGACGCGTTTGTCTCTCTTCCAAAGAGATGATTATCGAAGATGTAATTGTAGATGACATTTAGACAACCACTGCAATTATCCAAAGCTTAAAGCATTTTGGATGCCGAAAGCTAACAAGATTGTAAGATTAGAGAAATATCACATAAAATGGTGAAATTAATCAGTAAGAAATATGTTTCTAAATTTTTGAAATTGACCAGCTATTCATTGCACTACCTCTTAGATACCCATTGTGCGTAGGCAAGAGGGAATCAGCAGGTCGTAAAAAAAAAAAAAAAAAAAAAAAAAATTAAAGAAGTTTGTTTTCATGGACAACATAGCTACTGCTCTCAAGACAAGAGACCCAAACTACATCCACGAACTGGATATTTATGCATTCCAATTTTATATATAAACGCGGTTCATTCAATACTTTTAAAATATTCTTCCATTGGCAGTAAAGATGTAAAGCACAAGGCCAAACGGAATTTTAACGTTGTTATTAATAACAAAATATTAGTCACCAAAATCTCTCAGAAATATGTATGTATATTCATATAATGGTATTTCGAAACATTAATAAGTATTATACGCACTATAAAAGGTTTACATTTTTACAGAATGTATTACACGGAAAAAAGAACGTTGTGATTGATTATAAGCCAAGTTTTTCTTAGATATGACAATAAAAAAGGCGGAAAAAACCGACGAAAATGAAGCGCGAAAAACACACAACTCTAAATGGTGAGCGAAGAAACTTTTTTTAAAAACATTACACTACAATACTATTCCTGAGTTGAAGAAAACGCCGTTTTTTTTAACGGAATGTTAGTGATTTGGGTTCGGTTCCGAAAAATACCGTCCTGATCATATGCAGCAGATTAACAAGCCCTCCGTATGAATTATAAAGCGAACTTCGCGAAGAGCTTGTCGTTGAAGGAAGAGACTCTTCGGGCAAAGATCCACGAAGCTTCAAAACGATCTACGAATCTTTTCGCTTTGCACCAACGCGTGTAAAGGCAGGTGGAGGAAAGGAATGCGTGAAGCCAAGAGAGAAAATGTGAAGTGAAAGAGACTAGAAGAGAGCGAAAAAGAGACATAGGAATACATGGACATACGAGGTGCTATCAAAAAGTTCCCGGACTAGCCGCGTGGAGCGCTAACCGGACATAGTACAGACTTGAACCACTAGTTAGCGTTAAGAGCTTTATTGTGAAGCAGTGTGCCGAGTGTCACATAGATACACGTAAGCGTTTCTTTTTCACGAGCGTTTTTGTGCGTTAGTGTTAGTGGTGTTCTGCGATTTTTGCGAGAAGAGACAAAAGGAAAGAATGGATAGACAAAGAGAAGAGATATCGAGAGCATGAAAGAGAATGAGAAAATGTAGCGAGAAAAACAGGTAAATAGAGAAAAAGGGAAAATTGAGAGTGAAAACAGCCAGTGAAAAGAGAGGGGGGAGAGAGGGAAAGAGAGGGAGGGAGGGAGAGGGTGGGGGTGATAGAGGGGGAGAAAGAGGGAGAGAGAGGGAGTGAGAGGGAGGGAGAGGGAGAGAAAGAGAGGGGGGTGAGAGAGAGAGGGAGAGGGAAATAGAGGGAGGGAGAGAGAGGGAAAGAGAGGGAGGGAGAGGGGAGATAAGAGAGAGAGGGATAGAGGGAGAGAGAGGGAAAGAGAGGGATAGAGGGAAAGAGAGGGAAAGAGAGAAAGGGAGAGAGAGAAAGATGGTGGGAGAAAAAAGAAAGAAACTAAAAAAACACATCGAGCGACAGATATTTTTGACCTTGATCCGAAAGAGAGAGAAAAAACCGACCCGGAAAAAAGATTTCCTGCTCCCAAAGCAAGAGAGAGAGAGAGAGAGCGCCTAGGCGAAATAAAAAAATCCCTACATCTCTTGGTCGCTCGCAGCCTCAAGGGACGTCATTACTGTGCCAAACGCGAAGATCTGAAGCGTTTGAAGGGACGTCATTAGCGAGGGAACCCCTCTTTCTCTCGTCGGCAGCAACGAAAAGGCGGCGGCGGCGAATGGGAGAAAACGCATTCGTCATCCGAGTAATACGCCAAGGGAAGAGGTGGCGCCCTTTAAAGAGAGAGGGAGGGAAGGAGAGATATATATATATGTATGTGTGTGTGTCACTTCAAACAGTACATGTCTCTCCGTCACTGAAGAAGGGCGTCAGCCCGAAAGCTCCATATATGTGTTGTTTTTGTGTTTTTCGTGTGTTCTTAGCACCCCCAGCGGCTCTCCAATCTAGGTAAGTGTCCACTGGGCTTCCTCCAAAACCTTGTTGCCACCTTTATTATTACCTTTCCTTTAAGCTTATATATATATATATGGAGAGAGAGAGAGAGAGAGAAAGGAGACATAAAGGGAACGCGGAAGAGGGAGAAAGTGAAACTGAAGACGGGAGCGACGTGACGTAACGTGCGATGCAAATGACGTAAAAAAAGGCCCCTTTACGATCGAAAAAAAGAAAAGTAACCCGAAATAATGTTTCGGATGATATTTTTAAAAAAATGTGATATCGCCCTTTGATTTTAAAGAAAAACGGAATAGCAGGCTATATAATTAAATGACACTTTAGCGCGTTGAGTGGTGGAAAGCAACATCGCCCAACGAATTTATTAAATAATGCTTGTGAATGAAGAGAGAATTACGATATATGACCTCAGGTAATATAAAAGATTTGATATTACAAGAAAAAAACATATACTATAAAGTAAAATGTGTCCCTCCGACATTTCGAGCGGCACTCCACACAGTAAATGTCCATTGGGCGTCACCTACTTGTAACCCATATCGTATTTTAACTTAACTCTTCCTCAAGTTTGTGTGAGTGTAATATTAAAGGGCACAGCCACGGATTTAATTCTACGAAGAAATCATTTTAACTTATCCTGAAGTTTTCAGAGATCTCATTACTACTATTATTAATATTTTAATAGACGCTAAGGTAGCAGAGTTATTTGTAAATCACAAAAAAATATTCGAAAATAGTAATCTCAATTATCATGGAATTAAAAAAAAGCATTTATGGACAAACTTTAGATGGTTGTAATCAACGTTGTCGGCTATAGAGAAAATAAATTATTTAATAATAATGGAAAGAAACCTCCTTATAACAGAATATAAAGGCTCGCATAGATATTTTCAAATGCGTTAACGTTGGGGTTTAAGCATCCTGAAAATATGCAACACACATAACGACTATGATCACCGCGTAGTCTATACACCAAGGGACTGATATTCAACCCAAGCGTAAAACTGTGAATTTAAATGCACCATCTGCATTTCTTAAGAGTAGAAGATATGAGACAATAATATTCATATCCGTTCATTTTACACGCTATCAAAATTTACATTAAACAACAGAATGATGAAAAATCGCGAGGTCAGCACTGACCGCCATACGAGTAGAATTTACGGGTTAGAATTTTTTCAAGAAAATCTTGAAATGCTGACTCGACAAAAGGCACACGTCATATAATAAGGGCTTGGTTTTTGACAGAACTCTCCAAAAAGGCGTTACGGTACCTTTTTCTGAAGAAGAAAATGTTCGAATTTCTGCTAAATTATTATTAGAATCGGCAAAAAAGGCGAATTTTTATAACAGACTTTTCGTTGAAAAACAAATAGGTACATGCACAACAAAATTTTTAAAATATACGCGTTCCAATTTATTTTCATCTATAAATTAAAAACAGAATATAATGCAGAAAACTTCTACACCAACAGAAAAGTTCAATAAACAATGTGATCGTCCTCAATAACTCCACTCTGGCATATCGTGATAATTACGTTCACACAATTACTCCGTTTAAAATAAATATCAGTTGGTTTGAGATTATCTGCGAGATTTTGTAGTGACTTTGGTGATACGCATAACACTGAACTCACCTCCGCAGCCGACTTAAAAGGTAAATTTTGACCTGCAAGGCGACCTCAAACAGCATTGTAAAGTTGTAATGTACTCACCTGGAACGGAAGAAGATAAGAACTTTATAGAAGTTATCCAAAACACACACATAACACGATCATATACTAAGTAACTACAAAAAAAATAATTACGAAAAAATCAAAGATCGTCATTTATATCTACAAAAAGTGTTGAATTATCAACCTGTCTTAAATAAGAAGCGAAATATTGCAACCAGTTTCGACCTGAAATACTAGGCGTTAAATTCGCCCTTATTTATATTTAATTGAATTACTTCTATTTTATTGAAGCCAACATAGAGAAATATCGCCGTTAACGATAAAACTGAATTTATATTCCAAACAAGAGAAAATGTTGTATCAAGAAAAAGCTGCTAACTTGTATCTTTAGCGTTTTAATTCCGTTTATATTCTTATTTATATAGTTTAAAATTAAAACATTACACTGGAAATGTAAAAAACAAAAATTTATTTTTTATAAATAAGCACTTAAAAGGTAATTTGGGAAGAACGTTCGGGTCACACTTACAAGAACAAAATAAAGTGGTGTCCAACACATGACTTTCTCCATACGTAAGCTGTCAACTAAAATCGAACAAATACGGCGATAGGAAAAGTTCAACTTACACGCTTCAGCACTAGCTATTCAATTGTTGTCACCACCACGCGCGCGAGCTGCCCACTAACCGTCAATTCCGAAGAAAATTGAATATCTCTTGAAATATTCCTCATATGAAAATTTAGTTCAAACAAAAGTCGTAGAAAAAAATAATATCTAACTAACTAAGAAAAATTCAGTTTTAAGCGAAATATTTAAGAAAAACTACAATTTTACAAGAGTAAACCGCTACTCCCAGTTGACCGATTGTTAAAAAAATTTAAGACTATATATATATACATACACATACACACACACACACATATATATATATATACATACATACATATATATATATATATACACACATATATATATACATATAAACATACATACATAAATACATACATACATACATATATATATATAATCACTAATAAAGAATTTCATGCTGATCTGATGAATAGTTTTTGAGTGAGAGCGCACGCAAAATTTCTGTCTCACACATACGGACACATACAGACATCATCGAGCAAACGGTCAATACTTTCTCTGTACTACGTATATGGAGAAAGTAAAAAACAACCGAAAGGAAAACGAAAACGACCGTCGCACCGATGCTCACGCGTCGGAGGACGACCTTTTCGTTCTCACTTTTACGCGATTAACATCCTATCAAGAAGACACCGAAGGTTTTTATTTATAAAACTCTCCTAATAGAAATAATCTAGCGCGCCGATCTTGAAAGAGAGTTTTGAGAGAAGTTTTAAAAAGATTCCCAAGGTATCGTAACACGAAATCTCTCTCTCTCACACACTCACTCACTCTCCAAAACTGACCAACTTCACTCTCATTCCCTCTCGTATACCCTCAATCTCCGAAATTGAACACGCATGGTCGGTCGTTTAAACCGTTTTGCGAACACCCGAAGGGCGCCTTGATTACGCTCAAGGCAGCCATTACCCTCCATCGAACACGTGATGAGCGAGGAAGGCATGCGAGATAGATAGACAGATAGGGACGGAGAGAGAGATTTGATTTCCCAGAGCGAAGTACGCAGAACTCCCTCGAACCCTCTTCGCACGCATCAACGCTGGACCTCGCCCAAAAAAAAAAAATACGTTTCCAGAGTGGGCGCCAAGATCGCGCCCTTGAGAGATCCCCTGAATTAAATACGGGAAAAGCAAAGGAGACGGAGGGGAGAGGTTGTTGGAAAGGATAGAAAGGGATAGTCTAACCAATAGGGATTCCCAAACCCAATCTCCTCTCTCGTGAGAAAGACACAGAGAAATTCAGTCATCTGGACCTTTAGGAAAATCTTCTCATCTTCATCTTCAAAGAGTGAGAGAGAGAGACAGAGGGATACGCCAAGAGAAAGGGTGAATGAAACACCCTTCGCATTCCTTCTGTCACTTTTTCACTTTCTCTTTTTCTCACTCGTTCTCCATTTCCCCCTCCCATCATAATTTTTTCTCCATCTTTTCCAATTACTTTTTGAATAATCAAACATAAGCCGGAGCGAGAGAGGATTCTTGTGAAGAAAGACGCCTACTTTTTCGCCTTCGGGGGACGACCTCTGCATAGGTCAGGGTTAAACATGTCAGGACTCTCCACTTAACTGCCTAAAGGGATCGATATAGAATACCTATGGTTTCTTACACTGTTGCATGGCAAACGCAGAAGATTCTGATAGATAGAATATATATATATATATATATATATATATACTATATATATCGGTGAAGGAGGGATTTACACTTACATGTTGGATTAGTAAGGTTAATTTTTTTCAAGAAAGTTTTATTGTGTTCATCAGCTGTGTCAAAACTATGGCCACATCCGGCCCGCCATGATTCGAACATTGTTAAGGAAATATTGTAGCAACATTATGATATAAAATTATAAATATATACAATAAACGATATATTTTGTATGTATCTCTTTAGTTCCATGATATACATATTATACAAATAGATTTACACCAAATTTGAAAATACTGATCCACAACTAAACTATTTAGTTTCCTCAAATTATTCTTCTATTCGATTTTAGGCTGGGCGTGGTCCGCAAGGACGGAAGAATGGGATTAAGTGGCCCTCGAACCGAAATGTTTGGGCAATACTGGTGTACATGATTGCATAGTAGTAAACGCAGTATCGTAAATGGGACCTTGGCACTGAATAACGCTTAATAAGACATTTCAATTCCTCCGCCGATGCAATCATTGTTATGGAAATCGTCTTCGGTGGAATTCTTTCTATCATGTTGGTTATTCCTCACTTAGTGCTAAAATTTACGTTTTTTATCGTTTATGGGTTACGAAAAACGTACAAAATCAAGTAGCGATGAATATGTGCTACAAGTAAATTACAGAAATGTTAGAATTCTTATCAGGATACTTTAAGCATCGTTTTTTATCGCTAATTTAATGCTACAACTAGCACTAATTATGCACGAAGAATGGAAGATGTTACAGAAGGTCACCATTCATCAAATTTTATCGTACCTTCCTACTTTCTCGGTTTTACACAAATGTTTGCACCTGTTAAAATTTAAACAAAAAACGATTCTCGCGTTCTTTAGTAGGCCTTCGTAGTGATTTCACCCTGCTATACTTGCTCGTCACAATTTCTTCGGTCATATACACTAGCAGTTAATTTCATCAGAAACTACCAGTGAAATCTAAACATCGTTTCTCTGGTTTTACGGATGTTATTTGCATCGATTTATTTAAACACACGCCACGGCAGAGGGATGGTTATAATACCTGACTCACGGGCTATAACCCTATCGGGTTGCACGTGATCGTCTATTTTCCATTTGTAACGCTCATCGTAAGAGGACGCTGACCTCTGTTTATAAACTAGTTAAAACGAATACAGGTTAATACATGTCGTGCGCATAAAATAATTCTCAAAAAAAAATACCTCGACGAAATTTTAACCCGCACCACGCGCGAGAATCACGCAGTCCCGCGCAGCTCTTTTAAAATCCTCGTTTTGACCCCTTTAACACGGAGCTCGGCGACCCCCTTATTTAAGAGGGAAGGAAAAAACGGGAACGATGATGCACGCGCATTAGCTAGACGGTTTTTATACGGATCTCCATTTTCCTTTTCTTCCCGCTCCGAGAGAGCAGCACACCGCTAAAATAAACAAACAACGAAACGGCGCCTTTAAAGCTCACCATCCTGATCCTGGATAAGTCAATTATCCTTATAAAATGGGAACCGAGGTCTCTTCTCTCTCTCTCTCTCTGCATCTCTGATAGCGTCTCTACGATTCCCTCCACCCTTTCCCTCCTCCGGCATAACGAGAGAGGAAGATAATGGAGAGAGAGAAAGGACGGGTTAGATTGTAATCGAGACTCTTAATTGAAAAATAAAAGAAAACAAAACACACTCTGAGGAAGGAAGGAACGGGCGAGAGGACGAAAACGTAACCCGAGATTTCAGTCGGAACGGTCTCTCTATCTCTTTTCTTTTTAATACTTCCATAATTTGTTTAAGTGAGATTGACTGAGATTCTGTTCACTGTCCAAAACATTTCAATTCCGGTTCGTTTTATCCGTCCATTTTAAATGTTGGCCCGACATATCTCTCTCTCTCACTTCGCTTATCAGGGTTTTACCACAGATACTTTGTCTTTCTTAGTAGCTTTCCAAATTTGTAATTGGATATTTTGCTTGTGTGTTTTTCTTTCTGTTTATCTTTAGTTACTTTTATGCGAATGTGTATATATCGTAGATATAATCATTATTATTTTTTTATTCTCCTTTGTAATTGATAACGTAGGTTTAAATGTAAAAAGTGACTATATAGTCGCAATTTCGCCCTTAATAAAGTCGTTTGTCTGTCTGTCCGTCTTATTCCCAATACGTACGTCTCTCTCCCTCTCTCGCTTTAACTTTTAAAGTGGAAAATTTATTCAGAGGCGGTAGGCATAAATAGTTTTGATTGGTCTTGCGGGCGAATCGGAGCTCGCAAAGAACGTGAATCGAGAGATTTTGTGAGATTCTATAGTTGAAAATTAATATCAAGATATAGTCATCCCCATGGTAACGTCCCTTTCTCCTAATTGGTTCCTCTCGCCCTTTGTTCATAGCAATAACTTAACGCTTTGTAAGTCGCTTCCCCTTTCTTCTCCTTTTGTTGTCTATATAAAGCCTTGATGTTAAGATTAGGTCACCTGAGAGTGGCAATTAAATCGCTGAAACCGGTTCTCAATTATCACTGCGTAGATTGTAAAAGCTTTTTTCTCGTAGAATCTTATATTTTTACACTGTTAAAACTTTAAGTAACTGTTTAGGGTAATTAAGCTTTTTTGGATCTTAATTTGAACCCTCGCACTGCGGAAAATGGGTAAAAAATTAATCAGTGACGATCATCATTTTAATTAAAATACCATCTTTAGTTTAACTGTAAGCAGGTGAAGACAACATGAATCTCAGGTGAAGACAACATGAATCTCGACAGTGATAGCTCGTGTTGTGAAAATGATTATAAAATTAATGGCATTTCTCGTTATGTACTACGTTAAATATATTACAAGCAATAAATTTCTTTCGTACTAAAAACTCATTTTTTCCTTCACCACGTGCCTTAAAAACCTGTTTGATGACAAATTAATTATTTGGGTGCGTATAATTATCATTAAATGGATAAAGTTTCGAAATTCCGTATGGGTAAATTAGGAATCATTTCTTCAGTCCAAGTTACAATCTTAATTTCCGCCGTGCGAGGGTTAAGTGACAACGTGAAATTATCATCATTAAAATGATACTTTGTTTTCATTATGGCCCCACGGGCCGCATAAAAACCCCTCGCAGGCCTCGTGTAGACCGAGAGCCGTAGTTTGTCCTTCCATGTTCTAATCCATTTCGTCCTCTTCCTTCGTCGTTCTCGATTTTTTCCCTAGTAATATTTCCTTCCTCCACACGTTTCTCTTCCTACTTTTCTTCCTCCTCCCAACTTTCTCATTCTCTCTCTCTCTCTCATACTCAATCCTGAAACGGTCACAATTCAACCAGCGAAACATTCTTTTCGATCAAACGTCACGGGCTGCCCTTATTAGCCCTTTCTGACGGTCGGATGGAATTCTCTCACGAGAAAAAAGAACCCTCCCAAAAAAAAACCAATAAAAAGTCGATTCGAGTGGGAGTGAAAAGGAGGAGACAACTTCTGAAGGCTATTTTTTTGCGATTTGGAAAAAAAAAGCTGATAAAAATGATTGGAATTGTGATTACGAGAATGATATCCGACACCAAATCGACTACATTTCCGGTAAAGATTGAGGTTTATACAGTGACGGATCCAAGGGGGAGGGGTGGGGGGGGGAGGGCGATCGCCCCCTCCTTGGATAACACCATTGCATTCCACAGGGGGCGCTTTCTTAAATTCATTCCGCCCAAAAATCCTCAATTATACGCCGCTGATTAGGCCTGTATAGCAAGGGAAAGAAGGATTCTGATAGGGGTAGGGATTTTCAAAATAAAGGGCAGTTGGCAGGTGCGGATTCGATAGGTGGAGGGGCGATCGCCCCCCCCTCCCCCTTGAAAAGTTTCTAGATCCGCCCTTGGGTTTATCTCATGATAAAAATCTCGAAAAATCTCATTAAAAAAAAGATTTGGCAATGTCTTTTAAACGAACAAATGATGCATTGAGCGCGTGTCATTAACGAAAGAGGCGACAGAGCACTTAGGTAAACTGGATGTTTTGACTGATAACTTCAGACCAAAAGAAAATCAGCAAGACATTTTAGTGTACCTCTTTCACAGCAAAATTAATTTTTAAAAAAATAACCATGACGGAGGTACATACATGCATGGCCCACCGATTAATTATGCGATCTCATCGTTCGCCGCGTGCAAATAACCTATGAGAATCAAACCGTAAGAAAAAGTCGGCTATTTCAAACAGTACCGTCAGTGAGTGTCATCCATTTTTACCTGTGGTTGCCCAACACAAATTTGAAAGATTATTTGACACATGTCGAAAACACTGTCAAACTATTGAATTTACTGATGATATATATATATATATATATATATATATATATATATATATATATATATATATATTTATTTATTTATATTTATATATTTATATATTTATATATTCGTATAATTCATCATTTCAGCGCCAACGTGATAAACCCACACTGACAGGTAGGCGAATTAAAGAGAAGCGGAAAAGAAACAGCGTACCTTTCCGATATACTCGTTTCGTTTACCAGCGCAAACTCATTTTCAAAACAGAACAGTCCATAAATTCTCGGAGCGACCTCAGTTCGAGATAAGAGGGGAAAAAAAACTTTCTCCCTTTAAAAACCATACCGAGCGTAAAACGAGATAGCGTGAAAAATCTAAATTACCGGCCAAATCGTACCTTTCTCTATTTAAGCTTTCATTCGCGTTTCGGAAAATAATTTTCGCTCGCGAGCAGAATGGCGTAACAGATACTGCACGCACCCGCACGCTGAATGAGAGAGGGTCATTACGGAAGAGCGTAAACCGCATGGAATAGGATGGGCGAAATGAGTATAAACGGAGGAATTCCTTGACTATGGGGAGGGAAAAGGAAAATACACGATGAGGAAAGGGAGAGAGAGAAAAAGGTCGGCAGGAAAAGAAGACGTCTCTTTCGCCTTTTATCTCTCTACGAGACCACGGTAAACAAGAAATTAGCCGCAGGGGGAACACTTGCATCCATGCTGCTTTTTATTATCCTAAAGGACAACGTAATTACCGACCGATGCCAAAGATAAACCCAAACCTTTTTTTCTTTCTCTCTCCTTGCTCCTTTAAATGCGAAGCCTCCCTCAGTCTCTCTCTCTCTCTCTTTATCTCGACCTCTCTATTTACTTCCCTCTTTCCTTCCCTCAATCTCTCCCTCACACCCTCTCGTTCTCCTTCCCTCACACTCTCTCTCCCTTCCTCACTATCTCTCCCTCCCTCCCTATCTCTCTTCCTCTAAGCACTTACATAGCACTGTCTACCTACACATTCCTGTTATCTGGACAAAGTGAATTCCCACTTTGAAAAGCAGTATAAATATATTATTTCTAGCTACTTTTCCTTTACTCATTTATGATCGTTTTATTCCCAACATCGATGATTACCAACCTCCTTTTGCATGCATGTGATATATATATATATATATATATATGTATGTGTATATAATATATGTAACTCTATCTTTCCCCATTGTTTAATATGTTTAATTACTCTTGTACTTTCAGAAAACTTTTACTACATTAACATATATATGATATACATTATGTCTTTATAATGGTATTCGTTATTGTATTTATACTATCTAGGGTTTTCGCAGGTTTTTTCCACCCCCCTTCTCTTCGCGGGTGTTTTCCTGCGTGTTTTTTTACTGGGTTAGCCATGCCTGGCTCTACCTGGGTTTTTACCACAAATATTGTCTTTCTTAGAAACTTGCTTAATGTGTAATTTGATATTTATTATTCTGTTCTCGTTGTATTTATTTGACGCAACTTTATATATATATATATATATATATATATATATATATATATATATATATATATATATATATATATATATATATATACTTATTCATGTTATTATCTTGTGATCGATAAGGTAGGGTTAAATGGAAGACGGGACCTTATGGTCACAATTTCGTCCTGAAAATAAAGACAATTATCTATCTATCTCTCCCTCCCTCCCTATCTCTCCCTCCCTCCCTATCTCTCTCTCCCTCCCTTTCTCACTCTCCTCCCTCTCTCTCCTTTCCTCACACACTAATTATTTTAAATGTTTACGCTTTCATTTAATTTCACTTAATTTTAATAATTTTCATGTTCATTCTTCATTACCTTAAAAGACATTTTGTGATTCTTATATTTTAAAGCTTGTACGTACTATTGTAATTCCACCTTACCTTCGTGGTTTTTTTTTTACTAGGTTGGCCATGTCAGGTCTTTCCTAGGTTTTTACCACAAATACTTCGTCTTTTTTTTAGTTTCCGAATCTGTGATTGGATCTCTTAATTGTATTTTTTTTTCTTTTGCTTAGTTTCAGGTTTTATGTTTTCTGCCAATGTGTTTGTACGTTTTATATGTTATTATTTTTTATTCTCATTTTGTAATTACTAACGTAGGGTTAAATGCAGTCTCAATTTCGCCCTCAATAAAGTCGTTAGTCTGTCTGTATGTCTATGTGTATGCCTTTCTCTCTTCATCTCTTCGCGATAAGGAGAGGAGACACGGTTCTAAAGTACGTCCCGCGAAGTGGCGGGCGACAGCAGGATTAAAAAGGACTACAGGGAACGTACAGAGAGAGAGAGAAAGTGCGGAGAGAGAGATTAAGGGAGAGTGGAGAGGAAAAAAAGAAGACATTCACTCCAGCGTTGCCAATCCCTACTTTTTCTGTGGGTTCTTGTTGATTCGATGCAGAGAGAGACAGAGGAAACGAAAGCAGTCGCGGGGCGTCATTTTATCACCAAGCTCAGGAAGAGAAAAGGCTTCCACAGTATTACCAACATGAACGGAGAAAGGGAAACATCTGAGAGAGAGAGAGAGAGTTAAGCTGTCGTAGGACTATGAAAACTAAAAAAAAGAGTAAGGTAATTTAAAATAATGCCGAGTGGCGGGTCGCAGCACGATAAAGGCTTCAGGATGATGTTTTTACCTCGTCGAATTTTACGTGTACAAACAAAGTATTTTTCGTCACAAATGAAAAGCCTCCTTATTCCTATAATATGACTGTGATTTTTTAACTAAGAATTTTTAATATTATATTTAAAACCTTTGAAAATGAATGAAACGACATGACCTTTATAACCTTTATTCAACGATGGAAAAGTAATGAATTTTTGTTCTGAAATTCATAATTTCCAATTTCAATCCCAAATCAATCCATGCACAAAACGTTGGCATGACGACACAATATTCCTTCCTAGCCTAATAACGTCATTAAAAATTATAATAATGAAGTACCACAAAGCTACCTCTTCGCATGTTCTCATTTTGTCACTCCAAACTACGCCCGATCGGAATTTCTAAAATTGTTGTTTTTTTCGGATATTTTGAAGTATTTGCTCATACCTATATAGAATTGTCAGAATAAAGTTTGCGCATGTTGAGGCTAAACTGTGCAACGATATTTTGCGACTCTTTCCCGTTGATGATAATGCACCTGGTACCTGAATATAAAAAAACATACTAGATTATTATAACTCGTAACGCAACAGTGTAAAACAATATTATTTCCATTCTGCAAAAGTAGTTAAAAATTATTAAACATATACACAGCATGTTTGTAAGTATAATTTAATATATTTACTATAACTATTAATGCTAATACATAATACTTTCGTCGTTAGAAGGGCATCCTCATTTTCACGGTACAAAATAGGAACCTCTCCACAAATCTCAAATGAAGTTTAAGTTTTTAAAACTTCGTGCAGCTTCTGTAATAATTTCGTGCCGACAAATTTAGTTCCATTCCCAACATTCGTGCGAGAATAAATATTCCCTAAAAATTTCGCCGCTATTCTTAATTTAAAAAAGAACGCTAAAAAAAATTGCATTTTTAACCAAGGAAGCCAGCCAATCCACCTCCGTCACACGTATTTTTAAAGCGCCATCAAACAAGTGCAACGATCGGAAAATGGAGCAGATACTAATTCCCCCTCCCTCCCCCTTAACGCTCGAGAACGATCCAAAACCTCTTCCAGTTCCCTTATTTCCATTTTAAAACGTCCATTGCATTTCAGGGAGCCGGCAATGGGTATAAAAAGAGGAACGCGAAGAGGATGAGATTGAAAAAAAAATCTGATGTGGCCAACACATGACTTTCTCCATATTTGAGGTTTAGATATTTAAATTATTATGAATAGCATTATAAGGCAAAATTATTATCTCCTATCGTAAAAGAATACAGTCGTCCTTACTTCCGTAAATTAGGTATATTCTGAATATGTTTACAGAATTCACCGTTACAAGTTCGTGGCGCTGTATACTGGAAATCAATAATAAGTTAAATATCACCGAAATAGATGGTTCTACGAAAAATTGTTTCAAACAAAAGTTGGAAGGAATGTTATTTTCTACAACTTTGGTCCTCACGAAGATTACCAATAACGACGTTTTTAAGGAGATATTTGACGGAAACCGAAAAAACATTATTTATAAATAATTCCCAAACAATAACTGCTATGGAAAATTATTTCAAATGAAAGTTGTAGGAAATTATATTCTCTATAATATTTGTATAGAGTTGTATATACAATAATGACGTTTTAACGGAGAAATATCGCAAAAACCGAATCGGGTTTCGGATCGACCTCGACTTCCCGTTAACCGTTATTGTCCAAAAACTTATCAGTTCTTTGTGTTCATGCTAAAGTGTTATATATGATGAAATTTGGTATAAATATGACAAGTACTTTTCGAGTTAGAGCGCCCAAAATCACATCCATCCATCCCCACACACACACATCATTCCGAAAATAATCTAAACGTGTTCTGGGGACCTCAAAACGTGTGTTTCCGTTGAAATCTCGAAGTCGACTTTTTTCGTGATCACAATACTTTCCCATTACTACGTATGGTGAAAGTAAAAAGAAACGCGAAGGAAGAAGAAAAAGGAGAAAACGGAAAGGCATTAATGAAAATATAGGTTCGTCGGATGGACGCAAGGAGGTTGGAAACATCGCCTCGAGTGAGTGAGTGAAACCAGACGAGCAGTAAAAACCCTTCGAAAGGTCGCTAGGGGCTTTTAATTTTAGTCTTCCATTCCGCCGGTGGCGTCACCAGATGGGTGGAGGAGGGAGAGGGGGAGGAGAGGAGTTTTGAAGGAGGAGGAGGAGGGGAAGAAAGACATGCCTCCCTACGAACCGAAGCTACAGATAAGCTACTTGTAGGAAAGGAGATGAAAGAAAGGGAGAGGCGATGAAATAAGAAAGCGAAGTTGGAGAAAGAGAGAGATAAGAGTAGGAATGCAGCATAAAAAAGGCACGGTGCAAAAACCACAAACTGGCAACCTTGGAACTTTAAAGAGGTTGCCGGATTTTCGATTTTCTTTGCCGGTTTTCTGGACAATGTTTAATGTGCACGCGGACTTGGCGCGAATTGCGAAATAATATTTCACACGGCTTAAGGAAAATAAAATAAAATACGTAATTAAATAATATTTTCAAACTCGAGTCTTATTTTCTGCTCACTAAATGAGATGTACAGGTGAGGGCCGTGTGATGACAATTCACTCGTCGTCAGAGGTTCATAAAAGAACCTTATTTTTTACTACTATCGGTAAGCTTTCTGAAAATTTCTACCGTTTCATCCATTTGGCATTTTCTGAAATAAATTTCTCTCGAAATTTATAAACGGGCAATATCCCTTTCAGCATTTAATTTGACCATTATTAGAGAAATTCTGGTTTCTAGATTTTGTAATGTATATATGAGGAAAGGACATTCCAAGTAGAGGAATGAAACTTGGTCTAGAAGGCCATAAAATCGAGAAAGATGAAAAGTAAGAAGGGTGGAAAGTAAGGAGAGGGTGCAGAGAGAGAGAGAGAGAGAGAGAGAGAGAGAAAGAGAGATTAGAAAAGGAGGAATAACTATTCCACGTCACAAAGGCTGAGAGGTGAATGACAAAAGGGGTAACAAAAGAAAAGTTGTTATAAAGAAATTTTAAAAACAATTCAGTGTAGTCTATACCCTATAAACTTCCTCAAATCGGCATGCTTTTGCTCCATACAATAGTAGGTAGATTGTGGTCGGTTTGGCTAAAGGTGAGCGTACCTTTAAAAATCACTGAGTGCTGTAATTTTATTTTTCGAGAAACACCAGTTAAGCGTTATTGTTCGTGGAATTAAGCTCCATAAGTGGATGTGATTTAATCAAAACCGAAAATTCCATCATTGAATTAATCGAAATTTAGTGCAATGCGCAAAAAGTTTCCATAAAAATTCATCCTTACCGGTTTGACTCTCCTATTATGATCCCCGATTGTTTTAAGACAAGTTAGGAAAGTGTACAACGTATCACAAATGGCCGCGTTTCGTGCAATGGAGTATTAGAAAGAAATTATATACCTGTACGCAAGGGAAATAGCGTTTTAAAGTTCTTTTCTTCATCATAAATAATCCATTTTCTTCCTATTTAATAATATTACATGCACATGTAAGAAAATTAAACGTTTGTTTGGGAGATTGTTTATGTTAGCAACAATGAAGTAACCATGCAAGAAATTTTCCAAGTTCAACTCGATATAAGACTTTCTTGTTTGATTTTCTCGATAACGGCTACTCCTACGATAAAAATGTACAGGAAAGAAAATACTCTTCTTTACAAGTTCTAAACTTTTATTCGAAAAATATTTTGACATGAGCAATACTTTACGAGATATGACGAAAATTTATTTTTTTCCTCAGTAAAGTGGTACCGCTGATTGGCGTACGTGATTCATTTTGGCGAACGAACATGCGGACGGACGGACGGACAGACCGACGATAATAGGAGCTCACGCTGGAAGCGAAACGCGCCTAAAAAAGTGTGAACTTCGATATCGCTCGCGATATTACGTAGGTACTTTAATCGTCGTGACCTTGTTTCCCCCACGAGTACGTGTTTCACCTATTCCTGGAAACTCTTGAGCTAAACCTTCAGACCTATGCTTCTCCGATAGCCTTTTTTGCTGGCGTTTAGTAGGCGGCCTTCTGATGAAACAAGATCCAAATCTTTCATTTAAGTGGTAACGATTTGCGTACGATGACATTTATCACGCACATGAATAACTTTTTCTAACTGCTGTGATGATCTCATCTCATATACATACTTAAAGCGTATCAATATTGCGGCTTAACCAACGATTAATGAAAAAGATTCTCAAACGAGGACTTCCTTTAAAAATAACAATACTTTCTCAATGTACTTCGTATACGAGAAAGTAAAAACAACAGCGTATCACGAAATAGAAGACGAGTAAAAACGATTCCATCGTCATACGTGACCCGATGTGCGCAAAAAACAAAAATACATCGAAGACGGAAAATCGAAGCCATGTTAGCCAAACTAGCGAAACTAAAGCTTAATCCGGAAAACGGGAAAACAACGAATCTAATCCGCCGATACGTGAAAACATTTTCGTCAAAAAAATACCGTCATCCCCATTATTGCTGATACTTGCCAGTCATTCAATGGTTTCGAGAAACCTTATGCGTTTATCGAAGAGTTAAAGCCATGTAGTGCTGTGGGAAAGGATTGCAAATTCAATCAACATTTTTTTTGTTTTGCATTCCGGTGGTCTGCCCGGCGGAAATCCTCTTTTCCAGACTGGCGCACTGTATCCCATAATGCAATTTACCATAGGGAAAAAATGCTTCCGTCAGCGAATGATTTTTTCGGGATCTTCTCATACTATGTGCAAAACAACCGAGTCTGACAAGAGTCTAGTAATGGTCTAAACTCGCAGTCGAAACCACTTCAAGGGAGAAAAATCAATTATTTCAAAACAACAACAACAGCAAAGTTTCTCGATCAAATCTTTTGAAACTGTACGGACGAGAAACCCAGTAAATAAATGCTCATTCATCCTAACGTACACTCGAATGCCTTGCAAGCACGACAGATAACAAAAAAAGACGAAAGTAGCGAAGAGAACAAAATTCGTTACCAAGCAATCTCGGGCAACATCCATCTTTCAGGGATGGGAGAGCTAAAAAAAAGGAATAAACAACATTCCGAACTACGCAGGGTAGAAAAGACCAGATAAGATACACAACACACGCGCGCTAAAAACCTGGGTTCTTCCTCACAAATTGAGATTAGATAACAAAAATGCGAACTGTAAATTAACCATTTGTATGCTTCCAACCATCCCTTTTCGCCTCTAAACAGGCTCAAAATCCAGTTTTTTCTTCTTCTAAGAGCGATAACCAAAAACCACTGGAATCTTTGTATTTAAATCCAAAATCCAAAAAATGATAAAACACGGCAGCGAGAAAAAAATCGGTACAACATACATTGCACAAACTTTCTCATATACTAATGCGTCTTTTACTTATGTTTAGAAAATGAAAATCTTATGAGCCGGTTTTTAGAAAATTCAATTATTGTTAAAGTCTCCCATGAATAACCTGGCCTTATATTAATTTCTTGAGAAATATGAAGTATGTAGTATTATTTCAGACGTATACTCAAGTAACGGTACATAATTTTATCAAAATCGTTTGAGTCGTTTTTGAGTAAATCAAATTAATGTTAAAGTTGCCTAGAATAAACTTCCCTTAATTATTGAACAATGTCAACCATTTCTTCACAGCTTCTACTCTGTATTATAGAATGCCTAAGTACGAGATTCAAATCATTTTCGTTCTACCGTTTAGGTTCCATTGCCAATAACAGAAAACAACTTTTTCGCACTTGGGTACACCTAAAACGTGTATGTCCATCAAAATCTCGAGGTCGAATTTTTTCGCGATAACAATACTTTCCCAGTATACTTCGTACATGAGAAAGTAAAAAGGGTACGAACGACATTTCGACCATCTAGCCAACAAAAAAAAATCGGTACAACATACATTGTACAAACTTCCTTATACATGGGTACTAATGCGTCGTTTAGTTATCTTTAGAAAATGAAAATCGTATGAGCCGGTTTTTAGAAAATCCAATTTTTGTTAAAGTTGCCCAAGAATAAACTAGCCTTATCTTCATTCACTGAGAAAAATGAAATACGTAGTATTATTGTAGATGTATACTCAAGTAACTGTACGAAATTTGATCAAAATCGTTAGAGCCGTTTTTGAGGAAATTGTTGTTAAAAATTCGTATAATAAACTTCCCTTAATTATTGAGTAATGTCAACAATTTCTTCATAGCTTCTGCTCAATACATATGATAAAATGCCTAGGTACGAATTTTCACTCAATTTCGCTCTACCGTTTAGGCTCTAGTGCCAGTAACAGACAGACAGACGGCATTGCGAAAACCACATTTTCGGACTCGGCGACACCTAAAACGTACATTTCCGTCAAAATCTCGAAGCCGAATTTTTTCGCGATTACGACACTTTCTCAATATACTTCGCATACGAAAAAATATAAACGAAGGAAAACTTCTACTTCGGGGCGATATGAGGACGGGACGCAAAAAAATGAGGAGAGCGACTGGGGGATATTAGGGAGGAGGGAAGGTAAGAAAAAAATCACGAGGAAAGATTAGAAAAAGTATCCTCAGAAGGGTGAGAGAGGTCGGGTTGTGTCATATGGAACTAAGGAAGACAGAGGGGAAAGGCTGGAGGGGGGGAGGAAAAATGGGGAACAAAAAGGGGAGATGGAGGTTAAAAGGGCGTAGGGCAGAACCAAAGCGGAGAAATGATTGATTGATTGCGTTCTTTCTTTAAGGGACGCAGAGGAGCTACCGGGTAGGAGGGTTTGTGCGCAGGGTTCCAGCCAGAAAAGGATCCAGGGTCCCTCCACCTCTTCACCCTCCCTAAACTTTCCATCTCACAGACACACAGGCACCACCCGCCATCACCTTTCCTGCGGAAAACGAGAGAGAGAGAGAGAGAAAGAGAAGGAGGACTGAAAGGAAAGGGGAAAAGGTACATACGTAGGAGATTTAGCGATGGGAGGGAGAGGTGCAACAAAAGGAGAAAAGGACAGGAAGAAACTTGCAGGGAAGAATGCTGAGGACGGTATGAGAATGATGGGCGAAATGAAGGAAAAGGGGTTTTGGGGGGGGGATTGGATTAAGCGTAAGAACGAATAAAAGAAGGAAGGAGATAAATAGGGAGCGGAAGGAGGAAAAGGAAGAAAAAGGCGTTCGGGGGAAAGAGGATAGAACAAGTAAGATGCTCCTGCTAAATTAAGAGGTGGAAGCAAGTTTTCTTAAAGAATTTGCCTTCCCTTTTGGATATGGGACAACCCGCACTGTTAAAAAAGGGATTTTTGCTAGACCGTATTCGGTGAAAACTCCACTTCTATAGCTTCAGTCGTTTGACTGCAATACCATTTAAAAGTTTAGAATTTTCAGAATTTGATGCCACCTAGAGGAAAATTCATGAAGTACTTGGAAAATTCATAGATTAAGAAGATATATATATATATATAATTCTAAACGAATTTTAAAAACCTCTCTCATAACCAAAAAGTTATTGACGGACCGACAAAGTGATCACATACTGAGCACGTTTTTACTTTCTCCATACATAGTATGGGGAAAGTATTGCGATCACGAAAAAAATCTACTTCGAGATTTCAACGGAAATACACGTTTTGAGGTCCCCAGAACACGTTTAGACTATTTTCGGAATGATGTTTGTGTGTGTGGATGGATGTATACGATTGTGGGCGCTCTAACTCAAAAAGTACTTGCCATATCATTACCAAACTTCATATATAACACTTTAGCATGAGTACAAAGAACTGATTAGTTTTTGGACAATAACGGTTAACGGGAAGTCGAGGTTGATTCGAAACCCGATTCAGTTTTTGCGATATTTCTTTGTTAAAACATCATTATTGTATATACAACTCTATACACATATTATAGAGAATATAATTTCCTACAACTTTCATTTGAAATAATTTTCTGTCAGTTATTGTTTAGGAATTATTTATAAATAACCGGTTTTTCGGTTTCCGTCAAATATCTCCTTAAAAACATCGTTATTGGTAATCTTCGTTAGGACCAAATTTGTACAGAATAATATTTCTTTCAAGTTTTGCTTGAAACAAATTTTCGTAGAACCATCCATTTCGGATATATTTCGCTATATCTTAATACCAGTATACAGCGCCAACACCATGTAGCGGTGAATTCTGTAAACATTCAAAATATACGTAATTTACGGCAACAAGGACGTGTCTTCTTTTACGATACGAAATAATAATATTGCCTCGTAATATTATTCATAATAATTTAAATATCTATACCCCAAATATGGAGAAAGTCATGTGTTGGCCACATCAGATTTTTTATTTTTCCTATTACTCCCCAGCAGCTTAACCTAGATCAACCAAATGTACACTATATGTAGCCCTGATGTAGAAATACTTACCTTAGAAAATTCGGCATTTGTAACTAACGTCATTTTCGAGTGATTTTGTGGACGGACAGACAGACGGATGACTCGAATACATAAGTGATATTTTTTAGAAAAAAATCGCTAAAAAATACGGATCTCAAAAGAAGAATTTCTTTAACGCCCTTTTAAAAATGTTGTTTCTGTCTACTAAAGTTCAACAACTCGATTAAAAGATTCCACCAAATGAAGAGCGGTTATAAGGTGGGATTTACGCTCGTAATCGTACCGAAAGTTCACAAGTTTTTACGCGGACGATAAGAAATCGCATAAAAACGTTTGGGGACCGTAATATCACGAGACTCTGGAACGAGCAGATATGGGAAATGAAATTTTGCGATTTTCGTAACGTGTCTTCAACGATGTTTCCGAGGATACGTGAAATTCCGTAAGGATATATTTTATCAACTCGCAGAGCCATTTTTCATACCACTTAACCAAAATCCATCACATCGCGTGGATCCAATGTAAAGGAAAAAACTTCGGCAGAAAATCCTCCGTTCTAGATTGCGCTGTTTGAAGTTTTAGAGAGGGGCATAAAAATGGCTAGTAAATCTACTATTCTCCAAGGCAGTTTTTTTTAAGATTGTCAAAACGAAAAGCCTTAAGATAGGAGTACTACAAACATCATTAAACGGTTCACGTCTAATATTTCTCCCGCAAGGGACGACTCCACGGTCCTTTATTTCAATCGAAGCATGCGAAAACGGAGGTTAAAGAGATGAGCAAGTCAATTTGGCCTCAAATACTCAATTCAAGTATAAAGACTTAGAAAGTATAAAAAACTGAAAAAAATAAGCACTTATCTTCGGTATCACCTATAGCCATAACAAGGTATTTCATAACTTTGCTATTACTGACGGAGATACCTGATATTAACACTGATATTTCCCAATTTGTTTTACATTTAAGCGCTTATTCTCGAATTTGCTTTCAGCTATAAGACGAGAACGATGATCACATGTCGAATCACATTTCGAAGGCACGAAATTGGCGATATATTGACGTCACAAAAATATTAGCGACAACCAGAATCGCTGAACGTGGGCGTAACAAAGTCGTCACTTCCAGGAAGAGCGCGATGGAGATAACTTCTATTCTGCGAACTACTGGAACGGATAAGGAGTTGGCGCTGTGAGCGGATTGGAGGAGGAGGGTTGCAGAGGGATGGAAGAGAGGAGCGATAAGGGGATGTCTTTTATCAAATAGTCGCCACGGGTTGGTGATTCCATTCCAACGGGACGATCCCAAGAGTAATGCCGAAGGAGGAGTAAGCAAAGCGGATTAAAGTGAGGAAGAGGTGAGGTAGAAAGAGGCGGGGGAGAAGAGGTTGGTGGGGGAGGGGGGAAGGCTGGTGGAAAGAGGCAAGCGGAAGAGGTGGGGAGGAAGAAGTAGGGGGATGAAGTGTGGAAGGAGAAGTAGGGGAGAAGAGGAGGGGGGTAGAGAGAGGGAAAGAGGTTGGGGAGGGGGGGAAGAAGTGGGAGGAGGGAGGGAAGAGGAGGGAGGGAGAGGTTGGCAGAAAGAGGCAAGCGGAAGAGATGGGAAGAGGTAGGGGGATGAGGTGGGGAAGGAAAAGTAGGGGAGAAGAGGAGGGGAGAAGAGGAGGGCGGAAGAGGAGAGGGGAAGAGGGTGGAAAGGTTGAGGAGGTGGGGAAGAAGTGGGAGGAGGGAGGGAGAGGTTGGCAGAAAGAGGCAAGCGGAAGAGATGGGAAGAGGTAGGGGGATGAGGTGGGGAAGGAGAAGTAGGGGGGAAGAGAGAGGGAAAGAGGAGATAGAGGAGGGGAGGAAGAGGATGGGGGAAGAGGGAGGGAAAGAGGGGGAAGGGGGGACGGAGAGGGAAAAAAGAGAGGGAGAAAGAGGTGAAAGAAAGAGGGGAGAAAGTTGGGGAGGGGAGAAAGTTGGGGAGGGGAAAAAATTGAGGGAGAGGGGGGAAGAAGAAGTGGGAGGGAGAGGTTGGCGGAAAGAGGTAAGCGGAAGAGATGGGAAAAGTTAGGGGGATGAGGTGGGCAAGGAGAAGTACGGGAGAGGAGGTGTTGAGGAAGAGGAGGGGGGAAGAGATGGGGGGGAGAGAAGAGGAAAAAGAGGGAGAGAAAGTGGAAGAAAGAAGGGGGAAAAGGGTGATGGGGAAAAGTTGAGGAGGAAGGGAAGAGGTGGGAGAATTTGGAAGGAACCTCACAAGACGAAGGTGCCACCAAGAATATGATCGCATATCCACGCCAACTATATTTTTCGGTCCCAGAAATAAAAAAAGCCCGAGAAGGGTGTAGGAGAGGAGAAGTGGAAACGGATTAAGTGACTTCTGCGGGAGTGTGAGAAAGGGAGTGATGGGGGAGGGGGGAGAAGAAAAAGGGGGCGCTAAGGATAGTCACCAAGCATCAATCAAGGAGTTTGCCATCCGCGGAAGAGGACGGGAAAAGAAACCGAGTAGTATGTGTCTGCGCGGGCGGAAAAAGGGGATTTTCACTCTTGTTGCAACAAAAAAAAGTACGGCGAAGGATTGATGGAAATTCTTCCCTTGGCTTTCTCTTCCCTTAAATCTTCCGCGATGGATGCTTCCGAGACTGCAGCATTTATTACTCCGCGGACCTATTTTTTTTTTTTTGGTAAGATGGTTCACGAGTCGTAACCGAGGGAATGGAGGTCGTTAAAAATTTTTTAGACGGTAGAGAGTTTCGATCTATGCGAAAGAGAAAGTCTGAATCTCAAGAAATCGGGAGATTTATTTGGGGAAAATTTTTTGACGTTAAGATTCCCGCACGACATTTTTCGCTCGAAACTTAGTCAGAAAAATGTGCCGATCCGAGGAGAAATGAACGCAAAAAATATGCGCGAAAATTTGCACGATTCCTAGACACGGGGATTCGTTATCGTACGTGACAAAATTATACATCTTTACTGAGTTGCGCAAGTTAATTTACCACTGATTTAACTTTGAGCTATTAATTGATATCTAAGCTTAATACAATCACCGTAAAAACGGTTCGGAAAGGCAGATAAGCGCATCGGTAGTAAAGTATCCATCATCAGTGGTGATTCGCTGATAGCAGATTCCAAATGTGATGACACGTTTAACTTTTCAAACTTCGGAAAGCAGAAAAATCCAAAGCGGCCAAACGAATTTCAAGAAACAGACCAGTAAATCGGTATTGACGATTTTGAATTAATAACACCCGAACTGTTCTCGAAAGATTGAATGTTTGTATACAACGAACGAGATCACTGTGCTAAGTTCAACGTTCGTAATTACTTCACCACACAAATCATTGGTTTTTTAGAAAAACTTCTAGGAAAAATACCCAATGAAAAATCTGTCACAAGACTTTTAAAAGTTCATGAAAACACATTACACGTTCTCAACTCACCGAAGATACACGCATATAAGCAATGAAAGCAAGCACCACAATCGCTCACTCGAAAAATATACTATCGACGAACCACCCACGATGACGGCAGCTTTGCTGCTGAAGTGCGCATCGTGTTTTCCGAAACTTTTCTGTGACGAATGGAACTACCTAATTTATCAATTGAATCCCAGCCATTGGGCGAGCTTCACGATTCTTTATTGACGGATCCTTTCGCTTTCGTAGCCAAAAACCTTGGGTTTTGTATTGGATTCGGGGGAAAAAAACTTGGAATTAAATTCACATAAATCCCATGGCGACGAAGTATGAAATTTATACAAACAGAACAATTAAAAAATCGAATAAGTTCGAAAAAGATTTATGTAATTTTTTTCAAAGAAATGGCTACATCACATAACAAAAAATGAGGAAAGAACTGCAGAGCTTTTTCCTTTATTTTCACAAAAAACTGACCTAAATACATATCATTGCATCCTGCCAAAAAGCAACAAAGAATTTAAGGATAAAAAAATTCAATAATTAAAAATAAACTCTCGCGGAATCGAACCCCGGTATCATGAGTTCTAGAAATCCGTCACGTATCCATTACACCAACGTGAAATTAAATACGCAGATAAATTCCGAACTAACCCTTTCCTCGCCACAAATGCCCCCATTCGAGAATGGAGAATTAGACTGGCTTGGTTAAAGCGCCTATCCGGCAAGTGGAAGACCCGGGTTCTTGTCCCGGTCGAGTTAAGAATTTTTCTTTCTTGAATTTAATTTTTGCGATTAAGTAACAGGAAAAGTTACAATTCCTGATATTCCACCTTGTTATAGTCGCTCCAACATCTAAAGACTCCTGGCCTTGAAAACGGGGCGTACACCAGTTAGCAGCAGCCAATAGGAGACTGTTTGTTTGGGAAGGTAGTGGGGAGGAAACCAGTCTCACTCCTGCTCTCGAAGAGATCACATCTGGATGCGTTGCCATTAGAAATTGCGTAGTATATCAGCTGAAGGCGAAAATCCGCAAGAGCTGGCAACGCGCACCGATATCTGCTCTCCCACACGAAAGTTGAGAGGGGCGATGGAAGGGGAAACGTTCGTGATTGGCTACTTGCTCTAAGTAGGCCAAGAGCCTTCCGATGTTGAATCGACTATAGTTTCACTGCACCAACGTTTCATCCTGCAAAAAATCACTTTCTATTCTAACATACATTCTTCTCGAGTAGATCCTGAATCCAACAATTTTTTAACCATGTCTACCTCTAACAAAATCCCAAGAATCCTTAAAATTTATACTTCTCCGCAAAGGTGCAGTATCCCAGCGATATTGACCTAACAGGCAGACAAACCGAATACATGAGGTATTTTTTTAAAGGAAAAAAAGCGAGGGGAGAGATTCCCCCTTTTCTGTTTGCGATTGAAATTCTGTCGGATGTGACGGGAGTGAGAATCGACTCTATTCTGGACTCAATCGGATGATCCTCGCATTTTTCTCCCTTCCGCGATCAATCGAGAAAGTTATCGAAAATGATAACTTGATCCGACGAATTCATCGGATGCCTCCTACGTTCGTCCCCTCTTCTTCGAATCCTTCTTCTTTCTCAAAAATGTTTCCAACGTATTTTCCCATTACAGAATACAGTTAAGCATATAGCGCATAAAAAATCATTCATTCGAGTAACAGCATTGGAAGTCTATGGTGATTCGAGGAATTTCTCTATGATATCAAGGTGAAATATCAGCGCAACGTTTGATCGGCATTCTTCGAAGGCTTAGAAAGAAAATATTTATTTTGGCCCTATCCTGCCCTAATTATTTTATTAAAAAATTGAAATTCACCTTCTGATTTAAAAATATAGTTATTATCAATAAGTTTTTTAAAAAAATATCATTTTTCATCCTAAATGAGGGTATAACAAGTTTCAGCATGAATATTCAGTAAGTACATATATACTTATAGGTAGGCAAGTATTATAAAAAACTTCTACGTTAATTTAATTTAACATTAAGCAAGAAAGGGTTAATGAAATAGACACTATACCAGGGGTAGGCAACGATTTTCTGTCACCTGCCACTTTTATCAATATTTCTCATTGCGCCCGTTTTCACGTGCCCCTTTAAGTAAAACGGGTTAAAACATTAATTTTTTGCTTATCAGGATTTCTTTATAATAAAACTACAATACTTATTAATCAATCGCTTTAAATTATTCTCATTGAAACGATTTACAAAAACATTTTCTTCATAATTAATAGCGCCATCTAAAAATGTGTCCAACATAAGACATTTTAATAAGACATTTCAGCGTGAATTACAAGCCTGATTTCATTAAATTAATAGTTTTGACCGTTTTTGATTTTTGGAATATAACTACGACGTTAAGTTGAAAAGTGTATGGCGTACTCTTTTTTTCGGTTGTATATTTCTTTAAATCTATATTTTGTGCACTTTAGTTATTAGATGATGGTGCCATGTCAAAATCTCTTCGCGTGCCAACTAAAACATCTTCGCGTGCCGTGGGTTTCCGATCCCTGCACTATACCAAAGCTAAACACAAAAAAATACATATGTGCATATATAGATTTGTTTGAGAGAATGTGCGCGCGCGCACACACACACACGTATCTAACCTATTCATTTGTTATTACGAATATATTTGGCCGGGCATGTAATGTAAATGGATAGATAGGATGAAAAAAGAGGAAGTACTACGAATAATAGGAGAGACGCGAACGATTATACAGACTATCAGAAAGAGGAAGGATTGGACATTACCTGAGGAGGGAGAGAAAGCATGAATAAAGAAGTGCTAGAAGGAAAACTGTATGGAAAAAGAGAAAGAGGTAGGAAAAGGTTTCAGCTAGTAGACGACTTGAAAGGGAAAGAGAGCTATCAATACATGAAGAAGACTGCGGAAAATAGGAGTATATGGAGAACCAAGTTTAACCATGAATATTCACGGACCTGTCTACGGACTGACTACATATGATGATGATGAATGTCTTATTATTATCAACGTTATAGACTACTCAAATTTGAATATCGAAGTAATCGTGAATTAAATCGATTATCAACCAAAAGGAGATTCGATGAGAGAAATGTGACTACCTATGATAATGATGATGTAATCCGTGTTTAGCCTCAAATAAGTCCCACCGCCCCTTTACAAAGTTCGCCCGAATCTAATGCTTCTGGAACGCAAACATTTGGGCCGAAACACTTATTAAAGACGCCGTTAAAACACCCGCGTTTGGCTTACGGACGAGAGGAATTTCCTCGGGATACCATCGTATATAAACATCCGAAATAATACAAAAAAAAACTGATTCATTAGGTAATGAAAAGTGGGATAAAGTTAACTAGAAACGGACCCTCATTGGCTGCCGATTTCTTTTTGTGGGTGAAAAGGGAAAAGGATGAAGTAAAGCCATTGGGGAGGAGCGAAAACAAAAGAGTCGAGGGATAAAGGAGTGGAGGAAAACCGACGGATACTCGGATGGGCTCGCCGAAAGGGTTGGAAGACGTAGTTAGGGAAGTTTTTGGAACTGCCGGTAAGAATGGCAACCTTTGCCCTCGCGAACACTTTTTTCTCCCACCTACCGTATCCTCCTCCAACCCCCATGAAAAAGAAACTTTTCGATAACTCCTAACGATAGATTTTTCCCCGTTCCCTCTTGGAAGCAGGGATAGAGGGCAGAAGAGGAGGAAGATGAGATTTACGGGACTTATTCCCGATATCTTCACCTCCACTCCTCTTTTTCTCTCTCTCCAGGGAGACTTTCCTACCGTATCCCCAACGCCGTTCCTCATCTCCGCCCCTGTCACCTTCATTCGGGTTACGCACGAGCGCTCTGTGCCGGTGGCGGTCGCATCAACTAACGAATCGAAAGATGGCGCACCCTAGAGATCCCTGCGATGCTTCATCCGGAAGAATACATAATTCGACATTTATCCTGGAAACAGCACGAGCGTTGATCGAGAAGAAAACGCTCGAATTTTTTTTTTAAGAAACGCAAAAGTGAATCGATGGTCGCCATCCGGCCTCGTCCTAAATGAAAAAACTGCATAGGAAACGGGTGAATGAACAAATTTGTCTTCTCACGAAAATCGTTCGAGTTAAAGAGTCGTGGTGGCGCTCAGGGATATTCCTTAGATCCCTGTTGAGGATTCAAGAAATCGCAGAGCTTCGTTATTTAGGATAAGTTTTTAGGACCGTGGCCCGCTTTTATTAATAGGACAATTCCAGGTTACGCAAGGAAAATTTTCGTGCGTACATTTTGTCGGGTCTATTCGTTACCCTCACATTAAAAATGGGTAAAGTTTCAGAATAAGATGAGATGAGTCAAGGAGTCAAAACACAAAAAGAGTTTAAACGGAGCCACGTACTATTAGAAATTATAAAACAATATGGTCACACCACATCTCTTGGATAGAATTTTTCGTAAAAAGGAAAAGGGTCAATGGACATGAAGGACAAAGTTTTCTAGCGAAATTGCTCTAATACTATAACATGTATGTAATAAATATATCCATAACAGAAGTGAGTCGATGTAACTTCAAAATGAAAGTATCACACGTACCTACGTGGATCTGAATCCTGGGTCGTCATTTTAAAACTATAGAACTAATATACATGGTGTAAAGAGTTTCAATTTGTTTATATAGCCATAGCGATTTTTGACATAATCAAACAAAATGGATATTATGAAATAAGGCAATTACATAGGTTTAAACAGACTATCATCTTAAACATTATCAATGCCAAAACACACTTATACGCATCTGCTGAGTTCAACACACGATTCCTTTGGTTCCTATAGCCACAGAACTGTCCAGTAACCGAGCAGCCGTCCTTAGTGAGATTTCTATAGTAAGTCAATTCGTAAACCCCGCTTCATTTGTCCATCGCATTGTTTATTTGACGATAAAAGTCCTCAAGTGTAACCCTTGAAGGACAGAACCTGAAATAATCTTATATGTACCGATCGTTTTAGTACCTTAAGTTATTTTAATTTTTAAGCATCGTTGTCGGAAATATTTACCAACATATTCATTCGGTCTTCCATGTGGTTATTAACTGACCCCTTGAACCGCAGTTTTCGACAGAGAGAAAGAAAATGCGATAAAAACCGAGCGCGGAACGTCGTCAATGCATAGTTGCAGTTTCGGCCGTCGCGTGGGTGACGCGATCGTCCAAGTCATTATTAAAACCAATCTTTCAAAGGATCTCTATTGGGTATACGTTCCATTCTCCACAGAGAACAGCTAAAAAAACATAAAAGCTTCACAAAACAGAACGACTGGAAACATTCCGGAGCCGGCGTAATGCATTATTAAAAGGTCGGAAATGGTCGTGTCTCTCGTCGTCCTCTCGAAAATTTGGATGCAAATGCTTTCCATCAGGAGATCAAGTATCCGCCTCGTAAGTGGGCAGAGCGAATGGAGACGGCATTATATCAAACGGTAATCGAGTACGTACTTCGGAATCGTATACATACGACTGCGCGTACGAAATTCACGAATGTATAGTTTCTGCTATTCCAAGAGATCGAAGACTCGGAAAACATTAATCTTGAAGCTGTTACGAGTGTTAGAATACATTTCAATCCCATTTATTTAGTAACGATTATACAGACTATCAAAAAAGGGGAAGGCGAACTGGATTGGACATTACCTGAGGAGAGAGAGAAAGCATGATTAAAGAAGTGCTAGAAGGAAAACTGGATGGAAAAAGAGAAAGAGGTAGGAAAAGGTTTCAGCTGATAAGACGACTTGAAAGAGAAAGAGAGTTATCAAGACATGAAGAAGACTGCGGAAAATAGGAGTATATGGAGAACCAAGTTTAACCGTGAATAATCACGGACCTGTCTACGGACAGACTACATATGATGATGATGAATGTCTTATTATTATCAACGTTATAGACTACTCAGACTTGAATATCGAAGTAATCGTGAATTAAATCGATTACCAACCGAAAAGGAGACTCGGTGAGGGAAATGTATCATCGAGAAATGAAGGGACGACGTGGAAATTCCGCCTCCAAGGCCAATCCCATAAATTTGCGAATTAAACGCATCGATTAATAAAAATAATATTTTTCGGACCAGAGGAAAATCAACAGGTGACTAATTCCTTGACTGTATATTTCTAAAGCAAGATACATATGTTTCCTCGAAAGGATGAACTTACTATAATATTCAACCATGGAAACGTAGATCAAGTTTAATTAGAGAACGACTATTAAAGTTGGTCCAATCGCCACTATAATATTCAGGGGTTTAGAAAAGGCCACTCTCTAAATCCGAGCTTCCCCGTTCATGATTTGGAAAAATGGGAGACATCCGACCAGAAATAAATATAAAAAATCAGCTCTGACTTGCAACCGAAATGTGTTTAGTATCGTTATGCGGTGATCAACCCTAAAATCTGGCTACAGTATAAAGCAGGGGCAATAACGAGTAGAGACGTACATATCAACGGAAGGATAAAGCAATTAAGCAAACAGCTGTTGAAGCAATGGGGTTTTTGTACAAAACATTTTGTCACAGACAAACCGAGAAAACCCGCACCACGAGACAGAATAACTGAATCGATTGGCCTAAACTAAATCTCTGCTTTCGCTTAGGAATTGGCGAGTCAGAAAGACAAACCGAAAGCATACGCGTATAAAAAAATACGCTAAAAAGCGAACATAAAATTATCATATTATTACGCGTAAATATCAACACTTGTACGTAAATTTTACAGATACACGCAACAGAAGAGAAGTCGGTAATAAAACACGGCCAGGCATCTTGAGAGCGTGCAAATGGATAACGAAACCGTAATATTTTTTTTAGGTTCGACGATTTCAATCTCGTCCCCAAAATTTAACTTCTATCACATGATTCGAGAGTAGTCTCCGTAAACGAACGAATGGGAAGAGGAAGAAAAAGAAGTGCACGTGAAGAAACCAGCAAAATGAGAAATATGCCATCGCTCTCCTTTCGGAAAAAAAAGAGAACAAGAGGTCTCGTGAGAAAGAGACAGAAAGCAATAAAAGAGGGGGATGAGGAAAAGAGAGAATAAGATATATATATATATATATATACTGAGTTCATTTCTCTCCCTATTTCTCTCTCTCTCTCTCACACACACACTTGAGCGAAACGCTACTACTGCCTCCTGTCGGACGACGGGGACATGCATTATTAAAACCCCTCGCATACGACGACGCTTTTTCCGGCTCGGAAAGAGGAGAAAAAAAGAATAATAAAAAAAACGAAAACCGTAGCCGAAAAAAGGATTTTCACGCCGACGCCATACTGAAAACGAAAAAGGCTCGGAGGAGGTTTGTATCGCGCGTCTCTCTTTCTCTCTCTCTCTCTCTTGCTGGAGGGTTTGTAAACCTCCCCCAGTGAAAGGGGTGTTTCCTTGTTTGAGGTAGAGAAAGGGGAGAGCGGAAGGGTGTAGAGAGAGAGAGAAAAAAATGACGAACCGAAGCCGAAACATCAATCGACAACAACGAAGTTTCCGAGGACGCCTCTTAACACCCTGTTCCGTTCCCTGGCAAACGCGAAACTTGAAAAGTAGAGCAGAACTTTGGAAAGCAGCATCCTACAGTGCGACGCGGAGGATCGCAATCCCGTATTGATTCCTATAGCAACTCATGTCAAGCGTGATTTTTTCGAGTAGTAGCTAGAGTATCATTATTTTCCGTAACGCCTTTTTATTTTAAATCTCTTTACGGGCATCTCCATGAGTGCATGAAATGGTCGGATAGGGTAAAAATCGAGGAATATGAGAGAATTAACAGATGCAATGCATCCCTCCCTTTTGCACGGTATGATCCGTTCCTTTAAATACCGCGTAAAGCTAAATCACGCTATGTCGAACGCGGTAACCTGACGTAATCGCTTAGTAGTACCTATATGCTATAAATTTTTGGAGAATACGGCTTATGCATCGTTGATCACTACATAAATCTCTATAACTGGGCCAATTTAAATAAAGATTCACGCGGCCTTGTTTGAGAAAATGGAAAAAACAAACTACCTTTCGTTTGTACGTAGATACGCATATTCTGGACATTGAGGCGTCTGAAAATCCCGACCTTAGAGCGAGAAATACCCTATTCTGAAGTGAAATAATTAGTAAGTCTCAATAGCCCTGCGGTTAGAATATCCGCCCGGTAAGTTGAAGACCCGGGTTCGATTCCGGGACAAGTCAGAATTTTTCCTGCTTTTCCTGTTGTTGTCACATTCAACAAGTCTTTCAATCCTTGAAAATAAGAACTTCCATGAAAATCTGCTAAACAACTTAGTCCAAAAGTCCTAGCACAAACGACACAATGCAGACAAAAAGAAATGCAAAATCCATTTTTTTATTCGGAGACGAAATGAAAGCGCATATACGTAAAAATCTCGAATACGAATTTTTTCCACGACTACATAATAATTCTTCTGTATACTTAGTAGGCGATAAAGTAAATAAATTTATCTATTTACGTAAACTATTAGGTTAAAAAATGTTTTTAAAAAATGTTCGAAGCCAATCGAATATAACTTTCCTCTGACATTCACCTCGACTCCGCCTGAATTATCTTTCTTTATTTTTAATTTTTCACGCCGTATGCATTTGCGTCATTCGATTTCCGTAGAAGTCCGCAATCACTCTTCAACCGGCTTTTATCTCGTCAACCCTGACATTGGTGATACTATCCTCTTCCGACCAGCTGCCTTTTGAGTAAAAACGAGAGCTCCTATGTTTTTATCAGGCGACCCAACTACGAACGGCCTCGTTTATATATGGCACTTTGTTGTCTTTGAATGCGTGGTGTTGCGCTTAAAAAAATTCTTTTTTACAAAAAGGAATGATTGCAACTTTTTATCCGAAATTCCCTTTAAAAAGCCTTCTTACCTACGTCCAGACCAGAAGTCTCAAACACGTGGTGTTGCGCTTAAAAAAATTCTTTTTCACAAAAAGGAATTATTGCAACTTTTTATCCGAAATACCCTTTTAAAAAACCTTTTTTCCTGCGTTCAGACCAGAAGTCTCAACCACGTGGTCCGGGGGACGCATGTGGCCCGTCAGTCCTACGTGTGCGGCCATCTTATAATGTGCTTTTATTTCATTTTCTATATGTGAAAGAGACAGGTTGGGGAACAATCCTGGGGTGGCAAAACGATATGAAACAATATGTTAAATACTTAGGAGTTAAATCATGATTTGTTCACAATTAAACACCTACAATTTAGATTTGAAAGCGATAAAAGACGATAAGAATAAGAAACTGCATTTATTTTTCTTTTATACGGTCCAAGTCCGAAAATCGTAGGTCAAATACGTAAATTTTAATAAGCAAAGTAAAATAAGGTTGCAGGTCGCAATATCGATTTTTCCATGTTATTTTATGAGGAATGGAAATCATTCTCGGGAATCGAACCCGGGTCGATTTTGGAATTTTTTTTCGTAAATGGCTTCTACTTTAAGAACCGAACATTCCTGCCAAATGTCAATCTTCTAGCTACTCGGAAAGTTTGTTAAAAATAGCATTACATAGTTGCGATTTCTCACCGACGACGACGACGAAGTCAATTTCATATATTAGATTCTTACACAAGCTAAATGGTCCAAAAAAGGTACCCCGATGCATTCTTTCGACCTCACTTAAGTTTGGAGACGCCACCGTCGATTCTATTTTGTACGTGGGCGAGATAACTCTACACACACACACACACAAAGACCGTAAAAAAAACCCTTTTAAACGCCCTTCTCTCTACGCATCCACGACTATATTTCCCCTCTACTTTTCCACACTTTTCGACGACTTTCACGCACACTCAAACACACGCGCGCCTCTTCAACCGTGACAGACTGATCCCTGGAGGAGACCAACACTTCATTCCTCTCCAAAGGAATGAGAAAAAAGGAAATGGGCGAGGAAAATGAGAGAGGGAGAGAGAGAACTGGAGGAGAAGGAAAAAGAGGAGTGGAGATTGACGGAAGATTAACCGTGCTCGAACACGCCACATCAAAACGAAAAAATATAACTCGTTCCGACATTTTTTCATCTTTATTTTCTACGTATTGCCCGAGACGGATGAAAGATAACTTATTTCGCCCTTCTTTCTCCCTCCCTCTATAACTCGAAACGAAATTCAACAAAAGGGTCAAATTCTTCAAATGATTGTTTCGGTGATTTTTTTTAGAAATCGGAGTTTCGTTTTCGGACCCAAATGAGTGATCTCGAACGGGACGGTAGAATTACTTAAGGAGATTGTTCTTTTTTTTTCATTTTTACGAGGTGACGAGGATGATGGCAATTTCATCATCCAAGTACTCTCCCATCCATCCGACACGTTACGATCCGAAGCATAAAAAAAAGGGAGGGATGGGACGCTTAAAGACGACTCACTTGAGAAAAGGGACTCTCGCACGAAAAGAAGATGGGAGTAAGAGGAGACGAGACACAACAAGGCGTCCGAATTTATAACCGACGATTTCGTGCTGGACATCGAGACAAATATCCGACGGAGAATAATATATGGCAAAAAAAAAGATGTATTTTTATTATTTCCATAAGGGTTGCGTTCTCGCTAAGCGCTCGGCACGAGTAGAAAACATCTTCAGGAAATACGAATTTATCAATATAAATAACTGGGAGAACTATTCGTTCGACGTATTCCGGCAAGTAGATTTTCTCTTGTGTGTTTCCGGAGACCAAAACACGCGACCTCAATTCTACTTCAGTTGTTCACTTCACCGATTCAACTCCATGTCTTGTCGTTTAATCAATTACTCGTTTAAATGGAGAAGGATAGTAAAAAATAATTATTTTTGAAAAATGAATTTATTGCGTTGACTAGTATGTGTACGTTCAAACATGTATACCTTTTGTTATAAGAACAAACTAAAGACAAGATTAATCGGTTGAAATGCTACCCTCTCAAATGAAGTATACTTCATTTACGCGGTAAAGTACCGATTTTCCAATTTAATTGGGTCTAATTATCGTTCAGATAATTGAAAACAAGGGATAACATGACATTTTTAAAAGTCGAATGCTTCAATGTGTATTATGTATTTTGTAAATATACTTCCAAATCACAGCAATAGATTAGCCAATAAATTTTATTTTATTTATAATCCATTGCCCTTTAACATATATGTATGGTAAATGCAAGCAATGACTTTTTAAGCTAGCCTTTGTTCTTCGCGCAGAGGCGGACGTGCACGGGATTAATACGCTGTCGGGACAAATTTTAATTTTATCCGAAGCATCCCAAAAATGATTGTTTAAATTCATTTGTCTCTGACATTCCATTGCCTCACAAATGTTGTTTCTAAACAATTAAAGAAAAAAAATCCACCAACATAAGCATCGACAAAGGGGTCGAGCACGTTTGAATCCTTCCGCTCTAATTATCGATTCAAAAAAAATAAATAAACAAGCGCACGAACATATAAATATTTAAGCGCCAATCCCATTTTATAAGCGGGTTTATTGTGGAAGGAAAAAGAGCACCGGATAAACCCGCCGCACAAAATGCTCCACTCCTATCTCCGAATCTAGAGAGAGAGAGAGAGAGAGAGAGGGAAAAAGAGAGTGCTCGGTCGTGATTTGGGCAAAACCGGGAAACAACAAATCCTTCCGTGTCAATCCCACTCCCAGCTGAAAACTGATCAAATGGAGCGAGAAGGGGACTCTCGAGGGTCTAATTAGGTGTGTGCGGCGTTGCGATAGCGTGGGAAGGGAACGAAACTGACAGGAAAGGAGGAAAAGGGGGTGGTCGGCGGAGTACCCTTAATAACGGCCGCATTACCATGTTCGTCCGGACTTTCCCTGGGGAGATATCCTAATGAACCTGGCCAATGGAAGGCTAGATTTTTTTAATTCACTTTTCATCCCAACACGCGAACGGTCTTCTTCGCCTTTATTTATTTCATTCTCAAAGCTAACGAGCCTTTCTATTTCTCCTTTCACTCCCTTTCACCCTGTTCCTACCTCTCTCTCTCTCTCTACCTCTCTCTCTCTCTCACTCTTTCTCTCTCTCTCTCACTCTCTCTCTCTCTAGAATCATTCATCTCTTTCTGTCTTTTACCGCGGAGATATCTCACTTCTAAGGCAGAACCTCAAAAGAAAAAACTTAATTTTAAAAGGTTTTCACCCTAAAAAAAAAATAACGACGTCACGCCATCTGCTGTTCGGCATCGGAAAGGGATGAAGAAATTCTTCCCGTGTTTCGGTGAGAATACCTTTCGACGGAACTTTATTTTTTTTAAACGTCTGCGATTTTTATCGAGTCCGAGAAATAATCTATTTTTTTTTAAAATATCGGATGAAACTTTATGAAGGCTGAGATGAATCGCGAGGTAATGGATTTATGGCGTGAAATCGACTTAGGCCCATAGGTGATTTTTAATTTGATAAAAATATGGTAAACGGTTTTCTCGAACTGTATCTCCATATACATATTCACACCTGCTTTAGGAAACTTCACAATTTAACCCACAAATCCGAAGAAGACCGGATGCGCATTTTGGCTATAAAGCAGCCGTCATCAGTGGAGATTTACACATATTACATCCTACAAGAGGATCCGACCTTTTTAGGGCTATTGGGTAGACTAGGGGCCACAAACACGCCGCATTGAGGAACCGTACCAAATTCACGGACCTTATTCCAAGTTAGGAGCATCATACTCAGTAGAGTGATTTGAATAGCAATGTACGCAAAATGAACTGCGGATATTTTATTGGTGTTGATTTCATACTTTTTCGAATATTTTTTTTTAAGAAATGTATTTAAATTTTGGAAGCATTATAGCGCAAAGTGTAGTACTTTGCAAGCTGCGTGCTCGAGGCCCCCTGGGATAGATATTCAGTTTGATTTCATCTTTAAGATGAGTTCGATAATTCTCCCTTAAACTATGGCTATATATCTATATATCTATATCTATAGTTCACCCTGCAAGCCACCGCAATGGTGTGTGGCAGGGGGTGCAATAGCACGAAGGTAAAGCGCATAATAATGTATAGTATCATTCTACGTCGGCTGATTTCCTTTCGTAACTTCTGTTCTGCTCAGCTATCGTTCTAGGGAAAAACGAGCCTTTATACCTCTCAGTCCTACAGGCTATCTCTCTTATTTTACGAGGATGGTCCGTTCTACCAATATAAGTTGGCGCTCTTATTATTTCTTCGACATCGCTGGAGAATATATGCGTTCTAAATCTTTCGAGAAGTTTTAACCTAGAGCGTGATCGGCGCTCAGCTAGTGATTCCCATCCTAAGTCCTGTATCAAGGCTGTAACACTATTGTTTCTATCGTAACAATTTTTGACGAATCTAGCGGCTTGTCGCTGCACTCTTTCTAACTCTGAGATTGATCCTTTCACGTACGGATCCCATATGCTCGACGCGTACTCTAATAGCGGTCTTACTAACGAGAAGTAACATGTCTCTTTGACTTTTTCCTCACTTTTACCTACTATGCGTTTGATGAATCCTAGTTTCTGTTTAGCCTTCCCGCATATATTTCGTATGTGCATATCCCATACTTCACATAAGAGACACGAAACGTAATTTAGTAGATAAAAATTTTTAAAAAATGAGAGAGGGCTTCCACAAAAACCAACTTTTTTTTTTCTTCGTACGATTCAACGCCCATTCGAGAAAATGAAGTCAATATTGAATCAAGAGCAAAACTCTCCAGAAATCCTTAAATCATCGCCAAAATCTCGGATAGAAAAGAAATTTAATTTCCTTTAGCAGTCCCTTTTCCTTTAACGCCGCGGGAGATCCCTTTTCTTAATCTGGTTAAACGTCGGAATCGAGAAAATTTTTAAACCGATTAATATTAGAAAAGCAGCGGGAGCGTCTGAAATTGAGAGGATTAAGCTTCGCGCGATGTTATTTTTATTTCGCGGCGGAAAAAGCGATTCAAACGGGAAAACCACAAACTTCCAGCAATCCGGGGAAACACGCAACGATAAAATTCATCATCCTCCTCTTCAGAGTTAACCCTTTTCATCGCCATTTCGACGTTTAAAAAAAAAATCATCGCCGGGATTAATTTAAGTAAAAAAAATATGAAAAGCACGCAGCAAAATTTTTGCAGGCCAAGGTTCGTTTAAAAAAAATCATAGCCAGCCTATCGCAGAAAATTTAGAAAAGGTGCAGTGTTTCGGAGAATTATTCGATATTTTGGATTAAAATTTGACAAGCATATAATTAAAAACAACGTGCAGGAATTGCACAAATCGAACACTACACGCATCTTTCAAAAGAAGATTAACTTATTTAATGCACCATTTTTAATTATATTTTTAAAAATCTTGGGAAAAACATCCATCATATACCATACCATGTAGTTCACTGTATTAATGATACTGCCTCATTACGAAATTACGTAGGTTATTTATCAACAAAAATTATAGCGGGTCTTTTTTTTAAATCCCCCGTTATGTAAAATGGCCCAAAAAGTAAATATATAAACGAAAATATTCATACATGGCACTGACAATAAAGCAAACGTTTTTTAAAAAAAGCCCAATTATCGCATAAAAAATAAGAGGTATTCACCTCAGATTGTTGGAGAATCCAATCGCAGGCGGCCTAAAGTCGTATTATGAGGAAAATGACAATACAAATATCCGAGATATACTTTCGAAGATAACAAAAGACGACGTTAAACGTCCAATTCCACCCTCTTCAATTTCATTAACGCCACGGATAAAGGACTTCTTAAAAGCCGTCGACGGGGAATTCGAAACACTCGGCGGAAAATTGGCGATAACGCACCAGTGACGAACGGAATGCGATGACAGCGAACGGAATGCGACGAAAAATGGGAGAGCAAAGTAGAGAATATTAGAGGCGTCGACGCATTACACCATCGTCGTAACGCATTATTCTAATAGTGTGTAATGGCATAGGAGACAGGCGACGATCCGAAAGAGTGAAACATTCCTATCTAAGGAATGCGCCGTGATGTTTGCGAGAATGTGCGAATGACCGGATCTGGAACGGCGACATTTTGTAGATTCCAAATGAGTTAAAATAAAGGACTTGATGGAATGCCGATAAGCTATAAACCCGACCTATAACGGTGATCCATCTCATACACTTCGATCGATCATCTTCGATTACCATTAATATGCCATGCTGAATCTAAATTATCGAATTGATAGAAATTTCGATTATCGAAATTGCCGAGTACATAGAATTTCCGAACATCGAAATTATCGAATTCATAGAATTTTCGATTATCGAAAGGATCGAATTCATAAAAAATTCGACTATTGAAAATATCGAGTTGCTCGATACCTTCTATTATCTTAAGCGCGATTCATGTGTATGCATGACGAATGAGCTTCGTCTTTACGCATAATTTTGAATCATGTCACAACCGACTAAAAGGGAGAACCGTTGAATCAATCGGCATGTTTATATGGTAGAGTATTAATGATGATTAACAGCTGCATTTTGCCTCATTAATCACGAAACGCCTCGCAAAGATATCGTCGTCACCTCTACTCTGTGACCCAATTCCCTTCATGGGCACGCGTGTCATAAACTCCCGCCACGTCCCTTGGACGGATAACCCCTCCCCCCTCCCTCTCCTCCATTCTGGATAATCACTGATAACAACTAATCTGGGAGATTGACATATCGTGAAAAGATAAACAACTTCGCGAAAAAAAAATCGGAATACTTAAGCGATTTAACTCTCGTGGGATTAATAGAACGAGCGGGGAAAACTTTCCATCTGAGCTTAATCTGCTCCGACGAGCGAGTGAATTCCGAAAATTTTCGAATCAACAGGAATTCCTTTTATTTTGGCCTCCCTCTCTCTCTCCTTCCTTCGCTCGAAATTATATCTCCTCCCACGCGCCATACGAATAAGAATTGCTAACGAGATAGCTGAAAGCTATGAAATTAAATTTTATTCAGTGGGTCGGGAAACAAAGAGTGAGTGAAAAACACGTTAAAAGAGGCAGAATATCCCAATTCGAGTAACGAAGGCAGTAATGACGACACGGAGGAACGCTACGTTATAGTATTAGTGTTCAAACTTCGGCACGTCTAATGTCTTCATCCGGCCCGAATTTAATTTATCAATTAAAAGGATAGTATGTAATAAAATGAAAATAGAAAATACTGAATATATGTATATATATATTTATACATATATATATATATATATATAAACACACACACAAAACAGCGCATTTTGTTCTTATTTTTCTATCCTCATGATATAAAAATACATTTAAAACAAATCAGGTAATACTGACCCACAAGTGAACCCTTACCTTCCTAAAATTATTCTCTTATTTTAATGTATATGTTATCCTTATGCTAAATAAAAAATCGGTGGGGCCAGAAAAGAGGGTGGAAATGGGCCATGTGGCCCGCAATGATCGTCCTCGAGCACCACTTTTCTATAGTAATTCAGATCAATATGGAACTATATATAAAGAGTCTGTTACTTAAATACAAATTTCATGATTATCAGAATACAGTAAATGGATCTTGATGCGTGAGGTCGGACATATCCGCGCGCCTCTGGTCAGGAAAAATTAAAATTCGTAACCACAGATTTATTGCGTTTTGCCAGATCGCTTCCCTTTCACATTTAACAGAAAACGCAGGATATTAAAGGTTCCTTTCCGTCCTAGCGCTCTCCACGCGCCGGTCCCACTAACTAGATCGATTTGCTTATTAGGGCCTCACTCGACCCATTGACCCTCGTACGCCCTACTATGAGAGCTCATCAACACTTTTTAAAATTTTTTTGACGCCGAAGAGGATTGATTGAGACTTTTTCCATTGCCTTTCTATGCGTCTGGTGAGACGTCGTAATGCTTACGATGTCGAACACTCTCATGTTCTCACAATGTCTAATAAAATTCGGCAAAGCGCCTGTCTTTTTATAATTACATTATCCTGTTTCCATTATCACGATTGTCATCGAATGATCATAAAAAAAAGGGCCCATTATAAAATGTACCAACAAAAAACGAAGCAGGACGCCTGCAAAAAACATAGTTTATTAATTATATATTAAGAGAGATGTTTCTACCATTCACATTGTGAATGGTAGAGGCATTTAGCTTGCTTACCCCGTAAGGAAACAGCGTGATTGGTATGTATGTATGTAAGAGAGATGTTGACAAGTTTTCTGTATAAAGTAAGCTGTAGCTTATGTATCACTGATTAAGCACGTAAGTGAGGAATACAGAGAAGATAAGAGCTTAACTTAGGTATCATCAATTTAAATCCAATGAAACTTTATATTCTCCACTGAAGACGTAGTCGAAATATGCATATCAATGTATTGCAGACATTTTCTCAATTTTTTTAATGCTTAAGTACTTTTTCTTGTATTTTTTTTCAGCCATAGGAGAATCTCGATAATTCTATACGATACCTAGGTAGTTTGTTATAACTAAAGAATATGTGAGCAAATTTCTTTGAAATAGTACAGAAAGTGCACAGTGAATGTCCACAACATTAGAGGAATATTCCGGGTTTCGTTGTAGCTCGTAAGCTGAATGACTTCACTATTACGGAACATAGGAAATCATCCACACTTAGATAAATAACAGCGAGCTAATATTTCTCCATAAGTAAATTCAAATCATTCTCAGAAATCCCCACCCCTCCGATGAAATGTACGAATCTTGGTTGTTAAATTGAAATCTTCTTGAGCAAACAGCACTTACTCCGCAAAAAAGGCAGAACTCATGAAATAATACTCGATCTGCCTTAGCACGGAAAATTTAAAACAAAAAACACTAGTTAAAAGCATTTTTTTCTGTCAAAATCTAAAATCAACGGCGATATTAAAAAAAAAAAAAAAACCAAAACACCCGCCGAAACGTCTTTCCTAAAAGAGACCGCGGAGAAAGCAAATTAATTAACGGCGATAATGTCAACAACCTTTTAAGGGAAGCAGTACTGCTAATTCTACTTTGTGAAAGGAAACATCCCCTCTGAAAAAGCTCACCTACTGTAAGGGGAACGACTCATTTCCTCCGCGGGTTACTGTCAAAAACACCACGGCACCTACAATTTCCACTCCCTCCACTCCTAGTGTCCTCATTATCTCCCTTAAGGATCTCGCCCCCCCCCCCCCCTCTCTCTTCCCCTCTCAAGCCATCAACCCCTTCTTCTCATCCGACGCCGAGCCGAAATCGCGTCCTTTATTTTCAATTCCACCTCGCTCCGCCGACGCCTCGGTTGATTAAGGCGAAACACATGCACATCGACCAACTGAGATAAAACGAAAGCATTCACCCGTTCCGATTACTTCTTAACGAGAGAGAGAGAGACTTGAGAAAAAGGAGTATGGAGACGTGCTCGGGGGATATAGGCCGAAAAAAAAATATATACGCCCTGAGCGAAATAGAAGACGTAGCAATCTGCGCGCCATTAAGCACGCCGGAGACGGATGCTTCCCTTTTTTCCCTGCATAAAGGACTATGAGAAGAGGAATCCAGAGCGAAAAAACAGAAAATTGCAAAGAATCGATTATCGTTCCCGCTGATTGGGCGTAGTTTATAAAAAAGAAACACACGGAAAACGGACGGAAAAATAAAAGTAGTACTGTGTTATTTTATAATAGCACGCAGTTTCCGAGCGAACTAAAATTAAAACGACAATTACATGGTTGTAAAGCGAGGGAATAACATGCAAGAAAGTTTTTTTTCTTGCTATATAAACAGACGTTTAAAACTACGGATGTCACTCGTAGTTAAATTAAGCCTACGACGTAAGAAAGAGGGCGGGTAATTAACTGTACAACATAACTGACACGTCGCGTAATTATGCATTCCGTTTATCTTAACGACCATGAAACTGCCTTTTATTAAAAAATCGTTTTGTAAAACCATAAGGTCTTTCAGCGAGCCATGATCTTAAAAAAATCTCAATAGATAGCGCGTGTATTTTTCTTCAATCAGACCTCTAAACTTTAATATCTTCCTTTGCCATTGGTTCTACACTTTCATGCTCATTTCCTTGAAATATCTTTCCCAACAATCGCTCTTTTCAAAATTTTACGCGTTTTTCCAAATGTCAAATATTCTCTCACCCCATTTTTTACTCTAGATATCACCTATTCCAGGGGTTTGAAGCCACATTAGAAGCTGCGAATGTCTTGACGAGACGGATTAGTTTATGCCGAAGCTTATTCGTTGGAATGTGCGCTATTATAAAGGTGAATTTAAGTCGAAAATTTGTCAGCATCCAAAATTTCACAAACATGATTCTGCGACCATAATTCAATTCAAAGAATAGTCAAAATCGTCCTGTGACATAAGATTAAACTGGTACATAGACTTTTATTAAATATAAAACTACGACTAATCAAATAAAACGCTCTCTCGGGCCATTTGTGGCCCGTGAGCTATAGGTTGCGCGTCCCGGAATTCCTCCTTCAATTATCTGCCACGCCCACATTTTGCGCCCATCCCACGCTGATTCAATTTCCTTCAAATCGTATTTCCAGACTGGAGATATACGAATGGCTCTCCGGGACATCTTTTTTTACCAACATCCGGATACCTTTAAATTAAATCTCGCTGATGTTTTGAAATCCATCCCTATTCTGATACTTCGGCACTTCGTTATTCTCGATTCAGAGTATCGGACGAACCGAAATTATTCACCATATTTACAAATGTTTTTCGAGTAATCTCTCTTCTCGGCATCCTCAAAACATTCCCAATTTTTTCCATTTTGTAACGCATGTTATTATACCTGGATGTATCCACGGAACCGACATGACGTCACAACATTTTCCCAAAAGTCCCTCTAATTGTTACAACGTAACGTTTCCCTGAGTGAATATCTCAAACCGAAAAAAGGAGCATGAAATAGTAAACAGGAACCTCGAAGTTAATTTAATTAATTAGCAATTAATTAGCGAAACAAATAAAAATAGGGATGAGCCAAAATACGACTGAATTGGACAGGCACCGCTAGAGGGACAAGAACCAGATTTGATTTGGCTTAAAGGTTTAAGAGACAACCAAAATTTCGAAACGTACCAATCCTAATAGTACAAACCGAGGAATAACATAGACAAATACCGTTGAGAAACCTAGAAACTTGATTAGGATTCTTAATTTTCGTCGATAAATGTACTGAAGATGTAATGGCCATCTATTCATTGCACTCCCTCTTTGATACCCACTGGGCGTAGGTAAGAGATAATCAGCAGGTCGTATTAAAAAAAACGGTACAAAATACATTGTACAAACTTCCTCATATACTAATGCGTCATTTAGTTATCATTAGAAAATGAAAATCATATGAGCCGGTTTTTAGAAAACCTAATTTTTGTTAAAGTTGCCCAAGAATAAACTAGCCTTATATTCATTTTTTGATAAATATTACGATGTATGTAATACTATTGCAGACGTATACTCAAGTGACGGTAGGATATTTTATCAAAATCGTTTGAGCCGTTTCTGAGATAAATTATTGTTAATGTTGCCTAAAATAAACTAGCTTTATATTCATTTTTTGAGAAATATGAACTATTATTGAAGATGTAAACTCAAGTAACTGTAGTCATAATCGTTAGAGCCGTTTTTGAAAAAATCAAATTGTTGTTAAAAATGCGTAGAATAAACTTCCATTAATTATTGAGCAATGTCAACCATTTCTTCATAGCTTCTGCTCTGTATGATAAAATGCCTAAGTACGAGTTTTCATTCAATTTCGCTCTACAGTTTAGGCTCCAGAGCCAGTAACAGACAGACAGAAAGACAGACGGCATTGCGAAAACCACTTATTCGGACTCAGCTACACCTAAAACGTATATTTCCGTCAAAATCTCCAAGTCGAATTTTTTCGCGATTACAATACTTTCTCAATGTACTTCGTATATGAGAAAGTAAAAATCAATAAAAGGGCAAAATTGCTCTTAAAAATTCAATACAAATTCCAATAATTTAACTCAAAATGGATGACATTAAACGCACTAAATACATAAACCAAACCGAGGTCTTTTAGCCTAATAATCGAATCACTCTCGACCAGATCTTTCGCGAAATAAATCTTCCATAACAAATCGAGGAAAAAAAGGAGGGCGCGTTTACGTAATCAACCTAACAAAATTACGACGTCGTTACCCAAGTCAAATTATAGCGTGATTCACTACTCGGTTTAAAAGCCGTAAGCAAAACGAACCGAGCCCAAGTAGCGCCGAGAGGGAGAGAGAGGGGAGAGAGAGAAAGAGGGGGGGGGGGGGGGGAAAGAATCGGAATTTTAATCAGAATAGCCTTAAACCACACAGACACACGAAAAAGCAAAAAAAAAGACAACAACCACTTCTTTTGGTTTTGTTTCGAAACGGAGATCGGATTCTCCGCCTAGCAACGTTAAGCGCTCTCTCTTCCACGAGATCTTCGTTTTCCGTTCTCTCCTCTTCTACCTATCCTTTCGTCAAATTTCTATGGAGAAACAGAAATTCATCCACTAATCTCTTTCTAGGGAATATTTCCCTCAGCATATAACAACCTTTCACATATCATCATTCCTCCCATATTCACTCTCTGTTCCATCTCTACTTCTCTATCTACTTTTATCAGACGTACTACATATTCCTCCCATATATATATATATATATATATATATATATATATATATATATATATATATATATAATAAGGGTAGCAACAAGGTGTTCCGTCGCTGAAGAAGGGCATCAGCCCGAAAGCTCCATTTTTGTGTAGTTTTTGTTCTTTTGTGTTTTTCGTGTGTCCTCAGCACCCCCAGCGGCTCTTCATTCTAGGTAAGTGTCCACTGGGCTTCCTCCAACACCTTGTTGCTACCCTTATTATTACCTTTCCTTTTCCTTAAGTATATATGTATATATATATATATATATAAACTTACGGAAGAGGAAAGGTAAATGAGGAATATTTAGGGCAACTAGGTGTTGAAGGAAACCCAGTGAGCACTTACCGGAAGGAGAGCAGCTGGAGTGTTGAAGAGACACATTTGTAGAAGTTATTGGAGCTTTCGGGATGATCTCTTCGTCAGCACAAGAGAGACATAACTTCTACAAATGTGTCTCTCCAACACCCCAGCGGCTCTCCTTCCGGTAAGTGCTCATTGGGTTTCCTTCAACACCTAGTTGTATATACACACACACACACGGCCAAAACTCATAAATGCATTATTCTTCATTCCCTTTTATAACCCCTTGTACAGTCGGCGCGCAGAAGAATGAGAGCCTCCCGCGTCATACGTGACCTAAGTACCTAACCCACGACGCTGACAGTGTTTTTACGATGAACATGTTGGACTGCCCGTCAAAAATGAGGGGTAGGCGTGACCAAAGAATCAAATTATGAAACCCTTCCCGTTCTCCCACACTCTTTCCCTCAGTCTTACTCAGCGGCAGAGTATGCTCCTGTATATTATGCATCCTACGGTGCACATGCCGTGACAAACAAACGGACACTTTTATGTAAGAATAGGTTTAAGACTGCATCGAAAAGTGGAGGCGATATCCGCCCTCTGGACGGAAAGGATTGAAGAATGTCCAGAGAGTAAGAAACGGCATGAGGACTAGGAAATGCCGACTCGGAGAAGGAGAAACGTTTTGAACTTGATCGGGAATCGACCCGGGTCTCCCTATTTCCGGGTAGGTTCTTTAAACCACTAACAAGGGGGAGTCAACGACATTCACATCGCCAAATTTCCTTCAAATTTGCACGGTTGGTAGCAGGCCGTGAATAATAGAAGTTTGTGAAGTAAGAAAACGCAACTCCTTCTCGTTCTCGAGAAAAACGATCTTAAAATGTTAAAAAATTCTTTTGGAATATATTAACCATAGACATCAGCTTACACAACGTATGTACGGTAGACTAGTTACTAACGAGTCGAACTACGGGGGATGCCGATATCTGTCTGCCGTGGTTCGAACCCCATTTACTGCAATTTTTTTCGAGGTATTTTTCCTTTGTTTTGTTAACTTCACCCTTATATTTCAAAAGAACATTATCCATTTTAATTATTGCCTTAGTCTAAATCCGACCCACCGAAACTGACAACTTGTAATGCGGCCCGCCGAAGAATTCTTAATCCCCAATGCGGCTTGCCACATAGATAAAGGTTGCCCGCCTAACTGGTCTAAATCTATTTTCGCTTTCCGCGATCCTGCCATTTACAGAGAAATTAAGCGCTTTTATACGAAGACAGAGCTTTACATAAGAATGCAAATTTAATCATGGGATTTAAACAACTTGGCACTCAATTTGTGCGGAACTTAAGAAGTGGGGCACGGTTTCACCAACGCTACCACACACCTCTCTTAGCACACCACCCAATGCGACTGAATATCCCAAGAGGGCGAGCGGATAGACACTCAGATAAATGCATTTATTTAGTTTTAGCGATTTTGAGGCTTGTTAGCCCCTCTTACATCTGAAGCCAATTGTATAAGTACATTGCATTTTTCCATATAAAAATATTTAACGATTACACGAAACGGTGAAAGAGGATTTTTTAAATGTAAGCAAATACGTAGAATTTGAAAAAGTTAAGTGTGAAAAGAGCTTATCATATTCAGTAAAAAAACCACTTGTAGTAAATACGATCACAAGAAGAGGATAGCAAAAAACCTGCAAAGGAAATGTATCGTATCATTCCATGAACAAAAGGGAATATACTATATTAAAGTTGATAGATGGAGCGAGAGTGGATGCAGATACGACTTTAGCACCAAGAAACACCATCATCCACACATATCACTTTCTGATTTGGGATCTCAGAGACGAGGCACTCCTCAAGGGCGCCCGAATATGTATTAGATAGGAGAAGGCCTCGCGGGAAACACAAACCCTTTCAAAATTCGCGTCCCCTCCTCTTGCGCCTTTCACTCGTACAAGAGCCCGCGTCATCAGCGCCGCCTATATAACAACAGTGACACTATACAAGGATTGCCACTTCGATCTTCTCTGCTGGTTAGGGTTTGGGAATAGGGTGTATAATGAAATACTTATGGTGGGAATGAGGGTTAGAAATATTTCAGCATTTATTTATTTTGGAAAACGGCCATCTTCCGTGCGTACCAGCAAAGAAACGGAGGTAAAACATATTCCGCTGTTAATATTTAGAACTCATGCGCAATTTCCGTTAAACAACAGATTTGTGTTCAATCAGAATATAAGTTCGCCGATAATGTTCGTTTTAAAAGTTGAATGTGCATATGCGAAAGGCAATGCAGTAAAACCCCGCTATACGTTGTTTCGCATATACGTCGCCAATCAATTAAGGAACATGTTTCGTTATAAGTTGTGTCGCTTCGCATATACGTCGTTTGTGAAATACTAAAAGCAAAATTTCAGAAATTCCAATTGCGGTGCATAAATTATAACTATAATTCGGTTTTTGATTTCAAAACGAAAACTGCAATTAAACCAGAAATCACGTAAAGTTTAAAAAAAAAAATACCTAAAAATCGGGTCTGGTATCTCCGCCCGGGCTGTCCCTTGGCCGATCTTTGTCACTGGGTACTTTTGCCAGAGAGCAGTTTTGGCCGGTCAGGCCATTGTCTTGGCTCTCGTCCCGAGGGGGGGGGGGGTTCTGTCCCAGGGATGCTTTCCTTTGGCGGCGATCCTGGGCCTCGGGTCGGTCCAGGGCGGATGAGGAGGCCCCATGCCGACCAGACCAGTCGATTATAACATAGGAGGCGGAAAAGTTGTGTTCGCGCATAAACAGCTTTATTATCTAAATTACATCTAACAATAAGACTGAGAAAAGCCATGTTATGTAGAATGCGGCCCATGGATCTGGTTCAGTCCTTTCCCGCGGTTGGGCAGCGATGTGTCTGAGATCTCTCTACCTCAATCCGCTCCCCAATCTCTGAACCACTCTCTCTCTCCATCTCTCTGTTCCCTGTTTCTCTACTTCTCCAACTTCCCTCTTTTTAGGCTCGTTTCGCTTACAGCGTGAGCGCCTATTATCTTCGGTCGGTCCGTCTGTCCGTCCATCCGTCCGCATGTTCGTTCTCGGCTTCTACAGAACGGATTTTCATGAAATTTGATATTAAGGACTTTCAATAAAATATAATAAGAAAATCGCAAAAATGAAGCAGGTACGCCAATCAGGGGTACCACTTTACTGGTGACAAAAAATTAAATTTTCGTCATATCTCGTAAAGTGTTGCTCATATAAAATTTGTTTCAAATAAAGGTTGTAGAACTGGTAGAGTATTTCCTTTCCTATACATTTTTATCGTAGGAGTAGCCGTTATCGAGAAAATCAAACAAGAAAGTCTTATATCGAGTTGAACTTAGAAAATTTCTTGCATGGTTACTTCATTGTTGCTAACTTAAACAACCTCCCAAACAAACGTTTAATTTCCTTACGTGTGCATGTAATATTATTAAATAGGAAGAAAATGGATTATTTATGATGAAGAAAAGAACTTTAAAACGCTACTTCCCTTACGTACAGGTATATAATTGCTTTCTAATACTCCACTGCACGAAACGCGCCCATTTGTGATACGTTGTATACTTCCTTAACTTGTTTTAACTCTCTCCTCCATCTCTCACTCTTCTCTAATCTTCACACTCCTCTCTCTCAATTCATACATCTTCCCTCTTAATATACCTCTCTTCCATATTGCGTTAAATCTTTTCCCTTTCTATATATCTTTCCTTCCTCCACTCTCTCTCTCTCTCCATCCTTCTCTTTCTTCCTCTCTCTCTCTTACATTCTCTCTCTCCTCCCTCTTCCTCCATCTCTCTTTTCACCACTATCCTTTAAAAATAACTCCATATATATCTCGCCTTTCCCTCTTCTTAACCCCTTTTGTCTTCTCAATCTGCGGGAGGAATTCTTTCCAATATCTCGTCGGACAAGCTCCCTCGGGGCTTCTTCCCTTTCGAGCGCGCTGAAAATCCGATACGCAATGGACCACAAATGCAAAACAGGGCGAGCTCGCAGCGGTTCTATTTCCCCCAAGAGAAGCGTCCGTACCCGAGTGCACGAATGGATAACTGTTTTTTTTTTCCTTTCCCTTGTTTATATCTCAGCCTCTAATTGTATGGTTCTCGCCGTGGCGTTTAATTTAATGTTGTTTAGGATTTCATATATTATCCAGAAAAGAAAACATGGTCATTGCCAGAGCGTAATTTCCGGCATTACTTGATGCTGCGAAAGAGGAAGAATCGCTAGGAATGTTTTTTCCCCGATAACATTAAGCCGAAGCATTGAAAATTAGAACCCAGCATCGCCATTAAAGCTGGTGATTAATCTTTTTAAAAAATGCAGTTAAAGCTAACGGAACCAGATAAATTTGTCCATAACCCAAGCATGATGAGAAATTGTTTGTGCGTTCGCATGATTTCAAAATGATCACGCTGTGGAGGAACTGAGTCTTTTAAATAAATCGGTTAAATATTTTTTTAAATCAATATTTCCGTAAGGATGCCTCAAAACCCTGACAAAGAATAACATCGCATTCACGAAAAAAAGCTTTAAATCAGTTTGACGCAAAGTGAAGCTGAATTTTGGTTGGGATGGAGAGAAATACAGGGAGTTCTGCGGACAATTATAAGAATGCTTGAGGAAACAATTTATGGTTGGAAAGTCGAAGGTTCGCTTCGGTGGCTGTGAAAGCTTGTATGAAAACTCTGCACTGAAAACTCCAACATCATATTTTAATTGTGCACAAATGTTTTGTTTATGGAATTCTTCACTCAGTACTGCAATTCAACTTCAGCTAAAACTCAATAAACAATGAATTCAGCTGACAATCGGATTGCCAATATTAAGATTAAAAATGGCTGAAAAAATACGTTTAAACATCAAAACAATCAAGTCAAATACTGCGAAGAATAAACAAGTTTTTAATTTATTGTTCTCGGAAGTAACGGACGCTTTCAATAGGTTCTCACCGACATGCCGACAGCAGTCCCAATAAAACGCAGGCTAAAACGTCCTTTTCAAAACAGCCACGTTTTATTTATTCGCTTATCAATCGTATTTTCCCTCGTTCTTTCGGGAGACATCGGTGATGGTCGCTTTGAGGATCTTTCATCCCGGCAGCCCTTCAAAAGAACGAAAAGATCGATCGTCTATTTTAGGAGAGAGGGACAAAAGAGGAGAGCCAGACCATTTTGTGCGATAACACCGATCCCATTATGTCCTCTATCACGAATTCGGTAGAGGTCGAGGCGACTAGCAAAGGACAGGTTTCTGACAGCCTCAAGTCGCCTTGCATGACGCAGCAACGGTAGAGAGAGAATATTGCCAAGATATGTAGACCACGGTAATTATGTTGCACTTAATGACGTATATTGCCGTGAAAGAAACACATGTCAAAAATCTAGCAAAAATATTTTTTTTACGGTGCGAATTCATAACAAGCTCGTCTTGGCCAGGATAACCATATATTTATTTTGATACAGGTAAATTACGGAATTACTTTGAAGGTGCACTTTCTTGAGCATATCCAGCTACGATTACGACAGGAAAGCGATGCAAAAATTACTAGCGGATCGCTTACAGAAAGCGTACATTTTAAATCAACTTGTTACACGCATGAAACAAAAACCTGACTACACAGAATTTAAACCAACATTTCCAATTGTGTTTAACTGGCCACCTCACCCTTGGGATGTACCTAATTGGGTTTTCTTTGAGCGTTCCTATTTCATTCGTTGGAGAAGGATTACACTAGCTTGGCTACCCTGACCTCAGCGTGAAAGAAATATCCTATTCTGAATCATCATGATTTGGTAGATCAGTGGTAGAATATCCATCCGGGAAATGGAAGACACAGGTTCTATTCCATGTCAATGGAAAATTTTTCTCCTGATTTTTCAGGATTTCTTCGTGTCTTGCCTTTAAAAATCCTTTATATTAACAGTAGGTATCGAGGAACAAAAAACGTCCCCTTAAATCAGGTAGGTCATATGATTTTCGTCTCGCATGCTAAGAAAGTAATGCGAATCATCAGATTTTTTTTGCATGCCACTATTTCATTCCCTATCTTAAGATACTTCACATTTTATACAGATAATAAAAACTTATGCGGGCCCGGCAGAATGGAACGCGTGCCACTTCTGGAACGCGTTCCACGTATTTGCCATCCCTGCCATAAACCGTGCATGAAATTCTTCCATTCGAAACACCTCTTTCGAGACACATCCACCGTGATTCCATTTACGGCTAAAAAAAGAAATACGATTTAAAAAGATCCATCCCGCGAGATCGTTACCTACTGAACATCGAGTCAAGAGAAGCGCGCAATAAGAGCCACTCCTTCCGTAAGAAAAGACAAAAATGTCACCGCATCCCAGCGGCGCCACCATCTCTGGTCGATCCTCGAAACAGGAGAGCAAACATTCGTATCGACATGAAGCGATCTCTATGGTTACCACTATCGGAGGTAGGGGAGTCAACGACCGAAATATTTGTCCAGGGCAGTCATCCGCGTGAACCTTGCAACAGTCGACCCAGAACAAGAGAAGAGAACACGGACACGCCATAAAATATGTATACGTAAAAACAAAAGACGTAAAAAAAACCTACATAAAAATAGAATTTTATATATATTTGTGCGTGTGTGTGTGTTTGTGCAGTCGTATGGAGCAGAAACATGGAAGCTAAGGAAAAATCATATAAAATATTTCGAAATGCGGACATGCTGAAGATAAAAATGGACATATACGATGAAAAACGTGGAAATAAAAAGAAGGATAGAAGAAAAGAGAGTGACTACACACATTGTGATAAAAAGAGAAAGACGAACTGGATAGGACATTACCTGAGGAGAATGAGTCCATGATTAAGGACGCGTCAGAAGGGAGACCGGAAGGAAAAACGAGAAAGAGGAAGAAGGAATAAGAGCTCAGCTGATAAGACTTGAAAGGGAAAGAGAGTTACCCAAGAAATGAACAGGATTTCTCGGAGCATGTGATGAAAACCACGTTTAACCAACGATAATCACGGCCCCCTCTACGGACAGGTTACCTATGACGATGAAGATGATATGTAAAAAAAAAAGAAGAGAGAAGCGTGCAGCGGTTCACGTGGTGAGAGCACCGAAGATTGTGGGATTTTTTTTGAGATTCCATTTTTTTATATTCGAGTGCCGCCAGAGGCACGGCTGGCGAAGAATGAAAACCGAGTGATGATTCGCTGACGGAGAGAGTGAAAGGGGAAAAGAGAGAAAGCGCAAGAAAGGGAGATAAGGACGGAGAAGAGATTGGCGGAGACGTGAAAAAATCATCGGATGCTTTCGCAAGGATGAAGAGAGAGAGAGAGAGATAGGAGGGTTACGGTCGTAGGAGACGCACGCGGTGGGGACATTTTTTAAAGGGACGCCATCACGATGGAGAGTTCTCCTTTTCTGAGTCTAACAATCGTTCGATTTTTTTTAAAAGAGGCGTTCTTCGCAAAAAGTTATTTTTAAAAAAACGCCCTAAAAATGAATGTCTTATGATCATCTCGTGGCCGTCTGTCCGCATGTTTCATCACTGGAACTAGAGTAGATTATCTATTACGATTTGGTACTAAGGACTCTTTGGGCGAAGGGCAATAATGTAGTGATATCAATAGTTCACGTAAACTAAGCAGGGGTGCCAAATTCTCCAATGCAGTGGTGCCAACTTTCCATGAACAAAAAAGAAATTTCCGTTATATCTCGCGGAAAAAATATTAATCATATAAAAAAAAAGACAAAAGAAAATGTGCACAATTAAATTATTTAACAATTATAGTATAACTCCTAAAGAGCGCTTCTACTTTAAATATTTCCCACTCGTGAAGTGCGTGTCTTTTCCCTCTTGTTTTTGACGTAATATTTTACGATAAGAACAAATTTGGACAAAATGCGCACGCAATATATGAACTGACAAATAAAATTTTAAAAAAAACGTAATTTCTTCACGGAACACTGCATGCGCGAGAGCGTGGAAACCAAGCCGAAAGCCGTTTCAGCGACGCAGAATCATATTATTCAAGACGACGGCGGCGAAGGGCGATATTAAAAAAAAATTCGTGGCTTCGGGGTGCAAAGGATGTTACGTTGCTCTAAAAGGGGTGGAGGCGGCAGAGATGGCGGCAACATCACTTGGGAGAAAGCAAACGGAGGGCAAAAAAGGGAGGGAGAGAGAGAGACAACGAGGAAAAAAAGAGATCAAGAGAATGGAGCATGCTACACGGAGATATAATTCACCGAGACGAGTGATTTATCTCGCATGAAGTGGAGGTTCAACTCGTGAAGGTCATATCGCTACTTCTTTTTAACAAGTAGATTGAATTAATGGTCTAAAACGGACGAGCTTCTTCGAGCGGCCCAACCTTTCCCTTAAGGTAAAGGGTCCCCTTTCTTTTTTTTTTCAAACGGGCCTCGGTAAACGAAATAATTTTAGTCCGCTTCTACTTGTCGAGAAAATTTTCTACGACTCATATTTACGAATGGAAACAAATTGATTAACTAACGCATAAATCATAGCTTATAGTAAATAAGTAAGACACCCTTGCTAACGAAAATCGGTACAATATACATTGTACAAACTTTCTCATATATTAATGCGTCGTGTAGTTATCTATTGAAAACTATGAACTATATATAATAATTATATCGTAAACATCAGCTTACATAACTATATGAAACTTGATGAAAATCGTATGAGCTGTTTTTTAGAAAATCCAATTGTTATTAAAGTTGCCAAAGAATGAACTAGCCTTACATTCAGTTTTTGGAAAATGTGAACTATGTAGTATTATTGCTGACGTACACTCAAGTAACTGTACGAAATTTGATGAAAATTGTATAAGCCGTTTTTGATAAAATCAAATTGTTGTTAAAGTTCCATAGAATAATCTAGCAGTATATTAATTTTTGAGAAATATGAACCATGTAATATTATTGCAAATGTAAACTCAAATATCTGTAGGAAATTTGATCAAAATCGCTGGAGCCGTTTTTGAGAAAATCGAATTGTTGTTAAAATTTCCTAGAAAAAACTGCCTTTAATTATTGAGCAATTTCAACCATTTCTTCACAGCTTCTATTCTGTATGATAAAATGCTTAAGTACGAGATTTCATTCATTTTCGCTATACCCTATAGGCTCTAGAGCCGCGAACAGACAGACGGCATTGCGAAAACCACTTTTTCGGACTCAGGTAAACCTAAAACGTATATTTCCATCAAAATCTCAAGATAGATTTTTTTTGCGATTACAATACTTTCTCAATATACTTCGTATATGAGAAAGTAAAAAGATGGAAATGCACGTTTTCTTTAATTTTATTCGGGGTTCAGGTTTGCCTCCCAGAAATGAGGAGAGAATAACCCGCACCGTTAAAAATATAGATCATCCTTATACCTTCTCATCCGTGAAAACTTGACTAAAGTTTCAGTAGTTTGGGAAATTCAAAGTTTTAAACTTCCAACATTGAAGCAACCTGGTGGAACATCTATAAATTACCGGGAAAATCCAATCGGTGGAAAATTCATAAATTGATGAGAACTATCTAATGCAAAAAGAATTTTCCAAATAACTCTTTTAAAGTGGATCATTTAAGCACGTTTTTTTTTGTTTTAAGACGACGCGTCGTCGTCTTTTTAGAACGTCGCGACGTTCTAAAAAGAACCATTTTCTCACAAGGCACGTTTAAGATAAAACTACGATTCCTTTTTAAAATATACATATTAAAATCAGTAACGTATTTATCCGACTATAAGACAACCTAAAATATAAGACGATCCCCATAAACAGAAGTTAATTCGGACGATTTTTTTAAATAAAGCATTCTTAAGCAAATGGAATTGAATTTGTATTTATTTTTACTAAATTCTCTAAAAAAACTTATGTCAATGTTAATTCCAAAGATAAACGTGGATTAAACCTTTCGTAACCACTGCCACTATTTTCTTTCCATTTATTTATTTGTTCGCGAATATACGACGACCCCCCCTCAACCTTTCACTAAAAAAAAAAGAAAACCGAATAAACCTCGTCTTTTATATGCGAATAAATATGGTATGAAGTAAAACAATTCTTAAACGTACATAACATCTTAAAAGATTAGAATTAAATGATGCACGTCGTCTAAAAAATCTTCACGACCTAAAAAGTCACGTGAAAATACCAGTAACCTAGTAACATTAGCAACTGTAATGCGTACAGTTAGGAATTATCTACATTTGGGCAATTTGATTTTCGAAATCCGCATAAACGATTCCGTAAATATAAAAAAAACGGGAAAAGTTAAAACGTCCACCAATCCGGCTCCGTCGGACAGAAAGAAAAACAGGCCTACAAAAAATCGACTTTTATTTTCCTCGTAAAACGCTCGCGAAACTAAAAAAAAAGAAGACACAAAAAACGTACAATTCGCGTAAGAGATGAATTGCTACCAATCGAGCAAGAGTTCGAGCGAGTAACTTTGTTTGCGACGGAGGTAGGTAGAGAGAGGTCTCGGAAAAAAAGGGGGGGGAGAGGAGGAGGAACGAATTTTATTATAACCCTCCAGGGAACGGAGCTTAATATAAAATTTAAAAAATGCAGAGAGGATAGACGGAAAGTAGGAAAGGAGAAAAGTGTTCTTCTCCTACAGCCGGAATCGCCAAATAGGAAGAAGGAAGGATGGAAGGGGGAGGAAGAGGGTATGCAGAGAGAGAGAGAAGGGGTGTAAGTGGAGAAAGGATGGAAGAGGGTTTGCGAGGAGGCTAGAGAGGGAGGGAAGGAGATGGATTCTAAAAAAAAGTAAGGGAAAAGAGAGTTGGAGTGAGGGGGGGGGGGGAGAGATGAATCACCGGAGCAAAACCTTAATCAACATTTCTCCTACCCCTTAATCCCGACATATCCACACTCCCCATCCTCCCCACCTCCCCCCTCCCTCTCTCCTCCACTCCGTCACTCCTTTATAAGCTCCGAGGTCCACAAACTTTAGAAAACATTCCCCATTCTTCAACCGACCCATCCTCCATTTCCCGAACTTATCCAGCTCCCCCCTCCCCCTCCCATCTACCTTGATTCTCCTCCTTCAATGTTTCTCTCTCAACCCTTCTACCCTCTCATTCACTCAGCCAACCTCTCTCTCTCCAATCTCTCCTCTTCCTCGCCAGAAATTATTCCAGCGTCTCGCTTGAGGGAAGATCGCCGCAATATCCACCCCATCCACCTTTTCATATGCTACTACCTCGTCTCTCCGCGCGGATTCCCCTTTTAACCTTCTTCTCCTCCCGGTCTTATTTACTGCTTTTAACCCGGCCTTTTTTTTTTCTTTGCCTCCTCCTCTTCCATATTCCACCCAATCCTTCGGTTTCAACCAGGGCTGCCACCCCTCCGGTTTTCGTCCAGGAGACTCCGGTTTTCGCAGTTCATCTCCGGTCTCCGGTTTTAATAACCGGCCTCCAGTTACGGGACGTTTTTCGGCCATTTTTTTTCTCAAATGTCCCTCATCCTGCGTGTGAAATCAATACGAGACGGACTTTTGTGACAAAGTGCGTCCCGTGTTATTACAATATGACTTCTTATAAATTTCGCTCATCTATAAGTCGTTCCAATGAATATTTTTGTAAGAGCGTACCTTGAAGACAATTTGATCAACTCGGACTCCGCGTTGGATTTCAGAAGCCACCGAGAACAGATGTGCGATGCAATGTTATACATTGTTGTAACATCATTGGAGAACCATACATTGTCGCATGAGCATTTTCTTTTCATGTAAATGCTTAATATAATTTTTTTGTCCATATCTCCGGTTTTGGAATTCTCGAAAGGTGGCAGCCCTAGTTTCAACCCCCTCTCCCTACTTAACTATACTGTTTGGGACGTTCACTCCTGCTATCGACATAGACCATTTAAACGTGTTTTTAGTTTATCATATATAAGCAGGATCTGACAATGAAAGAGGTGAGATGGGGCCCGGGCCAGTCACAAATGTAGGGCCCCATCCCACTCCGAAAGCCATACAAATATATGAATAAAATCAATAAAACATAAATTTTGGGGGCCCCTCTGGGCCCGGGCCAAATGGCCCTGCTGACTCCCCCCCCCTCTATCAAGCTCTGTATATAAGTGATATAAAGAGAAAGTACTGTAATCGCGCAAAAAAATCGACTTTCGAGTTTTGCGAAAAATGCACGTTTTAGATGTCCGCGGTTCTAGGATCTAAACGGTTCAACTAAATGGAATGACGATTCATATTTATGCATACCGTCATCAAGAAGAGACGAACGTTATAGCGCAACAATGAAGGGTAGTTTATTCATGCCGGATTTTAACAAAATGTCGATTTATTTATTTTTAAATGGCTCCAATTGCTTTTATATAGTATTTTCATGGCTATTGGAGATACTTAATACAGGCATAATTAATTTTTCGGTCATTGACGATTTAAGTGCATATTCTAGAATGCGGTTTAATACTTATATTCAGTACATTCAGCTCAATTTACGGTTAAATTTGCACGCAATTATATAGCACTTATAATAAAAAACTAGAATTTCGAGTTGCAAGCCAAATTTCAATGACTTTCAGGGCGAAAGCAAGGAAAACTCGATTACGTATGTATAAGGAAATTCAATAAGACGGACATAGGAGGAATTTGTATGCAGGACGGAGATGCCCGCATAGAGGATTTGTAACAGAAACTTGGTAGATTCCCTTTACAAACGGCGTTTGTTTGGTTATTATCCCTGAATTAGCTTCAGGCACACAAACTTTCGCAATCGGACAGGTTTTACTGAATTACCCAGTTATTATAACGAACAAAGATGAACGCGAAAATTCGTTGCGACGAAAAATGACGGAGACGATCCGAAAATCGACGAAAGGGATGATTTCGAATCCAGAGGTGAAGTTTTCGGATAGGAGAGATTTGACTGGAAGAACCATAAGCCTGCGAAAAAGGTATAATCCAATCCGCTCCACGACGCCATTCCGTAAGAAACCCCCAAGAAGCTAGAGACAGACGAAAATCCTGGACATACGAAGGAAAGATTCCTCCGCGGGTTTCCAGCCAGAATGTTGACGTCTAGAAAACAATATCGGAAGATTCCGAAGAAGATTTAAAACTACTTTTCAACCACTTCTTTCTTACTGCTCCTGCTTTTTTTTTTATCAGCGAAGGGATTTGAATCTTCAATCAGACGGAAAACAACGACCTAAATTCTATGAATCGCCAAAGTTACGAATTCCATTTTCACCCACTACCCCTTTACCTCCCTCGTTCCCTTGCCAACTCGAGCATCAATAAGAGCGGATTATGGAGACTTCTCTCTCTCTCTCACTCACTCTTTCGTTTTAAAAACCTCTTCCTCGGATGGGGAAAGAGGAGAAAAGTGAAAGAATGTGTCCCAAACAAAAGAAAAACGGAGATGCGATGGAGATGGGTGGGAAAAAAAACACGGGACGTGGTCATTGCCGGGAATGGAGGGAACTGGGTTTGGATAAGTTACAAGAGGGGGGAGAGGAGAGAGCAAGGGGAGGAGAGGGGTTGAGGGAATATGGGAAGGGGAGAAGAGAAAGGATACCAAGAAACGACGTAGTAGTAGTCCACGTTTAAAAGGAGCATTCATATTCAGTCGGCATAATTCTCAAAAAAGTAATCTCGCTTTTTCTTTTTTAACGACCAATTGCAACTCCGTTTTTTTTATCCGTGGCCACGAAGATAGCCTTTGTTGGTCGACCCTGTCGTGTTTCTGAATTTATGCGGAGCTGTTCGAGCGAATACACGCATCCCTGAGTCTCCTTTTTTTTTGCAGTGTCACAGAAGTTCGTCCAGGAAATGTAGATGTACGCAGTTTTGCACGGTAATACTCGCAGAAAATACAGAAAATAGTTTCACGATGCATCGAGAGTTAATACACTATCTAAATTCTACGACTGGAGCTACTGCTTGCTAGCAAGCGCACGAATCGACGAATGAAAAGTATGACATGCTATACACGCCAAGTACGTAGTGATATTGAATGTTTCTACAAATTACAGTACGTAAACCCAACGATTAAATGACTGAAATCGTTTGTAATTAGATAACCATGGACAGTCCTTCATTACCAAGAGAGAGAGAGAGAGGGAGAGATGCTACGATGTAGATGGCTGAAAATTTGAAAATAACGCTACAAAAATAAGAAAAAGTATTCCTTTATGCAAAAGGCCATACAAGAACACTCCAAATCCTTTGAACATAAAAAAATGAAATTTAAAACATAAATACAATCGAAACAGTCTCGCTTTCCTTCCATAACGCGAACTTCCATAGCTCGAGAAGAATTCCACCCACAAAACAAGACATAATTTCCCCCTTCCAGCAATACCATAAATACTCCACTTGAAGTCAGGCAACAGGCATTTTTAATCACTCCAATTCATCCTTCCCATTCAAGCTAAAGAGTTTTCACTCGCACGACACCATCTCCGACGCCGTGTAAATGAAACGCGTGGCAATCCAACGCCCCTACCGTTTCGCCGTAAATTTAATAGACAAAGCGGTGCGGTGTTATCTCGGAGTTAATTGCACCGAATCGACCCCGAGAACAACTTCTCCCTCATCTCGCCGCTCTAATAGGGATATACTATAATTTACTTATACGATAAGGAACATACAACACAGACGTTAATGGTGTTTTACAATGAGCGAAATAACGATAACCTCGCCGTCGGCAGGGTTCGAACCCGTGATCCTAGATTTGGGAGTCAAGTTTCAAATCCCACATCATGGAAGATAAATGTACAATAAATCTTTTCGCGTCAAGAGGTTGCGGACTCTGAAACTTTCTACCGGTGCAAATTCAAAATTCTCCCTCGGTATCTTCCTTAAAGCATTCCTATCTCAAATCTCACCGACGGAATGAAATTACAAATGATAAACATAATCTAAGGATGAGTTAAATGTTTGACAAAAAAAATATGCATCTGATATGATTAACTAGGCTTAGAAATGACAGCGCAATAATGTCATTGCAATTAATGTTATCGTTGTCCTAAAGTGGCTAATATTTATTAATGTAGATATTTGTATTTTTTCACGTATTATATGCGGATTTTCCGCAGGTTTTTCTCCACACCTGGTCTCTCCGCGGGCGTTTTCCTGCAGAGTAATGATACATCAGGAGACTATGTCGAAAAGTAAAGTGGGTCCTTAACCAAGGTTTCGATAAATATTTTTTTTAAATTAACTTCTTCTGTTTCCATTTGAACCACCCTCGAATAAACTGATCCCTTTTTCAACTAAAGCCTTTTGGAAAAAAACCCTTTCCAGCCCCTTTCCCGCCTACTCGGCACCAAACCCTTGAAGTGGAGATTCACTTCCGAGAATAAACCTCAGAGAGAAAGAGAGAGAATAGTAGTAGATCATGAACACCGAGGATACCTAGGTTAGGGCACGCGAGCAAAAAAAACAATAAGAGGCAGACCCGTTTTGCGCGGAAAGCCAAACTCCATTGTTTCTCTAACAACGAAGTCACTCGAGAGAGAGAGAGAAAAGAGGGGGGAGAGAGAGAGAAAAGAGAGGAGAGAGAAAAGAGGAGAGAGGAGAGAGAAGAGAGAGAGGAGAGAGAGAAGAGAGAGAGGAGAGAGAGAAGAGAGAGAGGGAGAGAGAGGGGGGGAGAGAGAGAGAGAGGAGAGAGAGGAGAGAGAGGGGAGAGAGAGGAGAGAGAGAAGAGAGAGGAGAGAGAGAGAAAGACAGTGGAGCTATACCGCTTGGATGGAATTCCCAGAGAAAATAAATTCATCAGGAACGGAAATTTCTGGGAAAAGAGGAAGCTTCATGAAGAGGGGGGAGATTTTGTGTTGACCTTTCACGCACGAAACTGAACTCGATCTCTCTATTGTTCTAAGAGGGTTTATAAGAGAAGAGGGATATGAGGGCCGGGAAGAGAATGGAAGGCAGAGAAAGAGTACCCATAAATTGCGGGATAGAGTGAGAAAGATATTACCTAGTCCGCAATGCCAAAGAAAAAAGAGAGATGAATTCGATGGCAGCCTCCGTTACAAAACTTGAATTAACTTAGGCCAGGATTTTGCACCAGTATAAAGCCCGTAAAATGTCAACTTCCGAATTTGACCGGAGAATCGAACCCGGATCTCCCAAATGGCCAACTAAGCCACCATAATTCACAGTGCTCAGATTGGGGTATTTACGGCTAACAAAGTGGTAAATCTTTCAATCTGCAACTTCAGGAAATTTTTTTAACAAAATAAAAAGAAACATTAAATAACTGCGCTGCTGTTCATTTCAACGGTCTAGCATATAATCCATTTTTGACGAATGAAAAATTTCGTACATTTTAAGATGGAATTTATAGAGGTGCGCATTCCATATGCTTGACAAGAAAGTGAAGTTTCTCCCTGAACGAGCGATACCGGGGAAGTTCCAGTAATGCGATGGTCGCATTATATATATATATATATAATTTTCAAAGGCCGGTGATAAGGAGTTTGATAGCGGACTCGAATCGCTCTAAAAAACCAACCGGCGAGAAAACAAAAAGGATCATCTCCGCCCGTCCAGAAGAGAAAGAGATTTCGAATCAGACGGATTCTAAAGGGATTTCGGAGAAATGGCAAATATGCAGATTTGGAGCGCGGAATATTAATGGCGGAACCAAACGCAGAAAAACACAAATACAAATAAAATGAAAAAGAGAAAATCGAGAGGAAAGTATTGAAAATTTCGAGCGAATCTGCACCCGACGTGGGAGAGAGGAAGACCAGAGTGAGAGAGAGAGAGAGAGGGAGAGAGATTGGATGGGAGGAGAGGCCTGCGGACATATCGCTGCAAATCCATATTGGCGTTGAGTGAAAGTTTAAAAGGTCAAGGGCGGGACCGTCCGTGATTTTTTTCACTCGATTTCCTGCCGCAGAATCGATTAAGCCACCAAAGTGAGAGGGCTTTTAAAATTATTTTGGTTTAAAACACTTCGGGAGAACAGGTCCCATGCGAAATGGTTAAATACTGAATACGTTTTCACCTTCGTCGTTACTAAATCTGTCTGATGAGACCAGACAGGTCCACGATTATAAAAGTTAAACCTCGTTCTCCCGTCACCGGTAACCTTCGTGGATTAGTTATGACCCATCCGATTAGTCTATCAGCTGAAAAATTTTCCTTCCTTTTTCTCTTTTGCCTTCAGTTTTTCCTTCGATAACATCTTCAACCATGGAGAATATCGCCAGGAAATGTCCGATGCAATTCTTCCTTCTAGCCGTTTATATTATCGATCTATTCTCTATTTCCGTTTTTCTAATACTTCGTAATTTAATTTTGCTCGATCCTTCAATTACTATATCTGCAGGATTTGTCTCCGTGACCGCGTTTATAAGGTATCCAAGTACCGTAAGTGGTATGAAACCACAAATGCAGCGAATTAGAATAGGCGCAAGGCAGCGATGACGAAAAAAACATAACGCACGAGATCAGCGGCGTAACAATTGGGTGGCCAAATTCCTAGGGCCCAGGGGTTCTCGAATTTTTTCCGAATACAGATTTTAAATCAATCTCTCTAGTTATCCTAATTTTTGAATGCCTTTCCAGTTAATCATAATTTTTGGACAGATTAGTTTAAAAAGCCTAGCCTTTTCAGCATATTCCTTATAACCGATTGATACGTGCAACTTGGTAGTCTTTAAAATGTGTTCCAGTTTTAACTGAACGTGTGTATTTGTTGGGTGAGGAGGGACAGGGAACATCGGTATTATTTTGTCCCGGACCCTTCCGCTTCTAGTTAACGCCACTGTAAAAGAGTTAACAGCCGAAAAAATATGCAATGGAAATAAGTCGTGCAATTGCTAGTCACAGGAATCCTAATTTTTTTAACGCGAGCTCATTGGTTAACCACACCAGTGACTATTAAGCGTGTAAGATCAATGACGGTAATGGTGAAAAGGTTGCGGTATAAAAAAAACACGAGTCTGAGTTCTCGTGGTGTGCAGAGAAGATGCATGCAACGTTACATGCCATTATACTCCGAAGATTATTCGCCCGCAAGCAAAGTAGGATGATCCAGACATTACGGAGCACCTAAGATAATTGAAGCACGCTAACAAAGTGGATGCACCTCCTCCTGAAGACGTCACGCGACGCTGACGTAGAGGGGGAAAAACCCTAGCAAGTTAACGAGCTGTACAACTTGCCTTACAGCCATGCTTCCCAGAAAATATAAGTTTTTCGGTATTTAAGGTACAAGACGAAAAGTTAAACCTGCAGATTAACGAGAAAACCACAGAAACTCCGTTAAATATGATTTTTTTCGGTATTTAAGATAAAAGACGAAAAGTTAAACATGCAGATTAACGAGAGAACCATAGAAACTCCGTTAAATATGGGATGTTACAAAGGTACGTCCGTGATGAATACAACGTCCAAAAAATGGAAATAAAAATCTGGGAGTCGGATCTACGGGATCGTAAAATTTACAGTGAACGCGCGGGAGACAGAAAAACCGATTAGGATTGAGAATGCAATTGATAGGCTTAAAAATAATTCCCATAAGGGTTATGAGTTTTTTTTTTACACGCTCCGTCTTCCAAAAATAATCGATCAAACTTATACGAAGGGATTGAAATCAGACCAGATCTAAAAGCGAAATTTTCCACTGATGTTTCCTTTCATGTTTCTTGTAATACGTGGACGTTGCAATGTGGACAGACGGGATTTGGCAACACTGCACCAATCTCCCTCCGAGAACCACTCCCGGCAATCCTTTCTCCGAAGACATTATAAGGAAAGTTGGCGCCTGGAATTTTAGACGTTCCACAGGAAGGAAATGCGAATGAATTCATGGTGCACGAAAAATGTTGACCTTATCAGGGTACTCAAGTGAGAAGCATAACCACATTTAGTTCTACGTAAAGCGTAAATAGGTACTTTCCGATGACAACACCCAAACTGTCTTCTAAGACCCAAAAAAAGTCAAAATAAAATTATTAACTTTAATAAAACGAACTGTGAGAAGTCAGGAATTTAAGGACACGTCCTTCATTTCTTTTTTTTTATTTTAGCGACAATTTGGTAGTGTGATTACGCTAACGTCCACCATGCACGAAACTTCTAGATAAACAAAGTCACGCCACGAACTCTCATCTCCCGCATTTCCAAAAATTAGTTTCTTGCAAAAAAATTAACTTAATTCGCGAAATCTATTCTAGATTATGGGATTTAAATAAGGGTATATGCAACGAGCATGCCCGCTGTCCAACGGGATCGTTAATTTTGGCAAGCAACCTCAGTACCTAAGGGCATATCAGCATTAATGACATTTATTTGACATTAACTCTCTCATAAACCATTTTAGAATATTTAAAAATATAACGATGAAAAAGAAAAGTTTGTAAAATAAATCTGTACGAAAAATTCTGAATGACTCGAGCGTGTATGGAATCTAGCTAACATAAAATAGCAATGAAAACTAAAATTTTATCAGATATTATCAGCTATATAAGAGCTAATGGGCAAATGAGTTGACAAAATTACGATATATATAGTTATTCCATTGACTGCCAGTTATATCTTTACGTCGGTCAGCTACTTCTTTACTGAACTGCCTAGTCATTATTCTCCAGAGAATTACTGAGCTGGTCTTATAGTTTAAAACAAATTTCAGAATAAGCACTCAAGTATAAAAGTTGAAAAATTAAGTACTTGTCTTCGGTATCTCCATTATAACCTTGTTATGGCTATTGAAGATAGCAAAGACAATTACTAAAATTTTATTTTTTGTATTTAAAGGTTTATTTTGGAATTAATTTTTGATCGATTCAGCACGCAAAGCTCGTAAAAAATAACATTACAAATACGCAAAATACACTAAAGCTTAGTTTAAGGACATGACTATGGGCGAACTAGTGACCAAAGAAATATATACCGTTCGAAAATGCGGAAATTAAATGTGAAAAATACCTCCTTTAAATAAATTGCCCTCTTGATTGAAACTAATCAGGAAACAGCTGGCACGCATCGATCTCATGTGCCAGGAGCATCCCAACGTAACATCCTCGACCTTTCACCTCTTCCGGATTGACCATTGCAACGCTAGATTCTTCCTTGTTACGACCCCCCCCCCCCCCACTCCCTTGGTCAGGGTTGAAAAATAAAAAAAATAGAAATAATAAAAAAAAACTAGCAGGTCGACGTTGCCAAATTAGCCCATCCCTGGTAGCATTTCCGCGACGGAAGAAAAACCCTTCCTTAATTCACCAACGATGCAATTAAAATGCGACGTCGTGGCATCTTTGACGCATTTCCCGTTTTGGGTTTGATAACATAAAAAAAAGAACGAAACGCGAGTTTTGAAAAATTAATTCTAGCAGTGTTGGCTAGAAAACTCTAGCCGTACCGATTTCCCACTCTCATCCTACGCGACTTCACCCTCCTCTTCCTCCATTTTAACTATCACGCTGAACCATCTGATGGGTGACCCGTTGGTAAGAGCTAAGTGACCAATCTCCGCCTTGCTCGTAAAACGCCCTTGGTGCAACCTTCAGTTGATTCAATGTTACACGCACGGAGATAAGAGGCACATTGAAGGGAAGATGTGACAGCGGAGAAAGAGGAAGAGAGAAATAGAAGAAGAAAAGGAAGAAAATGAACAAATGACTGCACGGTTCGCGTTGACTTACGGACATAAATTTAGACAGACATGATAAAAAATTGTAGCATATGAAAAAATCGGAACTAAAGATATCCAGACTTCCGGTGCATAAAATAAATTAAAAGGAATAAAAAAACTTTCGCGATAAAAATTCCACTCCGTTAAAAGAAAAGCGTGCGCGGAAGAAGGCGCACGCGTGGATTTTATAATTTATTTCATTCGACGGCGTGGCGATATTCTCGCGAATCTCGTGAATTTAGCTCGTTTTAAATCTCGTTACGTCCCGTGTGTGTTGCGCAGCAAACATTGCGCCTTTGCTGACAAGGAGAAATGAAAAATGTTTGGAATTGTAAACTCGAGCGCAGGAGAAATATATACAATCTATATATATACTAGTGTGTGTGTGTGTATATATGTATGTATGTAAGTATGTATGTATGTATCGGAAGACTAAATTTAGAATCTACCCTAGGGGAATTACCACTGAAGACGGCAGCGCTGTAGTCAAAATAAATATCTGGTTGTACATAACCTTATCATGGCTATTGATGATACAAAAATTTATTTCTTCTCAATTTTTATAACTTTAAAGTGCTTGAAGACGAGCTCTATTTTTCTTTAAATTGAACTAAAACAAAACGATTCGTTGTATAAATCCAATACATGTCCACAACATCAGCGAACTCTCAAATGGACTAAAGCAGTTATTTATGGCACCCCTCTCAAAGTAAAAAAAAACAATGTTTAAGTTCTTTATCCCCTCCAATCGATTTAGGGAATCTCAGACGCAAAGCTTGCATCAAAAGTAATCTTCCATCAACTATAAATTCCCAGTAACCATAGAAACAAAATTCTAGCAGGCGAAAAATACACACGCTCAGGAAATTCGTCAGTATCGTGGCGAGACAGGAGTCATTGACATCGGGAAACGCATCCATCCAAAATTTATTTAAAAAATATGAAAAAAAATCCGAAACGCTGCGAAAATCCCGCTGGCAAAAAATGACACCAAGGCGAGGAACAGAAGGTCGCCAGATAAGAGGACCCTCATATCGCTCCCTCAATGCCAACCGCCGGGAAGTATACGGCAAAAGGGAGGAGGAAGGAGAGAGAGAGAGAGAGAGTGAGAGAGATGGAGGAAGGGGAGGAGGGCACAAGCCACGCATCCGGTGTTCATCAGAGAGCGAGAGAGAGTGGGGGGTGTGAGAGAGGGAGAGAGAGAGAGGGAGAGAAAGAGAGAGGGAGAGATCTAGTACTCGTTATGGAAGTGCGAATCAAGAATTCATTCGCCCGGGCGACAGAAGTACAGAGAGAGAGGCCAGCACCGGACGCGTACCAATCAGAATGGACGGTACAATTGGGTCATACGAGGAGGAGAGACAGAGAGAGAGGGAGACTTTACGACGAATTAACCTTTTTTACTTCCTCCATACGTAGTAATGGGAAAGTATTGTGATCACGAAAAAAATCGTCTTCGAGATTTCAACGGAAATACACGTTTTGAGGTCCCTAGAACACGTTTAGACTATTTTCGGAATGATGTCTGTGTGTGGATGTATGTGATTGTGGGCGCTCTAACTCAAAAAGTACTTTCCATATTAATACCAAATTTCATATATAACACTTTAGCATGAGCACAAAGAACTGATTAGTTTTTGGACAATATCGGTTAACCGGAAGTCGAGGTTTATTCGAAACCCGATTCGGTTTTTGCGATATTTCTCCGTTAATACATCATTATTGTATAAAAAATTCTATGTAAATGTTATAATGTAATGTCCTACAACTTTCATTAGAAACAATTTTCCATAGCAGTTATTGATTAGGAATTATTTATAAATAATCGGTTTTTTCGGTTTTTGTCAAATATCTCCTTAAAAACGTCGTTATTGGTAATCTTCGTGAGGAGCAAAGTTGTAGAGAATACTATTTCTTCCGAGTTTTGTTTGAAACAAATTTTCGTAGGACCTTCCATTTAGTAGATAATTAATTTATTCGTAAATTTTCAATATACAGCGCCACCACCATGTAGCGGTGAATTCTGTAAACACATTCAAAATATAATTTACGGCAATAAGGACGACTGTATCCTTTTACGATATGAAATGATAATTTTGCCTTATAATGCTATTCATAATAATTTAAATATGTATACCCAAAATATGGAGAAAGTCATGTGTTGGCCACATCAGATTTTTCATTTTCGGGTCGAGGCGGCAGAAGGGATATATGAGTCGAGACTGGATCAGAAGGATCATTTTTCCTACGGAAGGGATGATATCGACAATGGACGGAAGGGTAAGGAAAGATATATAGATAGATCACTTTATTTTCAGGAAGAGTAAGGAAAGAGAGAGGAATGAAAGGAAAAAGAAATGCGATAAGAGACGAAAATCGCGTGGATAGAATATTACGCACATGAAAAGAAGGAGGAAAGTTGATAAGTTAATTTAAAATATAAAGTGAAACGAAATAAGTCGAGGCAATTAAAGGACAATTAGTGGCGAAGTAGAGAAAACTGAGTGGCTAAAATGAGCAAAGAATTCACAAAAAATATAACAGAGTAAAAAAGTCCTTTGGTTTATCAGACAAGCAGGTTAAAGAACGGTGACAAAATGTAAATCATCTCCAAATGGAAGTGAGCGGCCGAGAACATGGGTCTTACCCTCAATGCTAAGGCTAAAAATGAGAAACGAATAAACAATAGGATATAGAAGGGATGTGAGAGGGAACATGATAAAGATGAAGATAACAAAACGAAAAGGACACATAAAGAACTGACAAGAAGCAAAAAGGACCGCGATGAAGACCGCGATAATGAGATGAGGGAAGAATGACACAAAATACAAAGAAAACGCCTGAACGGGCGTATAGTAAAAGAAAACGAAACGACGACTCTCGAAGGAGTGATATTGAGCGTATTTAAGGATTAAAACACTGTTCAGAAACTGATGGAAAAATTAGCGGGTTAAAAAAATAGATTGAATTGCTCGAATTTGAAGGTTATCAAAACTCGACGAAGACTTTCGCACAGCTAGATTTTTGGGAATAATTAATTCCTGGGACACCAGGCACTCACCAGAAGTCGAACGATGATCGTGACAAGATTTCTATGAGTCATAAACACGCTAAGGATATTGTCGCAGTGTTCAAAAATCAACTTCCGAAGGGCAAGACCCAGGTTCGATTCTCGGATATAAAAGAATATTTCTCCTACTTTATGACATGCATGCGCAATGCACTCGTCTCGTATCGGAATTGTAAATAAATATCTGAGTTTGCAAACTGTATAAATTCATCAACTTTTTTACGTGAAATATATAAATATGGACTTACAAATCTAATTTAACGCAGTAAATTCAACAGCCGTATAAAATGTGTAGTTCGTAAAAACTATGCCGGTGATTTTATTAGGAATAAACATACGGTCAGCACAAAAAGTTTTTTTTCTCACGGTTACATTATTTCTTCTCGTATTCGCACAGAAGACGAATTAAATAAGAAAACTTATAATAAACCAGAAAAATATTTTTTATTACCGTAGAGCATATGCTGAATGTAATTTCCATCTAATTCTGTTTAGGCGACAGACCTGAGAGACACGATTACACCTATAATAACATGAAGTTTATATGCTCCAGTCAATAAGCCGTGTTTTACACTCGTTAACATCTTATGCATCCAACATAGCTCTGAGGTGCAGTGAGGCGCATAATATATATTTATCAATCCTTGACTGTTTCTTGAAACGATACTGGAGTAAAACAAATCAAAAGAGTTTATTGGACCTACCAGTGGATAGTTATTTTAAATTCGGATTCATGGGCGCAGTCAGAGAGGAATAGGAGACCGTTTTCCCCCTTTGTTCTTAACATAAATATAAGTAATAATGCAATACGCGACATTTATATAACATACATATATAAATTTTGTGCTTTCCAAATATTTCCGACACTCCCCAACCCCCTTGAGAGAATCCTGTGTCCGCCACTAAGACTTACCTAAACATTTATCGCTCACTCGAAAGATGACAAGTAGTAACATCATAAACACACACATGAACAAAACCAGGCTCGACAATGTACTCTCAAAACGAGACAGGGAGATGGATAAAGAGACAGCGAGAAAAAAAAACAATCCCGACTTGCCGCCATAGAACAAAGGTCAACTCCACCTCTTTTCATTTTTTTCTTAATTCCACTCGGGACGACAAAATTTCACTCAGGTCCCACTTTTTGCAACACGGAGGAGACGAGAGAGAGAAAAAAAGACGACGGAGAAGAGAAGAAGAAGCACTAAGGAAAAAAAATAATAACGATAACTTCGTAAACCTCCCCTTAATCGGAAGCGGGAGAAAATTGAAGATCGCGAAGCGTGGAATAAATTAACGAACCGAGAAGGCAACACTCCGCCGCGGGACATAAAGAGGAGGAAGAGGAAGGGGAGAAAAGCCGTTGATAGGATAAGGGAAAGAGTGGAAAGGAAAGGTTGGGGGAAGAACCTCCCGCTAAGGAAATGCATGACGGGCATTTCCTGACGAAAAGTCCGCGGGAAGCCGTGTAAACACGACAGCCAAAGATCCCAGAGAGATGTGTGTGTGTGTATTTATCTGAGGGATTGGATGGAATGGGCGCGGGACGGAGAAAGAAAAGGAGAGGTCGGATCTGGGGAACAAAGGGGTGGAAATGAAAGAAAAATAAAAATGGCCTTAATGCCTGTATACGGTGAAAAAGAGAGAGAGAGAGGCGGAAGGGAAGATGAGAGTTGATTCCACGCTTATGCTTCCTCCTCTCTTTCATTATCGAACCGTTTCGGGTGCGAAGGGAGTTTCCAGGGAACGCCGTATACCCCGATGGAGAGAGAGGGAGAGGAGGGGGGGGGGGGTAATGAGGAATAAATGAAACAAGAATGAAAGGGTCGGAAGTTTAAGGCTGGGAGGAAGAAGATGATAAAGGAAAGGAGAGGTAGGGAAGAAGTAAGAGAGACAAATTTGCTTAATTTGGGAGAAGCCGAGGCTTGTTAGGTTTCCTTCTTTACAACTAAAACCAATTGTTAATACCTATTTAGACATTATAGTGAAACTCTGAAAGAGGATTTTTTTGAAGTAAACAAATAAGTAAGACTGGAATATAAACTTTAAAAGAGATAAAAGTATGCGGTGAAATTTAAGAAGAAAAGTACGTAAAGAGCTTATCGTACTCACAATCGGTGAAAACCCACAAGAAGGGAGGTGCAAAAAAAAAAAAACCTGCGCAAACCCGCAATAGAAGAGCTAAATAAGTTTATCACGTGTATTATTAGTATATGTACAAGTACAAAAAGTGCATATAGTCAAGACGAGTAACTCTCTAGAGGGGGGAGGGGAAGAGAGTGAGATATTGAAAGCCACCTTTATTTTACTTTCTCACATTAGAAGCATTATATAAAAAGTATTGCGATGCTAAAGAAAACAAGAAGGAAAAGTATACTCCAAAAATGGAACACGTACAGATTTCATAGATATTGAAAGACTGGGCAGTTCTCGATTTTTTATCTTCGAGATTATAAGTCGCAGACTTTTTCGTGGTAAATTTTTCCTCCATCCGAATAATGTTCGATACATTACAGATCATACCGGAGCAAGGAATAAAAATATGGTATTTAATTGTTGCTTGATGGAAGTCATTAAACTACATACGAATATAAGTTAAGTGCTTATTTTAAAGTGAAAGTTTTAATTGACGGATTCAGTCCAAAATAATAATACAGCGATAAATGTTAATAAGATTGACTAATAGCTAATTAAATCAAGAATCATCTAGCGATTCGTTAATTTACACACAAGTATAAGTTAATTCAAGCGCATACGTTAAAATGGAAGTTCTAATTGACGGACGCAGTTCAAAATCATAATACGGCGATATATTTCAATAACGTTTGCTCATACTTGTTTAATTAATCGAAAACCATTCAGCGATTCAAGAGATGAAAGTCGCGACAGACAGACGGACGAGACATGCCCACAAGGCGTTTCGTTACTATCGCTTCGCGTGGTAAATATGAGGCCTAATAATCGACTTCTAAGTATTTGAAGAATAATCACGTTTCAAGCGCATCCGAGACATAAAAGTTTTTTTTCTTCCCGATGCGGTCTCTTAAATTTTCGGCTCTTAAGCTAAAAAAGGATTCGTCGCAATGAGATCAAACTCGTATTTACACAAGATATCAGTCGGGATCGAGGCGTTGACGGAAATGACCAAATCGCGCGGCAATTGAAGGTTGGACCATCGTTGTCGAATTTCGCATAATGTCGAATTACTCGAAAATGGCGGAAAATTCATACAGTCGTACGGCTTTGAGCTGCAAAGAATAGCGCATAAGCGACAGGCATTTAAAAATAAGTACATAGAGTCCATTTACGTTATAATACATAGAGATTAACGCCCAGCGTAAACTATCGCAACTCTAACAGCAGCAGCACAGTTGCTACAAGTGTTATTAGCGATTATAGGGGTACAGACGTAATAATGAAACCGGTAACGTCATTGCATAGATGCGTAAATGTATGAGAAAGTGTGAAATGAATGTTATAAGTTTATTTTTTTAATGAAAGAGATAACAATACTAACAATTCACTACTGAAGAGAGAGAGAGAGAGAGATGTAAGGAGGGATTGAAACAAGAATAAAGCCTGTGAGGATAAGCACGAAGAGATAGGTAAGTAGATAGACAAACGACTTTATTAATAGTGAAATCGAGACTACTTATTCCCTTCTTATATTTAACCCATTTGTCGTGCACGACATAAAATAAATTTGGTTAATGGAAGATATTGACAAGAGTGATAGGTTCGTGGGTTGAAAAAAAAATTGTGCTTCGGACTTGCTTAAAATAGAAAAAAATCCCGCTGCGTAATACACCCAAGAAGAAAAGAGAGGTGTGAAAATAACAGCAAAATTTTAGGCACAATTCAAAAATTTTTTAAAAATTTTATACATAAAAAACAAAGGTACTTACGTATTATCCCCAGGACCTCACTTTGGTTTTATCTTACTTACGTATTATCTCCACGCCATAAAAATTTTAACAGAATAACAACGTATTGTTGGATTTAAGATATTTTATTTTCAGAACAAAATTAACAGAAACTGATTGGCCGGTCTCGACATTTACAAACCCAGTCACCGGACAACGGGGAGGGATACTTTGGTTCCGGGCGAGGCGAAGGGCGCGGTAGCGCCCGGAGACGACCACCAATTAAAACAAAGCGAGCCGAAGGCTCGCCAATATCCTCTCCATTTTTTTGAGAGGATATAACATTGAAAGGATATATTGACGAGCCTTCGGCTCGCTTTGTTTTAATGGGTAGTCGTCTCCGGGCGCTACCGCGCCCTTCGCCTCGCCCGGCACCAAAGTATCCCTCCCCGTTGTCCGGTGATTGGGTTTGTAAATATCGAGACAGGCCAATCAGTTTCTGTTAATGTTGTACGTAAGTATAGCATGGGGATAATACGTAAGGTCCAGGTCCTGCGAAGGGTCCTGGAGATAACAAGTAAGTACCAAAAGAAATATACATGTACATGCATACATACTCGTATATGTATATATAATTTTTTTTAAATATACATTTCAGAAAGGGAAGGATAGAGGTAAGGGAAAGCCACCTCCTTCGTTAAAGGGTAGAAACACTAACAATGCATTCCTCTCTCTCGCTCTCTTTTCCGTGGATAATTACATCGGAGGGGCGGGTCGTAATTTTTTTAATGCGAAAAACCGTCCTCCTCCCCATTCCTCTTACGTTTCCCCGAACACTTCCTTCAAGGCTAATTAACGTTCTGAGCGCAATATCTCTCCGTAAGGACGACTGCGACGGAGGAGTAAATTAAACGGCGCCCTTCCAACGAAAAAAGAAATGAGCATTATTATTATTTAAGCGAAAGGTTGGACGGGATGGAATAATTAAGTTTTTTTTATGACGAATGTTAGAAAAATCGGACAATTTATTAGGGGCCGTTTTCATTTATTCATCGCCAGTAAAATTTCGAGGCTATGATTACCTCTTCCTCTCTGCTATATAAATTGCTGCCTTTCTCCGGCTTGGAACGTGCGCGAATAAATCAAAAGGGATGTTCGCGTGTGAGAAAAAAGGGAAAAACGGAGGGAAAACTTTTCTAAAGTCAAAAAGCCCAGGGCGATGGATTCATTTATTTAAAAAAAACGCTAATTTTCTATCATAAGATGTATGTTTGTTTTAGTAATACTTGGTGGGGATCCTTAAATGGCAGTCTAAAAGTGATCGATTGAAAACATGTTCGACAGTAAAAAAAAAAAAACAACGAGCCGTTTGCGATACAAATTTATTCATATAATAAAGCGCATATTTGTATGGTAAACCTAACACCAGGGGTTTTCAAACGGTAAGTACGCATTACGTAAAATAAACGTTTGTTTTACAGAAATGATAGCCAAAAGTGAAACGGCCTCCCGTAGATCCGTCAATGAATGTGGCTCTTCTTATGTTGCGTGTAATAAATAATTTGAAAAAGTGGCTCTTCTAAGGAAAAAGGTTCATAAAAGGTATTGAAGGGGGGCGCGAAAGTGTTGTAGATTATAACTTTTCTTCTTGCATCGTGTTCCTACGCGTGACTTCTGCACCAAAAGTTGCGATGTTACGCCTATGAATAACGTTATAAAAAACACAAAAATACGCCAAAACAGTTAATTGAAACTTTATAAACATGAGTTATCTATCTTTAGAAAAGTGTTATTCATTTCACTATCGCATTAAAACGTAATAAGCGGTAAGCGATCAATAAAAATGCTCTAAGGGCTACGTCAGCAAAAAAAATTGAAAATTCCTGCATTACACCGTAGACTTCCAATTTATGTCTTATTAATGAACTATTCGATTCGGATTTGTTTGACTGAGCAAAGGTAATCAACGGGCAGAGTGATTTTCGTCGGCGCATTCATTTATCAAGTTAAACTCTCGGTAACACCGGATTTATTTGATAAGTAAAGAAGCATCGTTATTTTCAACTTTAACAAGCCATGAACTTGAAGTGAAAACCCTTGTTATTCCAATAGGAATTGGATGTCGTACAGGAAAGTTTCCCGTCCAATTTTTCTTGTTTACGAAACGTGATCCTGTGGCTAATAACATTACGGATAATTCCGAAATGGCTCATCAGGAAATCAGCAAGCTCTTCGGCCAACTTTTCTCCTTTCCGCCGCTTACGGAAAATCTCCGCTAAGACCGTAGAAGAGAAATTACGGCGTTATTAATAAACTTAAGGAAGAGAGGATAAATAGGATTGATCGTGCGTAAAAGGGATCAAATAATAAAAACTCTCGCTAATTCAGGTCCGTAATGTGGGCGAAATAGAATCAGAGGGGCTTGCCAAAAGAACGGCGAAGAGTGGACGGCGTGGGAGTAGGTTTTTAAGGTTAAGGAGATAAGCAGGGAAAGGGAATAAGAAGGGTCGGAGGGATGGGACGAGGGAAAAGGGAATTAAGCGAAGGAAGGCCAGGGAAAAAGAGAGAGAGAGAGGCGGTGGCTGAGTGGGAGAAGGAGATTATAAAGTTTTACAGGGCCGGATAAATTATGGAAGAGGAACTTCGAATGAGAGGTGTGGCTTACTTAGATAAATAAAAGATGTTGCTTATAATTTGTAATGTTTTTTCTTGAAGAGAACGAATTCATCCGTAATTCATGGCCAAACCAAGACGACGAAGAGGTTCGATTGAGTTGATGAAGCAGTAGGGTGAATTGTGGGTGTGCAACACGGCCGACATTTAAAAACATTTCCCGTCCGTGCTACTCTTTCGGCGTTTCCACCTCAGTTTTTTCCTTATCGTTATATATATAAAATATATATATAGTTGTTTCTCTCTTGTGCTGACGAAGGAATCATCCCGAAAGCTCCAACAACGTCTACAAATGTGTCTCTCCGACACCCCAGCGGCTCTCCTTCCGGTAAGTGCTCACTGGGTTTCCTTCAACACCTAGTTGCCCTAAATATCCTCATTTACCTTTCCTCTTCCGAAAGTATATATATATATATATATATATATATATATATATATATATATATATATATATATATATATACGTATATTTATTTAAACATAAATGTACTAAAACTTGTTTTTTTCTGTCTACCGTACAATAAATATATTAATTTGACCCAGGCGCGCACCCAGAATTTTCTCTTGGGGAGAAGCTCCCTCCAGAGTACCAACATATCTGGGTGATACATCGGTTTGCGCTCCTGATTTTACCGTCTCCTTACGAACCTGCGACCTGGACACGTGTCCCTGCTGACCCATCCTCACTACAGCACTGTATCTAAATATACAATAAAATGACTCTCGTGAAGCGTTTATTAATCAAATTACACAAAGGAGTACATCGAAACAAATAAAAATAACGGAACTCTCTTGAAAAACATTGCGACGAAACGGATAATTTGAAAGCCTTACGCAGTCTACGTTCTCTTTCTCCAGACAAAAAATAACGAAACAATGTAACGGTCCGAAAAGTTCCCTTCCATCTCTCTTTTATGCCGACAGATGTTCATCATCATAGATAATTTGTTCGTTGACAGGTCCGTGAATATTCACGGTTAAACTTGGTTCTCCATATACTCCTATTTTCCGCAGTTTTCTTCATGTCTTGATAGCTCTCTTTCCCTTTCAAGTCGTCTACTAGCTGAAAACTTTTCCTACCTCTTTCTCTTTTTCCATCCAGTTTTCCTTCTAACAATTCTTTAATCATGCTCTCTCTCCTCAGGTAATGCCCAATATTATTCCGTCTTTAAAGAAAAGAATGAGGGCCTCAAGACATTCGGCGAAGAGAGAGAGAGAGAGGATCGATGTCCGCGACACTTTTTTCTTTTGCACACTCCACTCTCCTTCCAGTTTTTTCCTTACTTGCGAAAGTGGAGCGAATACGCCGGTTTTACGGAGTACTGGAGGCAGGAAGACAAAAGTTTCCTCGGGGAGAGTTGTAGAGGAGGATAAAGTGGCAAGGAAAGTGCGAAGGAATCAATGAAATGGAAATGAGGGCGGATGGGGAAGAAGAGAAACTCAATAAATGGTGGAAAGGGGAGAGGGAGGGAGTGAGAGGAAAGGAGAGAGAGGGAGAGAGAGGAGAGATGAAGGAAGGAGAGAGAGAGGGAGAGAGGAAGGGAGAAAGGAAGGAGATATGGAACAAGAGAAGGAAGGAGAGGAAGGGAGAGAGGTAGGAAGAAAGGAAGGAGATATGGAATAAGAGAGGGAAGGAGACAGGAAGAGAGAGGAAGAGGGAGGGAGAGGGAGGGGGAGGGAGGAGGGGAGGGAGGAAGGGAGGGAGGAAGGGAGGGAGGGAGGAAGGGAGGAAGAGAGGGAGGAAGAGAGGGAGGGAGAGAGGGAGGGAGAGAGGGAGGGAGAGAGGGAGGGAGAGAGGGAGGAAGACAGGGAGGGAGAGAGGAAGGGAGAGGAAGGGAGAGAGGGAGGGAGAGAGGGAGGGAGAGATGGAGGGAGAGATGGAGGGAGAGATGGAGGGTGAGATGGAGGGAGAGAGGGAGGGAGATAGGAAGGGAGAGAATGGGGAAGAGAGGGAGGGATAGAGGAAGGGACAGACAGACAACGACTTTATTTAGGGCGAAATTGAGACTACATAGTCCCTTCTTACATTTAACCCTACGTTATGAATTACAAATGACAATAAAAATGATAACATAAACATACAAACATATCACAAACCACTGAAACTAAACAAATGAAAAAAGAATAATACAAAAAAAAACAATTAAGAGATTGAATTACAAATTCGGAAACTTCTAAAAAGAGAAGACTAAGTATTTGCGGTAAAAACCTAGGAAGGACCTGACATGGCCAACCTAGTAAAAAACCACGCAGGAAAACACCCACGAAGGGAAGGGGGGTGGAAAAAACCTGCGAAGAGAAAGGAAGGGACAGAGGAAGATAGAGAGGAAGACAGAGAGGGAGGGAGAGGGGAAGGGAAGGAGGGAGGGTGATAGGAAGGGAGAGAATGAGGGAGAGAGAGAGAGAGAGAGAGAGAGAGAGAGAGAGGAAGGCATGCGGTACACGAGATGGGAAACTTTGAAACTGGGTAGTTGGTCCCCGAAAACGGAAAGCGGTAGAATCCTCCCGCAAAAGTAGTTCCGCAGGTTGGAGAAGTTAAAAGAGGAATGGCGTGGGCTGCAGGTGGAAAGAGAGAGGGGAAGGGTAGGAGGAGGAGGAAAAGGAAGAACGGAAAGGAGAAAGAGGGGCATGGAAAGGGAAGAAACGGGGGAGGAAACGTCGAAGGAGTCGCACGGACGGGAAATCGGGAAATAGTGTGGGGTTGAGGAGTGGAATGGGAAAGAGTAATGGAGGATGGATGTAAGAACGCCCCGGAGGGTGTACGAGGTTAACACAAGAACGTCTGAACATGGCGTACCCCCTAGAACGGCGGACGGGACAAAAATGTCCTATACGACAAAGTCGTACATTCGCAGTACCAGGTTCAATTTTTATGAACGTTGTAGTCTCTACATTACTAATTGCATACTTTAGCATGCTGTAGAATGTAGCGTTGCACCGTACTCATCTGAAACGCTCCAGTAAATTAGCCCGCAAACAGTGCTGCAGGAACACGTTCTAACCTGCATCACACTGCGGGAGCAAGTGGAAGGCGGGAGGGGGGAAGGGTGGGGCTACAAGTTGGACTGGCGAAAGATGAGAGGAGAGGAGGGTAGGGCATGCCATAGTCTACAACAATGTTACAAAGCCGCCTGCATAAGAATAATATCACAGAGAATGTGAAACAAGTAATAACTCATTTTGGGACAAAATTGTCCCATCCGCCGTTCTAGGGTAAAATGGTTTTATAATCCTTAATATTGTGGGGGGATGTTCAAAAGTGTAGAGTGGAATGCAACTCTCAAATGAATAAAAGTCACTAAACCTCGACTAATTAAACCGGAATCACAGAAAATGTAGGGGACGTAACATCAGAATGGAACAAAATCCGACGTTCTAGTGTTAAGGGGCGAAAAGAGGAAATGCAAAAACCTTCGCTTTGCGGCTCCATGTCGTTCGAGTAATATTTGGGAAATATGCAAAATAAACTAGAAATCTGAGAAAATGTGTAAACCGATAGCGGATTTTATGAATAATAGAAACTTTTAACTGAAGTCGTGATTACCTAACATAAAAGCCATATTATAATACAATATTGCGCCATCGTATACTCTGGATTAAATTATTGTCGACACATAGCAAATGCTAAAACTTATAGCGATAGCCATTAAAAAGTTGAAGAAAAGGATGCGTAGTATCCGTCGTCAGTGGTGACCTATAGTGAATACCTATTTTTGGCCTTCTACTTTCATTCTACATTAGCTACTGAAGATGGGAGCGTAGCTCCCGAAATGTACATCCAGTTTATTTTTGAATATTTAGAGATTCCTTTTTTCTTTTCGAGTGCGTGTGTTTGATTGTTCGTCTAAAAGTTTGTGCCTGTATGTGTGAGCGAGTTAAGTGTTTCTTGTTTGTTTCTTGAGCGCGTGTGTGAGTGATTGTTCGTCGAACAGTCTTGTTTTTTTGTTGAGTGATTGGTACCTATCAGTGCCCTGCATTTCACCATTTCGGTGAGTGGCAGAGGTTGCGGCCTTGACATCAAGTCGCTTTTGAGGTGCCTTCCGGTAAACCTTAAGTTTGACGTTTCTTTTTTTCTTCCTTCATTTGTTTTCCGTTTTTTTCCCTTGTTTCTTATCCCTGGATATTCAAATTTTACGGCTAATGAGTTTCTTTTTAAACGACCATCTCGCCGTAGTCTCTTAACCCCTTCTTAATTTTCTACCGATATTAAAACCTATTTTAAACTACTTCAAAAAAAGAAATTATTACCGGTGAATCACCACTGATGGCGGCTATTTTGTGGATATCGAAGGAACGTGCCTTTTCCATTTCATTTCAGACGTAAGGCTATATCGATAATTTTTTCTCGATTTACCAACGGCGTAGATTTATTTTCATTGCGGCGAAAATTTCGTCACGATAAACCCCCTTAAATGGATGATAAGAGAGGGGAAAAAATCCAGCCAAAGAAGACAACTCGGAGATATATGGAGAGAAATCGGGAGAAGTGAAAGGGGATAACGACCGAAAAACACTTTAAGATAGATGAATCCCTAAAAAAATAAAAGAAAGGAGTAAGGAGAAAAAAACTACACCGCATCCTACCCTTTTGCACCGCCATAAAAAAATCCCTGGAAATTCAAGGAACGGAAAAAAACAAGCAAATGAATAGAAAGGCTAGCGCCAAAAACCTAATAAGCGAACAAAAAATATATATTTTTTCTTCTTAATCCTACCGCCATACATTCAGGTAGAGGGTTCTTTTTTATTTTCCCCTTCCTCACATCCCTTATAATCCGTGGGGAAAAGGGAGCGAGAGAAAGAAAGGGAATGAGTATAGGGCGGATAAAATGCAGCCACTCCCATCTCCGGCTCTTTCCCCCTTTTCTCTCCCCTCCCGTCTCCCAAAAATCCCCACTCCTACTCTCAGATACCCCATTCCCCTCGAGAGAGAGAGAGAGGGCGCTCTCTCCGCGACTCAATCAATCCTACTAAAGAGGGAAATGGCGCAGAAGAGGAGGAGGAGGTAGGTGGGAGGGAGGGGGCGGAGGGGCGGGGGGGGGGGGGAGAAGACGGAAGCGGAATTCCAGCGAAACAGAGGAATTCTCGTCAAACGTAATCGCCGACTCATTTTTTTTCCTTCCTCTTTATTTCCAACTCGTCGAACTAACTTCCCCCTCCCCCCTCTTACCCTCCCCCTCCCTCTCTATCTCTCCCCCCTCCCTTTATCTCTCCCCCCTCCCTTTATCTCTCCCCCCTCTCTTTATCTCCCCCTCTCCTCTTCCTCTCTTAATTCTTTCCTCATTTCTCCTACTCCTGTTCACACGTACCCCAGCGCATTCAAGTCCATTTCACTCGCAATCTTAATCGCCCTTGTTTCCACCACGGTGGGTTTAACCTATCCCCGCTTATTGAATCGTCATCCTCACCCTTCCCCTCTCCACTCCCCCCTTCCCTACTAATCCCCTCCTCCTCCCCCTTTATCCTTTTTACCTCTTTCCAACGTAGCCAATTCCACCATAAAAGAGACGGGAGAAAAGGACCGATCAAATGATTGTAAGGTCGTATGAGAAACACACACACACACATATATATATATAAAATATAAATCGAAAGGGGTGGGTGGGAAAGAGGTAAGGAGTTTCATTTTTTTACGACGCACTTTACAGGAGTGGGCGGACGGTAAATGGTGGGCTATGCAGTTATGGGGGAGAAAAATTGATCCGGACGGAATATGCCGCGTAGGGATGGATGGAGCGTAAATCGCTAGAATTGAGAGATACTACTCGACGTTTTAAAACGATAAAGACGTAATTTGTCGAGCCTACTTCATGATTACCGAAAGTTAGGTATTTTATAGCATTCATAGGTCAATTCGTGCCTTCTTTATATACATATACATTTTATATATAAAATAAATCAAATTAATAATTATAATTTGTGATTTATAGGTATTGCGAGCAATGGCGTTGATTGGGTTGCATAAAACGTAGGATGATACACCCAATCGTTCAAGAATCGACGTGACAGCACAAACATCGATGAATATTCGACAGGACAATCAGATGAAGCGCGAAACTGATATTAACTGACGTCAATGGCCCGATTCGCACATCTGAAAAGAACAAAAGTTTCATAACTCAAACGAAAAGCTATAAACGACGTGTTTTCGCTCGTGCAATACGTGAACTTCACATTACAAACGAAGTTTTCGTGATGAATGCACACAATTTCGTAACCTATTCAGGAGAACGAATGATTTCCCAATCGGAGAATTTTTTTTACCGTACAAACCATTTTTATTTTACAGCGACGGCGACGCGCATCGATAATTAAAATATATGAGAAAGCAAAAAAGCGATCGGTTTTGATTCCTTTGGCATTTATTTCCACGAAATGTGGAAACGGAAAAAGAAATCGGAAGAATAAATCTTCCCAGGTATCGGCAAGCTCACTGCGAACGAAATTCAACAACGGTTAAGAAACGGAGCAAAAAAATAAGAAAAAAGATCATGAATATACATCAGCAAACAAAGAAACTTCGTGGAATTATATTCCGCAATAGCGTTATCAAAGTGGGATATGTTAACTCTCCCGCGACAATAGAATGTGGAGTCATAATTTCTTCCCAACGTGAGCTAGTTGCAAATTTGCGTGCCATTCAGTAAGAAGCTTCACAACAGCCGACGGTTCGAATCCAGCCTAAGGCATGGATGTTTGTGTTGTTTATTTCTTGTCAGGCCCAGTCTACTGTGATTAAGTAGTATTCTCTTAGGGAATAAACAAATGAACAAACTTCCACGAGCCATATGGAATGATCCAAAACAATAAAAGATACAGATAATAACAATGTCGATCGTTTCCTTTCATTAAGATAAAATGAAAAAGAGTGCATTTAAATTGACTGATAGTTGATCGCCTTTTTTACTTTCTCATACTAAGTATCGAGAAAGTATTGTTTTCGCGAAAAAATTCGACCTCGAGATTTTTACGGAAATATATACGTTTTAGGTGTCGCTGAATCCGAAAAAGTGGTTTTCGCAATGCCGTCTGTCTGTCTGTCTGTTACTGGCGCTGGAGCCCAGACGGTCGAACGAAAATGAATGAAATCTCGTACTTAGGCATTTTATCATACTGAGCAGAGTATACAGAGAAATGGTTGACATTGATCAATAATTAAGAGTAGTTTATTCTACGCATTTTTAACAACAATCCGATTTTCTCGAAAACGGCTCTAACGATTACAATCAAATTTCGTACAGTTACTTAAGTTTACGTCTTCAATAATAGTGTACAGTTCATATTTCTCAAAAAATGAATATAAGGCTAGTTTATTCTAGGCAACTTTAACAACAATTCGATTTTCTCAAAAACGGCTCTAACGATTTTGATCAAATTTCGTACAGTTACTTAAGTTTACATCCTCAATAATACTGTATAGTTAATATTTCTCAAAAAATGAATATAAGGCTAGTTTATTCTAGGCAACTTTAACAATAATTCCATTTTCTCAGAAACGGCTATAACGATTTTGATCAAATTTCGTACAGTTACTTGAGTATACGTCTTCAATAATACTACGTATTTCATTTTTCCCAACGAATGACTATAAGGCTAGTTTATTCTTGGGCAACTTTAACAAAAATTGGATTTTCTAAAAACAGGCTCATACGATTTTAATTTTCTAAAGATAAATAAACGACGCATTAGTACGTATATGAGAAAGTTTGTACAATGTATGTTGTACCGATTTTTTTTGGACAAGATTAATACTATACTGTCTTTTCTTCTGTCTTTCGTTCTGGCAACGCATTACATTACTTTGCTGATATTCCTCAAGCGTCGGTACGTATAGGAGAGTTCACAGGGATCGAAGTTATATTTTACTTGACGATACTATTTAGCAACACTTTTTTATCATATAAAATAAACAATTATTCAAAAGTATGACCTGAAAGGCAACACCTAATTAGTTCCTTACAGAAGGCAACGCCATCACTTTCCCTCTGTTCCTTGCTTATATTACCGAACAACCCTACAAATATTCCACGTCCGTTTCGGTACATAATCCTAAAAATTAAACAAGCAAAAAAAAGACATTTATTACGCATCCCTCCGTGAATCGTAAACATTTAAACCGCGTCAAAAATGACACAAACATATGAAGGTATATAGCCAGACTAGTTAAAAAGAACGACGCGAAACAGGTCAACTGAAATGCACAAACGGTGTTCAACACAGCGGTGGTCGCTATATAACGTCCCTTAACGATTCCTTTAGGGCTGAAGTTCGCATGCTATCTCTCCCCCTCCTCCCCGCCCCCCTTTCCAAGTTTCGAGACCCTTCTCGGCACCTACTCTACACCGCCGCACGCCTCATACCCCTCCCAGCTGAGCCATTCTGCCGTTTCACGCAATATCATTATCTCCCTCTCCACCTCTTCGCCTATCTACCGCTCGAGGAAGATAAACTCCTTCACCCCCGTCTTCCCCCTTCAATTCCCGCTTAATCCCCTTCTTCCATCGCAGCCTCTTTCGAGGCCCAAAAGGATTGAGTCGTTCATCATCATTCGTGGAGGGAGAGAGAGAGAAGGATAAACGTCTTAACGTGACAGGTGCGAAGGATACCGATTTAATGCGATCCGAACGCCGGAGCATTCGATATAAGAGGAAATTATCATGTTCGCTTAGCATACGTTCAGGATATTTCTAAAGCGAGGAAACGCACCCTTCGCGTGTGTCTGTGTGTGTGTGCACGTGTGTAAACATACGTGCACAAACACTATTAAAAGCACCTCGCATGTATTCATTCCGGCCAAGGTGATGATGAATAGGAATCTCGACCGGAAGGGGCGTGGTGTAGTAGGGCAGGTGTTTTCGCAAACTTTTTTCTTCGCGGCCCAGTAATAAAAGAAATTTTGCTATTCGGCCCATCAATATATTAAATCTCATAAAATATTGAAAATGAAAGGATGAACTTACGAATAACCATATAAATATTTTTTTAAAAGGAAAATACTGGTTTAGGGGAATTTACTCCTTTCATTTTCACTGACAAACCATTTGGTTCATAATAAAGATTTTTTTTCTTACAAAATATTGTTAAGAAAGAATTTCTAAGGATGTATTAAAAATATAAACGGTACAATTTAACGTCCTTTTAATCCTATTAGTTGGCTTTGATTATTAGCAACAACTTATCCTACATTTTACGTGAAAATATCTGTGACCGACCCTTTTCTGAGGACCTTATTGAAGATTCAGGGGTTGGAATTACAAATTCCTGGTAACGCAGCGTCCCCAATAAAAGCGAACTGACTCGACTGTGTCATTTTCGTCTCCTATTAAAATTACAAACATCAAACATTGCTGAAATATGTCCAGCGATAAATAGCGTGGAAAATCCTGTACAGAAGGACAGAATGACAAATAAAATAAAATCGGTGATTTATACAATGTTTTCTCAGGTAGAATATAAATATCGCAATTACCCGACTACAAAACGAATCTCCGTTACAGAAACCCATTTTGACGGGAATAAATATTTGAAATACGGCATTCCGAAGAAAATAAATAAAATAAATAAAATAAGACTAATGGAATTATTTTTCATTTAGATGACTCTAAATTGTCGTCACAATGTGTGGTCAAAGGAAAAAGGGTGATTCAAACTACGCTAGAATAGTGACGTCACTATTTTTATTACGGTCATTTCTTTGTTCGCGAATACAGGACCTTTGATTTTCAAAGGACAGAATATTTCCCTTCTAAGAACTTTAGACAAGCAGGGATTTCATTCTACACCCCTTGATACATCGCTGATTTCCTCAACATGGGTCACATTTGTATCAACGCCTGCAGTTGGTTTCGTACTTAATAAATACGAACAAAAACTGATCGGTGTGGATTTATTCCACCGATTCGAAATTCTCTGCTTTGCACTATTTCACCCTGAAATATTCTCAACCTTTTAGCAATGAAATTCTAAATGCTCAACGACCGGCCATTCCGCACGTGGGCCGCCTTACTATTTTCAATTTACGTATGTGGCTCTTTTAGTATAATACACAATACATAATAATAAAATAATAATACCAAGGCCATCACTCCCGTTTTAAAAATGCAATGTAGTTATCTCTCGAAAAAATTTCCCTCCACCTCCGGGACCATTCTCGGCATAGGAAGATTCCATGGGCCATCGCTTCCAATCAAGAAACAAAGCAAGGCGCACTGCCACAGCACAGAGACCGTTACCACAACTGAAAAACACACCCACGACATTGCATTCCACGAATTCTCCCTGAAGTAAAAAAGGCCAGCGCCATCGGACGATAGGGAGGCGCGAGAGATATACATATGCGGGAAGAGAGAGAGACAGACAGACTGACAGACAGAGACAGAGAGACTGACAGACAGAGACAGACAGACAGACAGAGACAGACAGACAGAGACAGACAGACAGAGACAGGCAGACAGAGACAGACAGACAGAGACAGACAGACAGAGACAGACAGACAGAGACAGACAGACAGACAGAGACAGACAGAGAGAGAGACAGGCAGACAGACGACTTTATTTAGGGCGAAATTGAGACTGAGAAGTCCCTTCTTACATTTAACTCTTAAAAAGAGAGGAGAGAGAGTTTCGAAACAATTTTTCCACAAAATCCGTTTAATATCATTGGAAAACTGCTACATATATCTCTCTTCCCCCATCCTGGCGTGCGTCACGAGAGAGGATTCCATAGCATACGCCCACGTGCACGCAAAGAGATCCTTCTTTTTTGCCCTCATCACACTCTCCTCCCGCCCCCTGGATCGCCATCACACGATGATCATAATCCAATAAGGTTGAAAGGGTGAAAGGAAACGAACATCCCGAACAGCCGCTGGATTAATACACATTTATTATTCACTTCATGACCGTGAAATGGTTAAAAGGATTAGCGTAAGTCTGCGGTTAGATCCCAAAAACTGGTGGTTTTTCGACCCAATTCGCAGCGATGCTGCAATTATTTCACCAGGCCATACACCCGGAAAAAAATTATTCAGTTACAAAACAAACCGTGTGAGATGAAAAACGATGTAGAATGTAAAACGTAACCACAACATTGATATCACCTAACGCTAATAGATCTATCCTCACGCTGAGAAAATAAATTAAAAGAAACTTGTGTTGTAACCGAGTATATTTTGGTTTATGAAAACATCATTCCTTCTTTTATATACGTCATTTATAATTTTGAATGCATATAAACTTTAGCAATGAAACGTTTAATTTATCTTTCTTTGTTATTGGTATAATAAAGGGAAATCACGTGATAAATCCAGAGCGTACGAATTCACCGAGTATACCAACTGTTACAAATAAACAGAAGTAAATCAAGAATAAAATCATGAGAAAAACACAATTCATACAGATGAAAACCAACCGTAGCCCATAAAAAAATCATTAGATTAATTCGATTAAAATGGAAGGGCGGAAAGTAGGACGCGACACTCACGCCGACAAAAAAATCTTTCATACACAACCTGACCCGCATTGATATCAACCCCGATGGGAAACGGCAACAAAATAAAATCGATATTAAACGCAAAACGAGTGAACCCCACGAGAACATTCGTCCACTCAATCATTAGATAAAACGCGACATCGCGTACATTATGATTCTCTCTCTCTCTTTTTTTTTTTTAGACGGGCGATAAAAGTTAATTCCGAAGTTGTACATTTTTTTTCTCCAACTATACTATCACCTTATCTGCGGATACACAAGAGCGGGAATGAAAGGCTTCGGCGTGTTCTCGCTTCACGATTATGGAGCCCGGATGCCGTACTAAGGAAGGATATGAGCCTCGTGGAGGGGGGTGGGGTGGGGGGGGGAGAGAGGGAGAAAGATAGGGAGGGAAGAGGATAGATAACCCTTTAACGCTTTTGATCCCATTACACGACAGCCAAAAGGTTAAAAGGGGACTAAATGGATTTGTATGATAAGTGATGACGGTAACCAAACTCAAAACCCGCACACTCCGTATCTCGTTGCAGTAATAGAGATTCTCTTGAAGCACGCCGAATGGGAACCGAGGGCACGGCAAAGTCTTCCTCGAGAGAGAGGATAAAAGACGTAGTATATCATGAATATGCAAAACGCCGAGGATTCCGTCTCTGTTGTGTGCCTCTCGTCGTAATGGCTGGAAACGGGAGGCGGAAGCTTCGCGCAGCGCCCGCACGGATAATGCACGAATGCGTTCCGATATTATAGTCTGTTCACTTTCTTAAGTCTCTTGACCGTCATAGAGCAAGTAGCCAATCACGAACGTTTCCCCTTCCCAATCACGAACAGCAACAGCAAGGAAACGGCGGTAGAAATGGCAACGCAGACCTATGTGGACGCTTCGAGTGCAAGAGTAACACTGAGTTCCCCCCACTACCTTCGCAAACGAACCATCTCCTATTGGATGCTGCTAAGTGGCGTCTTCAAGGTCAAAAGACTTTTGATAGCGAACAGACTATAGTCAAGGATGCTTAGAACAACTACGAACTCAAATACCCCTCGATTTAAAATTTATTTCGCCATTTATGTTTATTTTAATGTTGAGGAATAGGGAAATAACATGACATATTATTTAGGCTTGAGTAAAGGGGAATTCAAGTCCCGTACCCGTATGGGGACAACAGTGTTGGAGTAGGATTTCAAGGAACGTATACGTCTACGGAGAACCAGCTCGAGGGGTTACTGCAAGGGGTTCCCAACCTTTTCGATGCGTCGAGCACCAAGTCGCAAGCTATAATAATATAGAGCGAGCACCACTATACCTCTGAAGAAATAGTAATGATCTTGAATAAAATCAAACCAACGTCAGAGTTATTCTTAATGTTTTTAGTTGGGTTTAGAAAGAAATAAACTGCGCTAATTAAAAGATTAGTTTTTAGACAACACAGAAGAGCAACCAGGTTGGGAACCTCCGGGTTACTGCGATCACGGAGATTCGGTAATTCATCCTGGGGCGAGACAGTAATTCGCTAAAACATATAACGAAAGTTTTAAATTTCAATTTAAACGTAATTTTTTCTCCAGAATCCGTTTCGCTGTCCATTTAACCATGCGCAGCACTAGCACGCGTAATGTACTACACGAATTTTCGAAAAATTTCAGGGTAAAATTATTTCTGCGTGGAACGTCAATGAATTCAGCTTCCCGATTGCGTAATAAAATACGAATTCCACCGGTGGCGGTAGTTTTCCGTTATTGGAATCCTTTCGCAGAATTTTCACGTCCTGGCTCCCTAATATTCATGTTAAAAAGAATGTCAACGGAAGGAAAGAATCATAAAAACGAACGTTATTTAATTTAAATCCTGAAATGCGGCGCGCCGTCAATTTTGCTCTAGAGCAGTGGTGCCCAACCTACGGCTCGAGAAGTGCTTTTGTGCGGCCCGCAAAGCTATGATGAAAAAGCAATTCGAAATATTTTAACAAACTGACATATTTTTATGAAAATTTTGCTAACAAAACTTTTAATATCGGAATATTTACCATAAAAACCTTTTTTGTGACTATATTTTCACTTAAATGGCATAACAGAATGCGTAGATACTGCTGATTTAAACTCTAATCCGGTCCGAGGAAGAACTGGCAACTTCCAATGCGGCCCGCCGAAGGATTCGCAACCACCGATGTGGCCCGCCATATAGAAAAGGTTGGGCGCCACTGCTCTAAAGCGGTTTATAGCATTAAAAAAGCAGGATGAATGGCAGCAATTCTGAGTACGATGCGATTGAATTATAGCATGTTGACCTTAAGACCTAAATGCAATTTATTTCCTACGGGAAAACCTATCTCACTTTGTACGGTTTCATTTTACCCGGCCTTATACGAGAACTTATGCATGTACAGTTCAAAATGAGGAAACGACGTATTTTCACATCGAAAACTTTTTCATCACAACGAAAGCACCTTATAACAAGTATAGCGTTATTTACGAACAACGATAAAATTAGCGCGTTTTTTATATTATAAATTCAGTAATATATTTTTATTTCGCTCTCATTAACCTAATTGACGAACTAAGATGAATTTGGATTTTGATATGTGTAAATGTAGCTTATATTATTTTTTAAGTGGTGGCCATAGATTCGACCACTAGAGCCGAAAATGTACGCTCAAAATTTCTGCATTTCTATACTACTTCACGACTTCGGAGATATTTTAAAAAACTAATGGGCCCCTATCTGACCCTGCAGATTTTTCATAACAAGTATAGCGTTATTTACGAACATCCATAAAATTAGCGCGATTTTTTCTATTATAAATTCATTAATATATTTTTATTTCGTTCTCATTAACCTAATTGACGAAGTAAGATGAATTTGGATTTTGATATGTGTAAATGTAGCTTATATTATTTTTTAAGTGGTGGCCATAGATTCGACCACTAGAGCCGAAAATGTACGCTCAAAATTTCTGCATTTCTATACTACTTCACGACTTCGGAGATGTTTTAAAAAATTAATGGGCCCCTATCTGACGCTGTAGATTTTTCATAACTCAAATCTTAAGCAAAAACAAATGACGGCAGTACGGAAATCTACACTCTTTAAGTTTCAACTCTATCGTTTACCGTTTCGTCACAATTTCAATTTAAGCAAGTGCGCAGACAGACAGACGCCAAGGTGGAGCTATAAGCCCAATATAAAAAAAACTCGCTAAAAAAGAATCAGCTCTTTCATACGCGACTTTTAACCTACGCGCATATTTATAAAACGTTGAAGGAAAAAAACTTTACCGTCTAAATGGGTAGAGAAAAAAACTCCGCTGACCATAACACCTAACGCGCGCGCGATCGGAAATTTCTAAGGGCTAAACACGGAGCGAGTCGGACGAAGAGGTGGGAAGCTGGAACCGTGTCGGTCGCCTGGACACATTTCGCTTGTTTAAACGAACTTGTTTTTTTTCTTCCCGCGACTCCTTCGCGCGCCCACGATCGGTTGGTTTTATTATTTCGTCGGGGCCCGTTATATCACGCGGCGTTCGAGCAAATCATCAATTTAAGCGAGCGCCGCGGAGATGCGGGTAACTCAAGGAGGAAGCAGACCGTCGCTGAGAGAATAATGGTAACTGCACTTACGGATGACGGACGATCCGGGTAAGAAAGCACCGGCGCCATTAACAAAGGACACCTACTAGGAGCGAGTAAACCGACCCTGGGGAAGAATCAGAGTAGGGAGAACGGAAAACGAACGAGACACGGAACGCGACTATGACAAAAAAAACTTTTGCGTTCCTTAAAACGCAACGTAAACATAAAACATGCGATGCTGATCGTCGTTAGGGAATGAAAATTGAGCGGTACACGAGTCGAGTTACTACAATGCGATTTTTCATGTGGATTTAGATTTCATCGTTTCGTGTTCATCGCCATATCTCATATTTTCCGTCGAATCTTTATTCTTAAATTCACTGGGGTATAAATATGCATGTACAGTCGTAAAGCGTGAGGTGACGGTATAAGCATTCACTGTTTTTTTGCAACAATGACAATATCGATATGCAGTTAAATATCGACAATAAAAACTCCATCACAATGAAATGCTACTTCACAAGTAGGGTGATTTAGCCCCCTAAAAAAAACTAGTTATATGTCCCTTGTTATAACGAACTCGTTATTAGAAATATAGCTAGCATAGATCGTGTAATTTTAACCCCCTTAATGTTTGTACTGACGAAGTTGTGCTGTATTACTCGTCCACTGATACACAAACTCGCGGATTCATCTATAAGTACGCCTTCAACGCATATAAACATAAACGAAATATCCACGCAGCTTACGACAAACCGGAAACAATAACTTCATAATAAACACAGATGTACCCTATTTAAATCTTGACTTTAGATTTAGAATTTAAAAGCTTCAACCGTTCATTTCGCTTCCTTGGCATGTAGTGGAGGCATGGATCGAGGGTGCGAAGTCTGTATCCCAGGAGCACCAAGGTGAAAACGGACGAGGGAGTTTTCAACGAGAGTGCAGGAGCCCGGAGCAAATGGGAAAATCCAGGCATGGCGCGGGTCGAAAAAGGTTAAACCACTCCACGAAAGGTCATAGGGAGAAAAATTCCCATTTATACGAAACGCGTCCGGAAAAAAATGGTGTGACATTAAGGCAAAATGTCTTTAAAAACGGTCTGAAACGCTCGACGCTCGGTGGAACGTTTGGAGCCCTCTTCAAACGAACGAACTACGTGCAAAAATGATGAAAAATATATCGGAACGTGCAATTAACATCTAGACTTCCACAATGATAACGCGACTCGAATTAAATGACAAATTATTCTAGGACAGATCAATCTACTACATGAGGGGTGGAATCTTTTCCACATTAGTGGTAGCGAATCCTTCGGGGAGGGGGGGGGGAGGAGAGGAGGGGGGAGGGAGCGCATTGGAAGTTGCCAACGCTTTAGCGAGTCGGATTAGAGTTTAAATCGAAATTACCGAGAGATTATAAAGGAATCATATACGAAGTGAAAATCAATTCTAAATTTTAGGAATAACATTTCAGTATTAAATGATTTATTATCATTAGTTGTACCTATTGAAAATTTTGAGTCTGTGTATTAATTTTTACGAATCTCCTTCTGATCACCGCTTATCGGGCCAGACAAAACGCTCTCGGGGGCCGCATGTTCCCCGCCCCTGTCCTACGCTATGAGCACGAGAATTCCGTCAATGAATGGAATGATGACAAAAATACATGCTCGATGGCATAAGGACGAGTTCGAATGCGATGAATCGATAACTTTCGATTGGATGAAAACTTCTCACGATTTGCGGTTGCTTTTAGATTAGCATGTAACTAAGAGAAAAAAAACGCTTACAACGCAAAAGAATATGCATTCTAACCCTCGATCAAACACTCCCGAAGCCTTCCAAACAACTCGGATTATTCGTAATGCGACTTACAATAGAAACTGGCGGGTATTTTAGAGCAGGAGTCTCAAATACAAACTGCATGGAGTTCGAATGAATCATTTCTATACTTATATAAATGGCATATCCGCAAGCGATAATTTGTAAGGAAAACATACACGGCGAGCTGCTAGTCACGACAACGAACGTGAGCATTTTATCTATTTATGTTCATAAGTTCTTAAACAGCACATCTCTGTCCTGTTACAAAGAGCTTTTTAAACGGTAACAAAGACGTGATTTTTCCAAATATTAAAAGTTTCCATATCTTTCAGTGTTCACATGTTACACCGCGATTGACCCGCACACGCTACTGCCTAAAACGGAATCAAAGTATGAAGAGGACAGCGCTTTTTGAATTTTGTTTTTTTCTTCTTTGAGACACCAGATTTACAAGGAACCTAGATTTTTTTATAAACGGAGGAATGAACAGAACTACCCCCTGAGCACTAAAGTTAACCGAGAGGGACCATTCCGGTACTTATCAGGGTTTCAAACTCGAATGAAGCCGAAACTAAATTTCTCCGCCGACCGCTTCCGACAATATATGTAGCTTATCAGGGAATCAGCCGTTTACATAAATATTAAAATAATAAATCCCTTCCTGCTTTCGCTTGGCAAATTTTCAGCGGCGTGCGACCCTCCGAATTCCCCCGCGTGTGTGTGTGTGTGTGTTCGTGCGTATCTCTCCTCCTTAACAGACGGAAACTGGAAAGCTTCCAGGGAAAGGCGTGCGAGAGAGAGGAATGGAAGGAATAAAATACTACGCGGAACTTTGAATTGCTAAAGGGACCGGATACAGCTTTAAACGGCTCGTAATAGGATCTCGTGCCGGTCGAGAATTTCGGAGAGGCGTGCGTGTGTGAGAGAGGAAGCGATGATGCGTGCGTCCGCGGGGCCAAACAAAAAAATCTCGAGGAACGCGATTCAACTGCGTCGCAAACTCTTCGGATAAAAGAAGAGGAAAGAGAGTGGGGGAGAAGGAATGGACTGAGAAGAAAACAAAAATCCTGCGCATCGAAGTTGACGCTCGTCTTCAAGGTCCGTGTGACCGGCGTAAAAAAAGACGAGCGCACGAGAACTTCTCGCTAGACCAGGTCCGAGGCGCGACGTTTATATAACACACCCGTTTCGAAAAAAACACACGCTTCGGTTTTCACTGCGAAAAAATTATTCGAAGGCTTATATTTCGATAAAAACTTTTTAAAAAATAAATAAACCGACCGCGTGACGTCACGTCGTAACTCAAGCGCGCCATTGGGGACTTCTTGCTTTTTCTAATTTTTTTCTGAAAAAGGAAATTTTTTTTATCGACCGATAAGTTGTTTTATTATCGAACGAGCCAATTCCTCTGGTGTAGTGTTAATAACATCATAAAACATAGATCTAAGAAATCATGTGTGCTTCTTTAACCGTTATCAAGTCAAGTCACTCGTACTATTAGTCGCCAACAACATCAACAAGAAAGAGAATTCGAATGTCTTCTGACTTCTCTTAAGTTTTACAGAAAATTACCGATCTCGTTTTACGGCCGAAAATAAAGTCAATAATTAGCACCCAAGCGCAAAAATCTGAAATATTAAGTACGTGTTAGTTTGAAAATAATTATATAATCGATCGAAAATAATAAAATATTCGATTGAAAAAAATTAAATAATAGATTGAAAATAATTATGTAATCGATTGAAAATAATGGTGGTGTGCGCCTAAAACCTACCTGAAGGTAGAATTACTTTTTATTGTATTGTGTCAGATCATCCCCAACAACCGTAACATTTTATAGCCTTCTCATGACTATTAGGCATACCTAAGATAAATACTTGAATTTTTATCTATTTTTTAATGCTTAAGCACTTATTCGTTAATTTATCTTACAAACTTCGACTGAAATGTGAACGACGTGGTATTGCGGCGAGGACGCAATTGGACATTGATTACCGAATTCCTTATGCAAATGCTACACACTCAAGCGAGGAGACGCGAAACGGATGACGCACACGTCCGAGTTAAAAAAACAAGCAAAACAGGAAAAATTCTCGATCGAACCTCTTCCAGAGAGTTACTGCGCATCTTGACTTTCGGGCCCAAGTACGTAAAAGACACGACGCCAAGGTCGTCCGTAAACCGAAACGTGTTATCTTGCAGAAACAATGCCCGCATCACTTTTCAACCTTCAAAAAGAATTTTAAACGACCCGAGAAAAATTTCATCAGGTAGTTTAACAACGGGAGCAAAGGCGATGGAAGATTAGGGCAAATCCTGAGATATCGCCTGGAAGGAGGAGATCGAGTTACATTAAATACATCCTTCCTCCGAACTACACGGTTTCGCTTTGCACGTTTTCTGTTTGGCGCCGTTTTCTTTCCATTAATTTCGCTTCAGCATGGTTTTTAAATAGTCTCCAATGATAATTTTTTCGCTTGGACAAAAAAAGTTATAAGAATGGGGAAAAAGGAAGCGAAGATGAATAAAATGCAACTAAATTGTCGCATGCCGAGTTATACCTGGCTCTCACCATGTGCTCCCATGATAAAACCTACGCCACTTAGAACGCTTTCATTTTACACGACCTATTTCGGGAAATCATGCACCGCGCAAAACGAGGGGTGGGTTTAATATAATTTACAAACAATTTTAATCAATGAAACAACTATCGAGCTCTCTTAACGCGTGGAATGAAATTCAAAAATAATTATGATTCTCCAAAAATCGTGAAACCAAAAGCTCGTTTCGGATAAAAAGAAGCGACCGTCATCAGCGTCGATCTGCCTATACAAGTTCCAATGACAGGTGTTTTGGAGCCGAAATGCGCATCTGGTTTCCAATAAATTTTTACAGCCATTGGAGAAACTTGAGTCTATCTTCTACGAAAATTTTACGTCTCCAAATGAGGAACAACAAATGTCCACATATTTCAACCTAAAAAAAAAAACGCCGTCAGCAACCCCAATACTCGTACCAGCGAAAATATTACTTTGAAATCACATATAAAACTACAAACCGTGTTAGAACTCGGTTGGTAACTAAGACAACCACTGAAAACAAAAAACTGCGGCGAGAAAAAATAAATGCGTATTACGGCAAGAAAGCAGCTGTTCTCAGAAGAAAAAGAGAAAAATTTGATGGCTAACTGGACTTATTTTTATAATCAATTGGATTACAGATTGAAGGTGAGGCCGTTAATTAAAAAAAAATAGTTCTCGATACCCAGTACAGGAATTCGGCGCTCGTCAAACTTGACCTTGTAGCAACTCACGCCACACACTTATTTAAATACTGGACTTAGGGAAGGAACTTTCAACTCTTAACAAACCGAACTGTCTGGGATAAACCGGATTTTTTTCCATATGAACAAACAAACTTATTTCTCGGAGGTATTTCCCACATTAACCTTCTACTGCCTTATAATGATTTTAATCAAGAATGAATTTTAATACTTCCACACCTACTTGATTAGTTTTCGGAGGTATTTCCCACATTAACCTTCTACTGCCTTATAATGATTTTAATCAAGAATGAATTTTAATACTTCCACACCTACTTGTTTAGTTTTCGCTTATCTTATCCCTACACACTTGCGTGTTTACGCTTCAGCTCTGCGTGCCATACGTCTCAATTCATTAAGGACTACAAAAGAAGATTTTAATACATACAGAAAAGAAAATTATTTTTACAACTAGAACGAGAACTTCTGAAAACAGTCAATAGATTTAAGAGTTAAAAGAGGGTTATACGAATTGACTGCACTAATAAACATCAATGTTCCTCCCAATAGGCTCCGTCACACCACCTTGTTTCACGTCCCATTTTCCCGTGTTAATGTGCATAAGTGCTCGCCAATTCCGAGAATGCTACGCACGTATAATGAGGTGACCGCCAATAATACTACTCCGTATGCTTATTTAAAAAAATATTATTACGTTCTTTAATGTAACTGACGTATGATACCATATTGTAAAATATGTGTTGTACGTTGTTGATTGTATTTATATATTTATTTTATATTGTATTTTAATATTTACTTTAAATTGTAACAATTATTATATCACATGTAATTGGGGTTTATCTCTGTATGTGCTCAATACATAATAATAATAATAACAGCACCGATTACGATACTCGATTCTGCACCCGCGTGGCGAGTATTGAAAAGTATCGGATCGGCAGGGTTAGACTGGTAGGTAGGTGTGCCTGCCTTCTAATCCAAAGGTCGCGGGTTCGAATCCCGCTTCGGGCATGGATGTTGTGATTCGTCTTGGGGTTTTTCCCCTACCTGCAGACAAGCCTAAAATTGGCTTTGCGGGGAAGGCATCATTTAAAAAAAAAAAAAGACCTAAGCTAGGTTGGTATAAAAAGCTCTCATATAAAATAGAGGATTTCTCCACCTTCGAGTTGGAGTAGGGGATTCAGATCCAACGGAATGATTATAAGGACCCAAAAACCACCGCAAAAAAAACGCAATTTCCTCCAAAAAATAAATAACCCCACCACTCCCAACTTAAATCCACACCCTCTATCAGTTCCATCACACACCACCCTTGCGGTCCATTGGGTGAGAAACGGCCGAGGAGAGGAAAAAAAAGGAGAAACTTTTTCACCTTTTCCTTAACGCGGGAACCGAGATAAAGGGAAGGAGACGTGGGAAGAAGTTGGAGAAGGAGAGAGATAGAGAGGAATGACGAGATTAGACGCATAGCGAAAGGAGAGAGGGAAAGAGGAAGAGAGAGGGGAGAGGGAGAGAGAGGGGAGAGGGAGAGAGAGGGGAGAGGGAGAGAGAGGGGAGAGGGAGAGAGAAAGGGAGAGGGAGAGAGAAAGAGAGAGGGAGAGAGAGGGAAAAAGGAAGAGAGGGGAGGGAAAGAGGAAGAGAGAGGGGAGGGAAAGAGGAAGAGAGAGGGGAGAGAAAGAGGAAGAGAGAGAGCGAAAGAGGAAGAGAGAGAGCGAAAGAGGAAGAGAGAGGGGAGAGGGAAAGAGGAAGAGAGAGGGAGAGGGAAAGAGGAAGAGAGAGGGGAGAGAAAGAGAGGGAAAGAGAGGGAAAGAGAGAGGTAGAGAGGGAAAGAGAGAGGTAGAGAGGGAAAGAGAGGTAGAGAGGGAAAGAAAGGTAGAGAGGGAAAGAGGGAGAGAAAGAGGGAAAGAGAAAGAGAGGGAGAGAAAGAGAGAGAGGGATGGAAACAGAGTTAAGGCGAGGAACGTTTCCGAGAAATAAGGGGAAAAAGAAGCGAAGTTTTTTCTCACTTTATCTATCCAGAGAAGAAAGAAACCCACGTTTTTTTTCTTTTGGCCATACTACTTACTAAGGGTTTTGTAAAGGTGGAAGAGAAAGAGAACCTCCTCCCTCCCCCCCCCCCCCCGCCCTCTTTCGTCGTCACCTTCACTCAGCACCATTAAGATGCGGCACGAATTTCAACCTAGAGAAGGAACCACGCTTTATCTTCGTCTTCGTGAAGCACGTTTTCTTTATTCCCTATCCTTTCACACTGAAACCTGTGTCAGAAGCAGAGAATAATTGATTCAGGAGGGAAACTTAAAAAAATAATAGTACAAAAAAACGGGCGACGCGATGTTAGAAAAGCATCCCACGAAAAAAGTTGTTTGTTTCTATAGCTGTTCAATAAAATCGTATAAAAGAGTCGAAACGTGGCCGAATTCGCGTACCACTATGTTCGATCGCCGAACCCGTCCCTCGCTTTGCACGGTACTCGCGGTTCCAGAAAAGACCGTGCAAACCGAAACAGCGCAGATCGAAATCGTGCAAAGCGAAACCGCGCAAAGAGAGGCAGGTTTTTCCGTGTGAATGCGTGAGGTTATGTTTGAGCACCGTCATCATGCAACACACTGTATTCAGAAATACTTCGTTTTATCTTTTATGCCTTTAAATGATTTATCATTTTTGATTCTAAAAATTCAAAATCGTGATAAAGCGCTATTTCATGGCCGTGCAATTCAATGGCGTTCTATATAAAGAAAATCGCGTTGAGCCGAACAAGCGTAAATCGAAACCGTGCAATTCGAGTAACGTTTGTAATACATTTCTGAAAGGAATTATATTCATTGATATGTTCCATACATAAATTCGCAGGAATATTTAAATAGCCGAGTGTTTCTTTGTTTGCAGAATGTGTCCGTTTCATCTCGAAATGGTTTTACCTGTCGAGAAGTTAAACAAAAACGATAATGCCGAAATTTCGCGGAACTGACTCAATGTCTCACTTAAAAGAGATTTTTCGAAAATGACGGCTATCAAAAGCATTTCAAAATATACACAAAACGTTTCTAAAAAATTTTCATTTCCCTTTCAACGAGATAATCGATTTCCAGCAATTCCCTTTTCGAACCGAGACAACCGTTCCGAGAATTTTTTCGTGAAAGAGTTTTCTAAAGTTCGCCGAGAATTAAAATTTCGCGACCATTTCCAAAAGCTAGATGTCATAATGCATTCGAATAATTTAATCCTCTATAGGTCGTAGCAAGAAGGACAGAAGTTAAAGTGAAATAACGACACAAAAATAAATAAGGCCTCAATAAAGGATATCTTTATTTAAAAAACAGTATAATTTCAAAGCTCTTCCAATCGTAAGCATACAATTCGCCATACAAAGCAGCCGGGAAGTTAATACGATAATCGTTGTAAACATTCTAAACCGAATTCTTCAGGAAATTCACCGGATTGCTATAGCATATACCCTTGCAACACAGATTTAAACCTCATTGTGGCTCAACCAAATAAAATATGGCTACTACTATGATTATTTTTAATCTCTGATTCTACAAAATTATATCGAATTTTATAATTTACGCAATATCTAAATAAATTGCTTCCTCTGCTGTGTTTTTCTCATAACAGCATAGCTATTCTTTTTTTTGGATCGCCCAACCCAAATTATACCATTAAATACCTTTCTCTTCTTCCAACGCATCTAGTTTCTCTTCCTACATCTTTGCCTCTTTTTAATAAATCACGTCTCTTTCGTTTAAGTATTTAAAAACTCCTAATTTGTTTTTCTATCCTCATAATTTTATGTACGCATACTATTTTTTTAAACTAAAATACCAATCCTAGATATAACGAAGATTTTTTAAAATAAGTTGTAAGGATAGATTTGTCGTGAAATGCGTATTTAGATATCGCTCATTTGCGAGAAGAGTGACACAAGTCAAAAATCGTCTTTTTGCAGGAGAAGAGTTTGAAAATTTCGCTTTAGTGTAGGAGTGGGGAATGAGAAGACGACGACACTTCTGCTCTCCTGCGTCCAATGGTAGAGTTACGCTTGTGTCACTCTTTTCGATAAAAATATACCATTTTTCGAGCAAGTTTTTCCTGTAAACTCAAAAATGACGATTTTTGACTTGTGTCACTCTTCTCGCAAATGAGAAAATTCCTCCTTTTGACGTTTGAAATAGCTTCTTTGGAAATTTGTTTTCGAAGAAAAATTTTAGGGTAATTAAACGAGAGAGAAAAAAGCGCACTTGATGTGTGCATATACTCAAGGTAAGGGCGTTCTTTACGAATTACGTAATCGCGTTAAATTGTTCAACTGTTCTTAGAAGACCGATTTTTTTCCAACTGGACGAGACGGAGTTTTCATTTTTTATTAGCAAAATGGTGGAACCCCTGCTTTGGCAAATCTCTGCTTGGGTTAGGTGAAACTAATATAATTTCTTTCTTGCCCTTTGCCCAAAATGTTATTAGCACCAAAATTCACGGAAACTCAAAAAAGAGTTTCGGAGATGAAACACGAACAAAGACGCGTAGGACCTGCCCTCTATTTTTTTTTACTTTTTGTGAATGTCTAAAAAGGAAATAATAAGTTTAAAAAAATTCGGAGAAGACGTTCCACTTACAAAAAAAAAAGAAATAACATCGCCGCAGTAATTTCATCACTCATCGTTAAGATACAAAAACGTTACGCCATCCCACTTTTCAAACGTTAAACGAAATGACTCTTGATCCGACTTGCGCAAAGGAAGTTGAAAGAACCGTACATTTGACCCCCATTAAAAAGAGAAAGCAAAACAAACACACGACCAGAAATAGATGGCGAGTGATGTGGAAGGGGTGGAACACAACGGCGATGATCCCGCGGACCTCGGCGAGTTTTATTATTCCGCCCACCGATTGGATCAATTCCCAGCTGATTGCGCTGCCCTCTTAAACTTCCTCATCGAGGCTTATTAAGCGACGCAACGACACGGGTTAATTTTAGACGAAACCGCGATCATAACGGGAGAGGAAAGGGAAGGGGGAGCGGTGCAAGGCGCGAGCGGCACGCCCCGCTTCCTGCGTCACTCTCCATCGCCATCGCATGCCTTTAAGGGGGTCAACTGGTTTAAACTTGACCACAGTCAAAATGAAACAAAACAGTTTTTAAAAATTCTGATGTGGGCAACACGACTTTCTCCATATTTGGGATATAGATATTTAAATTATTAAGAATAGCATTATAAGGCAAAATTATTATTTCGTGTTGTAAAATAATACAGCCGTCCTTATAGCCGTAAATTAGGTATATTTTGAATGTGTTTACAGAATTCACCGCTACATGGTGGTGGCGCTGTATACTGAAAAATACGAAAACGTTGAATATCTACGAAATGGATGGTTATAGGAAAATTTGTTTCAAACAAAACCCGGAAGAAATATTATTCTCTACAACATTGGTCCTCACGAAGATTACCAATAACGACGTTTTTAAGGAGATATTTGACGGAAATCGAAGAAACCGATTACTTACAAATAATTCCTAAACAATGACTGCTATGGAAAATTGTTTCAAATAAAAGTTGTAGTAAATTACATTCTCTATAACCTTTGTATCGAATTGTATATATAATAATGATGTTTTAACGGAGATATTTCGCCAAAACCGAATTGGGTTTCGAATAAACCTCGACTTCCGGTTAACCGTTATTGTCCAAAAACTAATCAGCTCTTCGTGCTCATACCAAAGTGTTATATTTGAAATTTGGTAACGATATGGCAAGTATTTTTTGAGTTAGAGCGCCCACAATCACATACACGCGCGCGCGCGCACACACACAGACATCATTCCGAAAATAGTCTAAACGTGTTCTAGGGAACAAAATATCGAATAAGCTATCGTTTTTTTGAAAAATTCCTATCACATACTCACAGACAACATCGATAAAATAGTCAAAGCGTTTTCTAGGGACCTCAAAACGTATTTCCGTTGAAATCTCGAATTCGATTTTTTTCATGAATACAATACTTTCTCTATACTACGTATACGGAGGAAGTAAAAACAATGGGATCGGGAAAAACCTACAGATGATTCCGTCTCTCTTTTACGCGGTAACCCTGCGATTTTCACGGGTTTTCGCGTTCGCGTTTTCCCGCAGCAATTTTCAACATTCGCGGAAGATAAATTTCATTTATACGCACCTGCCGACCGCAGCATGCACACTGAAACCCGTGTAACACAAGGCTATTTCATCTCGACGGTCAAACAAGTGCATGGTATACATCGTAAACGGCGCTGTTTTTCAATAGAAGGTTACACCTTATGTTTACGAACAAATAAGTGCATAAATATATTGAGAGTGAACGTAATTGGTCTAGCACCTTTGCTATGGACGTCAAGATGACAATTTTTTAGTTTAAATGAAAAGTTACAGTTTTCCGCAATCTTCTTCATTTCTCAAGAGCTCTCTTTACTCTCTAAATCATATAGGATCTGAAATCGTTTCCTTCCTATTTCCCCTTATATGTATTTAATTTCAGAACTGCTGGGGGTGCGAAATATTGAGGAAGGGGCAATGATAAAAAAATGTCCGTAAGTCAAGAGTGCAGGGGTCGGCAACCATGGCTCCCTAAACCAATTCTTTTCTCATAAAGAACCTCGGACGTCCAATTCGTTCTTGAATTCAATTACCGAAAGCTGTTTTACTTAGAGAAATGTTCTGAAAAAAAAAATCGAATCGTTTTTTTAAATAGGATACACGTTTTATACACCAGTACTGCGTCACTTTTCTCCTTGGATGTTATACCGACTCGGAGAAAAGTGATTGCAGATCCCTGGTCTAATAGATTCAACAGGATAAACGCTAAAGGCGGTAAGCACTAACTTACACATACTTATATTAAGAGTTAGCAATGCGAGGTTTTCCGACCATGCCCTTTCATCAGTTCGGTTCAGACACGTCTCATTATTACGGTTTCCAACGCAACATATTCCCCCAGACTTTGAAATCCATTCGGTTGCATAAGATCAAGGATGCGACAAATACGAAAACAGTGAAACGGGAAATACGGAAGTAACAAACGTGACCGTCGAACGCTTGACCGACGCAATTTGTTTTTTTAATCCGTAACGTAAATGTTGTTCCAGTAAAACCTATTATTGTTACGCTAACTTATTTTTTTTTCACAATCTCCGGCGCCGCTTTACGCTTAGTTCACTCCCGGCGTCTATTCGGGGAACGCGCAGACGTCTTAAAAAACAGCGATCCCATCCGGTCTATAAACACGTGCTCCGAATCGAAAACATAACATAAGCTTCCGCCAGGGTTCCGCGAAGTCGATTAAATTTAATGATATTTGTCAATATTTAGGTTTCCCCATTAGTGCCTTGTTGTCATATTGACTGTGGAATTTTTTAATGACTTAAAATAAGCGTTTATTTACCGATGGAAATGCGTGTTATCCCCCTACATGTTTAGCTCCTGGCGCAAAAATTCCTCTTTCCTTTATCGCGACATTAGCTAATGGCGAGCTATTATTTCGTTCGTCGGAAGACCAAAAGCCAAACGTTGTTACAATTTGTTTAATTAGAAGCATATTTGATTGAAATGAAATCTAAAAACTATAAATATCGTACCTTTTGGGAATATGCTTGTTTCATTAACTGAGAATTATATTTTCGTCGTCATTATGGACGTTAAAGGTCAATTTAACTGAGGAAGGACATTAAGATGGAATATTCGTTCGCTAATGAACAAAACTTTTTACTCATCCAAACAACGACAACAGAAATTCCTATCTCGCCTGTTAATGGCTAGATTTTGGAAATGAATTTTCGATTGAAGAAAAGTTTTAGGCCAGCAACCTACGGCCTTATATGTTTAATGCGGCCCGTGAAGTGAAAGAAAAATCAATCCTTGAATTTCAACAAACAAATTAATATTTTAAATTAGAACTGCGACAATAAAAAATCTTGAAAGCTGAAATTTTAAATCCAAAATTACTTTATTTAAAATCAATTTTGACATACGTGGTGCCACAGTTAACTGCCGACGTAAGCTCTAATCCGGCCCGCCAAAAAATTTCGACTTCCAATTCGGCCTGACAAAGAATTCGCCAAAACATACTTATGCGGTCCGATATGTAGAATCTCTGCGGTAGAGGAATGGGAATCTCGCGATTGCGTTTTGATACCGTACATAATTCGTATAGATTTGCGTGTTCAAACGCTAGAAGGAGAAATACCTTTCAAGCTCATGTAAGATTTTGCAACGACTCCCTCGCCAAAAAAAAAAGGTTACATTTCCGGATTCCAATTTAATCCAGAGAACGTTTTACCAACGATAGCAATATGCACAAATTAGTTTGCGAAGGAATAACTCAAATGACCGCGGCATAGAGAAACCGGGGTACGGCAAAAAAAATCTTATCGATTACAAAACAAGAATTAAAACAAAGACTGGTCGCAGCTACTGGAAACATTAATTGCCATCTGAAGCTGCGCTCTGTAAATCATCTCTCAATGGCCTGGTACGTTCGAGCGGAACGAATAACCACAGTAAATTGAATAGCGTACCCCTGCGATAAATTCAAGAACAGAGAAGGAATTGGTGCAAATTAATTAGCATTGCCCTCACAATTTCCATCATTCTTAACCTATAAAGAGAAGAAGATTTTTTTTAGATAGAAAACCGACACACATAAAAACGATTCGCACCGAAATTCCCGAAACGCTACAACGTAGTACGCTTAAATCTTACAAAATTCAAGTCAAACAAAAATCAATTTCACATTTAAAAGATCTGGACACGAGATTAAATCCGAAAAATTAAAAATCCGAAAAATTAAAAATTCCGCGAAATCTTCGCTTGGGTTTCAAAACGGGATATGGAAACGGAATGATCATAAACGTCATGCAAACCCATCCCTCATTTTGCCCCGTGCATGCCTTCTCGGAAAATAGCGTGTAAAGTGAAACCGAGCAAAATGGTGTAAGGTTTTCCTATAGGAATACACGCGGTTGCATTTTGAGCGCCATCTTTGGATCAGCATGCAACATTGTAGTTGAAATATATCCAGAATTACTACCTTTAATCCATTTACGATGGTATCCTAGTCGAAATGAAACGTTTTTGTGGCTTTTTATCGTTCGTTTCGAAACTCCTAAAGCAAAATTGACGACCGCGCAATCCGAGGTAGTCTTCGAAAAACAGCACTAATCCGAAACCGCGCAAATCGAAACCGCGAAATTCGATGGACCCGACGCACGCAACGAATTTCGCGTAATAACATTTCACGAGATTATTCCTTTCAAAACCAAATCCTGTGACAAATGGCTTTTTTTTTAATCCACGCACAAAACTCGAAATGCAATTTTTTAAAAAATTACAAATACGTATACTTCCACGTTTCGAGAAAGTCCCGCGCGAAATGAAAAAGACATGTACTCCTCGATGTCTCGCATTCTTTTTTTTTTTTACATCCGAACGAAAGAGAGGCGAGCAACGTTCGTAGGAGTTCGGCGGCTACGTTAACGTTTCTGCGAACGAGGCTTCGCAAAACGGGGCTGGGATTGACAGGGGGAGAGAGAGGAGGGGAGGGGGGTGGGTGGGTCAGCATCGATCCCCCAACAAAATACGCCCACGCACGCATCCCCGGGCATTGATTTGAGTGGGGTGACACCTACGAACGTACGCAACGCAGAGAGAGGGAGTAATTTCACTTTCATCATTTGACGTAAAACCCACGTCACCCTATGGGGGGGGGGGGGGGGGGGATGAGTGCGAGCAAAACAAGGAGAAGGGCTCAGATATTTCGGAGGGGAGTGAAACACGGAGAGAGAGAGTGTCATGGCATGCCGGGAAGCAATCAACAAGAGTAGACTGAACGTACAAAAAAAAAAAAGAGCCACAAAAATAAAAGACCGAAAGAAAATGAATAGAAATTTGAAATATGGGACTTCGTCTCGCGGATTGCATATACGTATCAATTGATAGGTGGTACGCATCAGGCAGCTCTGTATTACGTGACTAAAAGATAAGTGAAAATCGATCGGCGGAGGACGGGAAGACGTGGAGATAACTGGTTTAACCCATAATAGACAAACAGTCCGCGGATGGATTATTGTTATTGATGATTTCAAGGATATAAGAGTTTTATTATTCGAACTATGGAAAATAACATACGAAAAAGAGAGAATAAAATCGAATTAAATGAAATGGGTGGGTACCATCAAGAGGTCATCTGCTTCTCTCTTGACAACAACAACAAAAGAGATGCCACCATCCCGATAAATAAAGAAAAACTCTTGATAAAACACACGCTTTTATTTATTCGCATATACGCCGCACCCTTTATCTTTCGAGACGAAAAATATAACAACGAAACTGAGCACAAACCGCACGCCATGTTTTTAACAAGGCGACCTTTAAAAAAAAAGTGACTTTTTATAAGAGATGCCTCCGCGTCGCGTCATTTTTGATCACGGAAGTCACGGCATACATTACAGAAAGCATAGAAGATATTTTGAGTAGGACGAAATCACTATCGCTAACGACATGGAAATAGTGAAATGGAAGAGAAACGCGTGGCGCAGATATGAATTACTCCTCTATATCGTGATTAGTCGAACGATTAAGCAAGACTGCACGGGTAAATAAAGAATCTTCTTCTTCATGATTTTAAACTTTTCTGTAAAAGTCCACTACGGATTTCTGCGGCACTCAAATACGCGAAAAAAATTCAACATATGACAAAGGTCAGGCGATATTTTCTATGCGCATGTATTATAAATGAATATTTTGTCGACGGTATAAATAATACATAATGAGTTTTTTCCCTTTTTTCGTTTGTAGAAAATATTATGTAACGTTTTGTTACCGGACTAGAACTGTATATTGAATCACGAGAGGCATTTTAGCGGTCTCCTAGCAACAATGTGATCATCTCATATTTTAGACCTCCAAATTTTTCTCGCTACCGCATCTTAATTTTGTAAAAATTGAAAAAAAATCGAGAAACTGCTTAAACACAGGAAAATCTCGGTGGAAACATCTGCAGAGCAATTTACAACGATTTTGTTTTCATTTAAATGTTATTTAAATTTAAATAATTCCACGTCTTATGAATCCTTCGTACGATATTAAAAACGAGAATCCGCGTTAATTAACTGCCTTAAAAAAGGAGAATCGATAATAGAGAGCATTTTTTAGCACGATCCGTATTCAGGTCATCGCGACTTCCGTTGCCTGCTAGCGCCATTTTCCCATCGGTTATTCTCCCAAATTTTTCAATGGAAGTGCTCGGTTTTTCCTCTTTCGCTGAACAGGTTCCTTCAGCAGCGACGAGCAGAACACCATACCGAAATCCATCTCTTAGTTTATACCAGACTATGACGCAGACTGTAATGAACCCGTGAGACACCTCCAAGTCCAAAAAAATGAGGGATTTCGGGACGAGCTACGTGCTCCATATAGTTTCGAAAGCGTCCAACCCTCCATAATCCCTTCCTCCCACGTCCCATGTCCCCTCTATAATATCCCCCTTCATTCCCTCCTCCTCCCGACGTCTCTCCAGCGAGGCCAGATAGTCCAATCCTCTCAACTCTCGGGGGTTAACGCGGACGTGGTTCCCGAGGTCAATTCAAAAGCAACAGAAGGATCAACCCGATTTGGGTCAATCCTCCATCTGGCGGTAAACACCGGCTCCGTCAACCCTTTGCCCATGTTATTAACCCCTCTCCGTTTGTTTGGCTCGCGGGACACACGTGACCGAAAATCGATGGAATCGAACGACACGACGACCGATCGATAACTTGCTCTCGTTCCGCTCGCTTTTTTTTTCTCTCCTTTCTCGACGCTTAATTTACGACCTCGACAGCGGGAATACGAGAGCCGTTATTATATTTTTTTTGCTTACCGATGTCCAATGGCACGACGGGAAACATCAGGGAGCTGGGCCGGCTCAACAATACGAGCAGACCAAGCGACCGCTTGGGGCGCCGAATTTTTAGGGGCGCCAAATTTTCCTGACGAAAATTTTCCATTTGGTTTTCCATTGATATGTTTAGTGTTTGCAGCTTGCGAATAAATGTGAAAATGTGACTTCAAATGAATGTTCAGGGGCAGCTCTACTCCGAATGGTAAAATAGTATTTCCGAAAGTGGCTTTCGAGAAAACTACCGAATACAGATGGCTGGATGTGGTTTTTCCAACATTTTATTACTGTTACATGCCGGGGATCTATGCTGACCGGGTGAAAGCAGTTCTCACCGTCCCTAATATTTTTAGCTGATTCCCTCTGTGATTTGCCGCCCCCAAGGGTTTCTGTCAGGGTGGAATGCATCCCTTGCACAAAAGGCCTGAAGAGAGAAGCATTCCCTTAGGTTGGGGGGGGGGAGGGGGGGGGGGGGGGGCGAGAAAGGTCATGCCTCGGCATCGCCCCCGCCTTACTAGCCTCTGCAGTCTCATCAGAAGTTGGCCAGCGGGAGACATTTGCAAGGGTGCCCAAGAGCAAGGAAATCTTTAGAAAGTCCGAGGAGGATACGGGATTTCCAGCGGTTCATCTGTCTTTCCACGTGCATTAATTCAGGCACATTCAAAATTCTCGGTTGATTGGTTGCGTCTCTTGTTTGAGGACGAAATAGATATCTTTTGGGTTACTTTTACTGATTCTTAGTAATTGATACGCTGTGTTAGGTCGCACTGAGGACGGGGTACATATTCTCACAGCAGTGTTTTCTACCCCTTCTCCTTCAATATTTCCTCCTCCCTCGCATTTTCATTGGTGACATCGAAAAAGAACTATTTATCCGCATTAGTTCCAATACGTCCATCGTTGTGGAAACGTTAGTCGAGTGGTGTGCGTCAAGAATCTGTTATCAAGTTATATCAGCTTAGTTTTCCTTGGGCACAATTGATGTTTCTGTCTTTGCTCAAGAAGAGACTTCAATATTTAGCGTATTTCGAAATTAAATAAAAAAGGTATCAACTAAAATTAGGACAACACAAATTACATACGTTGTATTCAAGCATTCAATACAATTTTTACTAAATGCAATCTGTCCCGGTTATGTCCCAGATTTTTAATCTCGCAACAAAAATATCCCGATTTCTCTCTTCGTCTTCTCTAACGTCTCACATTCGACTCATCAATCACGTGCACCATTGCGCAGCAAGATTTGATGTTTCTTCCGCATATGCCATCACTTTTCTCTTAAAGTCTGCAGAATAATGCGTTCGTCCCATTGTGGGATTATTAAGAAAAACTGAAAAACGCCAAAGTAAATGACAAAAATTTACGGTTTCAAAGGAACGAGGAAACTGATTGATTCGGGGAATCCTAAGATTACGCGCACGCGCATACTAGAGATGGCTCAGGAGTGAATTTATCGAAACATTTATTTCAATTTTTAATACTCGATTCTAAGCCGAGTGGCAATTTTTAAGGCGGTAAAAATGTAAAAGAAAAGGTCGGCTTACAATCGATTAAATACGGTATATCTTTCACGTTGTATGGTTAAATTATTTTTTAGTTTAATTCAAGTAAGTTTGTTGTTATTATACTCTTTCTTGAACCAACCTTTGATAAGTAGTTTAGTGTAGAGGTTTTTCTCTTTACAATTTGAGGTAATTAACTCTATTATTGGACCATTTTATTTCCTTTTAAGAAATTCATCCTGAAGGTCGTTTTAAATTTTCAATTTTAAATTGGTAACAAATTCGTAAGCTGCTTCTGCAACGAAAGTTGTCCTTTGTTGTAATGATTCCAAGTAATAGACGATGTTCATCTTGCTGTTGAAGTTCGTAATCAGTCATAAAGTTGGAGTCTCATTTATTCACGATAAAGCTCGCTTATCATCCCAAACCATATTTTTTAATAATTTTTTTCAGAACGTCTTTCCAAGATCACTTCCAAGAGAAGGCTTGATTCCATTCGTTTCGTCGCTTCTTTTTCCCCTGCATCCTTCCTTTGCAGTATTCACAGACTCCTAAGTGCATTTTGCAATCAAGAATATTAAATACTTCATTGAAAGAGCAATTTGTACCATTAGCTTTAGATAAGTTCGTCACCACCTTTATTCATGCGTTTTGCAACACGTGCTTGTCTATGAATAAGGCAATATTTCGATGTTGAATTTTTTGATGCCTTCTTTATGAAACTTACTGTACCAGCAAATTAGATAACCACTGATTGAGCCCCATCTGTGCATATGTATATCGATGCAATAGTTCCAATCAATCTCATTGTCATTGAAATAAGTATCGCATACTTTATAACTTCTTTGTGACATTTCAAATTTATTTTTCTTTGAATAAAACCTTGTTTTTTATTAAACTGTTTAATCATAAAAATACACAAAACTTCAAAATAATTATATCCTATTATACTACTAAACTACAGAATTTTAATGTAAAATTTATGTATCGATGGGGCGCCATAATTGAAATCTGCTTGGGGCGCCAAAATGTGTTGAGTCGGCCCTGTCAGGGAGAGAGAGGGAGAGGAGTTGATTCGACTAGGAAATCATTCGGAATTTCACAGAGACAATGGCGCGACAACGCCAGCATAAAAAGTCGAGGTAAAATCATTTCGTAATTTATCTTTACATATTACCGAAATATTACTTTCGTCGTCCGTTAATTCGCACGCACATCGGGATGAAAAACATTTATGCAGGGATGAGACAAATTTCACGAACATCAGCCGACAAAAAAATAAATATCACGTGACCGCATGATGCGTAGATGGCGTGAGCGCATTTCCCGATGCTTTAGTCGCGGGTTAGAATTTTGTCACGCTGTTAAACTATCTGGAAGAAGCTTAGAAGCGTCACTCGAATTAAATGGAAAAATGCTAAATACGCAGTATCTTATGGGATGAATAACCAAGGAATGAATCGCTACTGTTACGGCGGATATAATTATACCTGTCTAGCACCATTGTAAAAAAATTGGGAGTGATCTGAAGAAGGAAGGGATAAGAAACCACCACCCAGCCTTTAGCATTATCATCCGAGTTCACTACTTGTAATATGGAAGAAACTAAGAATATATGTAGGACATCAACAAGTGACAGCGACAGTTACAGAAAAAGTAGAGAACCAAATTTTCGTTCCATATCCTTCTTTTGAAAAATCAAACGTTCTGCAACGGTTCCGATATTAATAAATAAATGGAAGTCCTCGATATAGAAAATGTCCTATCAAATCGAATAAATAATTTAACAAACCGATATATTTTTTCAAGTAATTTATGAAATTTTCATGGTTACATGCCCAAAATTCGCCTATAGCAGTGGTACCAAACTGATTGCGGTGGCACGCTGGGTTTTCGCTGATGATTACAAAAAGGCTTCGCGAAAAACGTTGTTTTAAATAAACAAATCAACGATATTAAAATGTTTCCATGTCATTCTGTCAAAAATTTCTGGTATAATAAATGATAATGACGCGATACCAAAAAATTTGATTTGGCCAACACATGCCTTTCTCCATATTTGGGGTATAGATATTTAAATTATTACGAATAGCATTATTTCCTATCGTAAAAGAATACAGTCGTCCTTATTGCCGTAAATTAGGTATATTCTGAATATGTTTACAGAATTCACCGTTACAAGGTCGTGGCGCTGTATACTGGAAATCAAGAATAAGTTAAATATCTCCGAAATGGATGGTTCTACGAAAAATTGTTTCAAACAAAAGTTGGAAGGAATGTTATTTTCTATAACTTTGTTCCTTAAAAAAATAGCGTTTTAACGAATATATTCGATGAAAACCGAAAAACCGATTATTTATAAATAATTCCTAAGCAATAACTGCTATGGAAAATTGTTTGAAATAAAAGATGTAGGAAATTATATTTTCTACATTTTTTGCAATGCATACAATAATGAGGTATTATCGGAGAAATATCGCAAAAACCGAAACGGGTTTCGAATAAACCTCGACTTCCGTTTAACCGGTATTGTCCAAAAACTAATCAGTTCTTTGTGCTCATGTTCAAGTGTTATATATGAAGTTTGGTAACGATATGGTATGTACTTTTTGAGTTAAGAGCGCCCACAATAACATACACACACACAGACATCATTCCGAAAATAGTCTAAACGTGTTCTAGGGACCTCAAAACGTATATTTCCGTTGAAATCTCGAAGTCGATTTTTTCATGATCACAATACTTTCCCTATACTACGTATGGAAAAAGTAAAAATGAGCACGTCCATGCCTCGCGATGCCCCAATGTATAAATACGTAAACTTGTTTCAAGATGGGGATGCAGCGAAATTCTGATTATCGTTGAATGCGCCTAAAACATTATTGGAAACCAGTATGGTACCTACATAAAATGGGCCAGCATAAAGGTTACGTTGGAGAGTTCCTCCATCATAGCCTTATACCAGTGGTTCTCAACCTTTTACCTCCATTGGGCACAAATTCTGAGATACGGAGGCGGGCACAAGCATTTATTAGAAATTACGCAGTGCGTTATATAAATTAATATATTTAACAACTAATATTTTTATTAATGCTCGAAACAATGAAATTCTGTGAAAAGAAAACAAACTGATTTTAATACTTTTTCCTACCAGAGGTGGGAGAGAAGCTCGAGTTGAGGAAGTTGGATGGGAAGAAACGGTACATATCTGATCACAGGCGACAGGATGTCTGGGCACTGTTCTGGTAGTAACGATTATTATCATGAAGCAAATGATTTATTTCTATCGTCCGTTACGGCATTAACGTTTTCGGCAGCATTGCAAACGAAAATATTAGTAACGAAATTTTCAAGATTTTCATCATTGGATAAGGGATTATGAACATCTTCCTGTGGGCAGAGGAAAGCGGGCGCCTAGAAATGCTGCAGCGGGCACCACGTTGAGAATCTCTGCCTTACACCGTCACCACCCTGCGCCACATTATAAGCATTATTCACGACAGGAAGTAAGTTTTTTTAAAGCAGAGGCACCGAGCATTCACACGCTTTCATTCGACATTATAAGCACGATCGGCGTTATTTTTGGAAACCGTAAACTCACTTCTTTCCGGCGAGTTTTCTACATCCGAGAGCTCCGCCGACTCGCAATTAAACGCACCTCCTCGACAGAAAAAAGCACTCAAGCATTTCAAACAGAAATAGCGCTAATTCCAAACCACACCACCACCCCACCCCCGCCTCGTTTCATTACTATTTTTTTTTAAAGCTGGTTGCGTCACCGTCCAAAATGGCGACGGAGCGAGGAGGAGATTCGGAAGCTTCACCTTTACCAGCGTGGCGAATTATTCCAAAAGGATGGGCGAGAGAGAGAGAGGAAAAAAAGAGAGGAGAGAAAGGAAGGTTTGGGGGAGAGAAGGGATTTGAGAGGAGTAGCGGGGCGGGGCAGAAACAGAACTCTCTCTCCATTCAACAATCGGCCGAACGACGACGCCTCCTAGTGGCCGAATTTGGAAATGCACCGGTGGGGAGGATGAGAACTTTACGTTTCCTTTCTCACCTCCCTCTCTATCCGCACGCTCCATGGTTGGGTTTTTTTTTGGGAGGGAAATGTGTAAACGGGACGCCCCATCATCCTAAATAAAAGGAGACGGCACGCCACAAGCGAAAGCGGAGTAGACAAGGGAGTGGCGGATTGCGTGCCTGGAAGGTTATCTGACAGAGACAAGAGTGGGATGTTTGAGGTAAAGAAAGAGAGAGAGACGAACGCTGAAACGTAGGAAGACGGAATGTAAAGATGAGAAGGGGTAATGGAGAGAAAGTGTACGGGAGTGGAGACGGGACGTTATATACCTTTCTCCGCATCTCCGGAAGGTGAGTGGTGGGAAGAAAGTGGTATTTGAGTAAGAATATTACGTCGTTTTCAAAATTCGTGGAATTTCGTTACTACGCAACGCCAGAATTGCGGAGAGGAGGTGGCCTCGCGTTTTTTTTTTTAAATTTTTTTAAAGAAATGATTTTTCCGAGGGCGGTTCTCTACTTTTTTTTCGACGCCCCCGATGCTTTGGCACCCTCGTGGAATTATATAAATAGAATGACCGGAAGGAAAGGAAGACGGAGAGAGAGAGGAAACAAAGTAATAAGCGAGACTAATAGAATTAACATTTTCACGAGGGCGGTTTCGAACGGACGGCTCTCCTTTTAATGAAAGAGAATCCAAGGCTCGCCATGTTTAAGAAAAAAACATAAACGAAGCTACGGAGTTGAGATTTCCGGAAAAAATGATTATGTGATACATACTACAACGTTCGTGTCAATCGCGGATCGATTGAGAAAGAGGTTTAAAAGCAGAAAATTTGGAAATTTCTTTGACCTTTTAAATTAAAACCAAATTCGCCGATTTCTCTTTCTTTTTCAAAACTCCAAATCCTAAAAAAAAAAAACGGTACTTACGTATTAACGGGGAGGCCAACTTAATACGTAAGTACCGACTGGTTTCTACTAAGATATCTGTAGCCTACAGAGGAATTATGTCTCGCTTGACTGTTGTGCCGCAAATGGAGAGGATATTAGCTAGCCTTCGGCTCGCTTTGTTTTCATTTTAGTTGTCGTCTCCGTGCGCTACCGCGCCCTTCGCCTCGCTGGAACCAAACTATCCCTCCCCGTTGTCCCGTGATCGGGTTTGTAAATGTCGCGACAGGCCGATCAGTGATTGTTTTTTTCAATTGTTATCCACAACAAATCATTTAAACGTTAACTGGTTTATTTTAATGTTGTTCTTAAAAATGAAAATGGTATTTGTTCCGTATGTATATTTTTAAGTTGGGCTCCCCGTTAATACGTAAGTACCAAAAAAAAAAACACTTTAAACCTGAAGGAATTCTCTCCTTTTCGGACTCTTCTACCTTCCCCGAATTATCGAGTTAATACCCATGCGAGTGAACTCCGACTGCATCATAAAATTAGGGAAATTACTCCACGCGGCCGTATCTAATTGGCTAATTTTAATAATATTGAAATTTACGCTATTTGAAGAAGCTGCGTACTAAATAGGCTATACCGCAAAGAGAGGCATGTGGAAAGAGGACTTTCAATTTCTTATACGACCAAGAATCAGTCGAGATTTGGATGTTCGAGGAATTTTACGGAAGCGTTGGTTTTTTTACCAGCGTTCTTTGAAGCGTGAAATAAAGCGGGCGACGTCAATAGGGGCTCCTCTACCATTGGAGTATTATTACAATGAAGTACTTATTTGTACTCTGAACGTACGTACTTTTGTAATTTTATATATTATTAAACATGTTTTTGAAGTTCCTCATACACGCCGTTAAGCTTGAAGCATGAATTATAGGACTTTAGGTATGTTTCCATGGGATCAATTCCTCCTAACAGGCAATTTCCCATAAGCTCTGGCTCTCGCCAACCGCGGGTTAAGTCATAAAGTAACCCTCACGGTTGGAACATTGTATACGAGAATCTCCTACTGTGTCTGTAAAGTAGGAGAGAGAGAAAGTGAAGCCTTCAAGTTTTGCGAGAAAAGTCTCTTCTCGCATCTGAACCAGCCAGACAGAAGGCCGAGAGGGTAAAGAGGTTTGCGATGGGTTCTAAACGCGGATGAGAAAACGGAAAAGCTCGTTGAGAAGCAGGGTTAGACGAAAATGACTTTAAAACGTAGGAAGGATTTAATAAGAGGAGCGTTTCAATGCAGAGAGAGAGGGAGGGGGGAGAGAGGGGGGAGAGGGGGGGGGGGAGAGAGAGAGAGAGAGTAGATGGTGAGAAGGTTGAGATATGAATGAGAAATGAGGGCAGGGTGAGAGTGAAGAGAGTTTTGGAGGAAAAGGGGGGGGAGGGGGGGACTTAACGAAATGAGAAGAAATGAAGTCTTCTATTCGTACAACATGGCTTCCAAGGCCAAGCAGCTTCCAACGATTAAGGAAGGACCCGTTTACTTCACGCATCCATCTTTATTAGGATGCCAACATTTATTTTTATAAAATCTGGCACGAATCCAATTAAAAAAATCTCTCCCTCGAAAATAACATTAATGGAGCAGAGCACGCTTTAAGGGTACCGCCGCATGGTTTGTGTCCGTGGTGCGCGCGAAAATGACTGAGGAGATAGGAGGAGGGGAGCAAAAAAAAAAGAAAAGAAAAGCTTACGACTGCAAGTGAAATCGTGTGGGTGCTGCTGTCAGCACGGAAAATATCTCTAAAATCCTGTATCTCGGAGAGGTGAAAATTTCAAGATCAGCTAGATGTTGAGGAGCAATCTTAAAATAAATAGCTAAAAAATTACACGCTGGCACGAATATGATAAATATGAGATTCTTTACTCCAATATAAAAACAGCAGTCGGTGAAAAAAAAGCGCCTTATGCAATTTGCCCTGAAAATCTTCATTCACTTGTTATTCGTACATCTCCAAATTTTTCATTGTTGACATCATATCTCCCTAATCAAGCTGAAAGGAAAGAAATTAATTTTAGTAAAACTCAAATTAACTCAAGAGTTTAACCAACAATTAATTATTTTTCACTACCTCATAAACGGCACTTTAAGGCCTTTTATAACGAGCGGAATAACAATAACAACGACGAAACACACACGGTCAGGCTCACGGCAGGATTCGAACCGGCTACCTAGAGCTAGACACGCTAATCACCCCTCTACCAAGGCCGGTGAATTCGTATCCTAGTGAATGGCTTGTTTTCGTGACATTGGTCTATATAGTAAATACTCGACACGAACACGAAACATTAAAGTGAATTATGAAAGCGAGGTTCCTTTCATTTGAGCGAAATTGCGCTTTTTACAAGAATTTCTATAAAAAGTAGCAACGGTAATAATTATTTTTTAAATAAATTTTTAAAAATTCGAAATTAATATAAACGTTATTGAAAAGTGAAAAACTTACAACGCTTCATGACAAATTATTGTCGTTATGACAACGCAATAGTTTTAAAATTATAAATTTAGAAGTTAACATGAAAGTTATAAGCAAAATAACTACATATACGACATTCACGACATATACGACATTCAGGCAGCCTCCCATTTTCCTGATCTTACGCATTCCAGGAACTTTTCCAATCCCAAATCAGAGACACGCAAATAACCTTTGACATTCTCGATTTCACCCAAGCATTCCAACGTTTATTTTGAGCTCCCACGCTTAATAAAACATTCTACAAGGTAAATCGACATGACCTTTCGTTGAGAAAAATAAAATAAAACAGTCCCGTCCTTATTTGCCTACTTTCCTATTCCCTATGTCCCCATACAAGCTCCTGCACACAAGACTTTCAGCACAAGATTCAACTGAAATTATTACCATTAAAAATCAGCTCCCAAGTATTACGTCAGAAATAAAATATCAACTCACCGAGGGAAAATTGTTTCAATTTTCATCTGGTTTTAGGTGAATTATGATCGCGTCAAATTTTCTGCATCCATTCCTTGCACATGGAATCCAAAGGGGAGGGGGGGAGGGGGTTGGAAATAGCAGAGGATCCGTACGATTCTTTTGAAGGAATATTAAATAAAAAGAAGTCAATAGCCCCTTCTCGCTTTCTTCGGAGGGCTCTTCCTCCAGATACGCGCTGCCCACTCCTTTCTTTCTCTCTCTCTCTCTCTCTCTCTCTCTCTCCATATATATATATATATATATATATATATATATCAAACCCATATATTTTTCTCTCACCCTCTCCCTTCTCTCTCTAAACCCTTGAAAATTCACTCCGTGAAAAACTTCCCAATTCTTCGCCAGAATTAATTTTCGCACCCTCCTTATCGCGGAATACCTTCCGACTCTCTTCTCGACGAGAATAACTTTCATTTTAAAAAAATAATTCTTCCACTGATCTTCATCCCCCCCTTCCCCAAAAAAACATTCCCTCTTTCCTTCTCTCTCTCTCTTTCATTCCCGTTCTCTCTCGATTCCGAAATCTCCTCTTCATTTAAAACCTTTTCCTGTCCGAAGTTCCGTAATGACGTCCTCTCATCCTCTCCCCCCACCTACCTGCATAATTCTCCACCATCTCTCTCTCTCTCTTTCTGCCCCCATTAAAAACCCACCTCCATTCATCTCAACCGAAGCCTTTTCATTTCGAGGACCTAACAGGAGCAACATTTTAACGTTGCCCATACACTTTCGTCTAGTGTTTCGCTTTTCTATTTTCTGTCTCTTTCTCTCGCTCTGAAAAGTTCTTCATCCTTTTCTTCCTCATTCTCTTTCTTACTCTCTTCAAAAACTCTCTCCTCGTCTTTCTTGACTTCGCTTTGTTCATCTTTCTCTCTCTCTCTCTCTCTCTCTCTCTCTCTCTCTCTCTCTCTCTCTCTCTCTCTCTCTCTCTCTCTCTCTCTCTCTCTCTCTCTCTCTCTATATATATATATATATATATATATATATATATATATATATATATATATATATATATATATATATATATACTAGTGAAGGTGTGCTTGCATTCTGCAAGCATTTTCTCTCACCTTAAAGTAAAAATAAAAGCCGAAAAATAATTTTCAAACGCATGTGTTTTTCTGTTTTGAATATATTGGGGTAAAAACAACCTCTAAAATATAGAATTATATACATTTTATAGTTTTTCATCATTTGTTACGAATACCTCACAGTTCTGTAAAATGTCATCGATGTAGCACCTCTAGGAGTGCCTTTACATAAATTTGTTTAAATTTTATGAATTTTTAACAGCCACATTAATACACTTTTCTGAAATTTTCAATGTTAGTTACCACCGGAACATGATTTCCTACCTTGGTTAAAATTTTCAGCTTCCTGCATCTTCAGAAAGTACATAAACATAAGTCAATTTGTTTAACATTTAAGAATTTATTACGGCCGAAGGAATAAAAATTTTCAAATTTCTATAAACCCGTTTTCATTATTTGGCAAATTCTACTACTAGAAAAAATTTCAGCTTCATAGCACATTTAGAAGTACCTAAACCATGCAATGTTAGTAAAATTGTTTATAATTTTTAACGGCCAAGAAAATAAACATTGTTGCAATTTTTCAATTTTTCCTCCGATTATTTTTTTCGATTCACCTATGTATTAAATTTCAGCTCTCCAACTATTGTAGTTTGGGTTGTAAATTTGTATCCTCCTATATCCTATATCATAGATTCTATGTAAGGCCCGTCAATATATAATGATTCTATATATAGTTTCCGCGATGTTGGCTGGTTGGTTTGCCTGATGTAAAGATGCACACCCACGCTAGAACAAATGCGAATAATAATATTTATTTTTACATGCCCTCGGCATGATTCGAACCTATCATTGAGAGCTAGACACCTTAACCACCCCTCTACCGATAACTCGAGAAATAATCGAGCATTCCTGCCAGATTTGGCAGGAATGCTCGATTCACATATTTTAAGGTGATTACGAAAAAAAATCTCAAAAAAGTCCTGGGTTCGACAACAAGGAAGACATTTCCATTTCCCATAAAATAACACGTAAAAATCGACTTTTCGACGTGCAGGCTTTCATTCTTTTTTTAGAAAAAATTCGAAAGAATTAACCTATGATCTTCGGATCTGAACCATTTTGAAACACATAGCGGAAAATGCAGCGATTTAAATAGCTGCATAGCGAGGGAGAGAGAGATAGAACATGGTGATTTATACAGGCGTATGGGTTTAAAGGAACGGAGTTTAGTGTAAAATTTGCACTATTAACGTTCGTTTCGAACATACGAAGGATAATTTGCTTTTGAAACAAAAAAAAACGAAATTTCTGAGGTAGTTTACAACGAGAAATTTCAAACTGTTTTCAGTCAAGCAATCATCAAGCGAACGAATTATAATATAAAATTCCGCTACGATGGTTGGAGAAAGCATTTGCTCGCATCTGTAGAGTGTATATCATCATCATATGTAGTCTGTCCGTAGACAGGTCCGTGATTATCCATAGTTATTAAGCCTGGTTCTCCACATACGATGTCTTCATGTCTTGACAGCTCTCTTTCTCTTTCAAGTCGTCTATCAGCTTAAACCTTTTCGTACCTCTTTCTCTTTTTCCATCCAGTTTTCCTTATACCACGCCTTTAATCATCTCTCTCTCCCTCCTCAGGTAATGTACAATCCAGTTCGTCTTCCTTTTTACATTTTCTTATAGTCAGCATAGCGTGTATTTATATGTGTGCTGAAAAAATCTATCCCATACCTTTTCACGTGAATCGCATTACGTGCGACATTACTAAGTCTTCTCAATAATCTCGTTTCGAGAGCTCCATCAAGAAATGTCATAAAACAGTAAATAACGCAACGAATCTTAAGTCTTATTGTTAGAAATATTAGGTTAACAACTTTCTGAACATATAATAATACAAGTGAGGGAAGAATTAAAGAGCAAATTACGTAAAGCGGTTTTTTTTTACAGACTGCTATATTTATATCGGAGTAAAGAATCGCAGATGTTATGTGTTGCTGGTTGCCTACATTTGTAGAACATTTTTTTCCAGATTACTTCAAAGCAGCTGGCCCTAGCTTCACCAAATTTATTTCATATGCAGCTCTAATGCGGAACTAGCTTACCTGAAAATTTGGCTTTTGTAACTTACGTAATGCTTGAGTTATTTTATACAAAGACGGATAAACCGAATAGAAAAATTTCGTTATACGTCACGTCCTAACAGAAGTAAAGAAAACGACATATAGATTTAGAATGCACCGATAAATTAAAACGTAAACTTACGATTCTGTAATACACGCATGACATATTTACAGTCCCGAGTAATACTCCAAATTTGCACACCATGACACATTAACGCCAAGCAGCTGCGATGACTCTATACTCTTAACGCAGGGGTCGGCCCGCGGGCCATATACGACCCCCGAGAAATCCGTATGCGGCCCGCGAAAAAGTTATAGCGAAAACTTCACATAGGTATTTTTATATTTTTTTTTGGACGCTAATAAATTACGTAGACTTGCTTTTCGCTTTATATGAGACAACGGAAACTCCACATAACTTCTGATTTATTCATTTATCCGTCCCGCCGAAGCTTTCTTGACTTACAATGCGGCCCTCCGAAGCATTCACACTGCGAATGTAGCCAGCCGTGCAGAAAAGGTTACCGACCCCTGCTATAACGTAAAACCAAGTCAGCTTTGATTGACGCTTCGCAACTTTTACTAGCCTTGCCAACATACACAGGGACACGAAAATTCAATAAGCGCGGCAAAAAAAGGAAAATAAAACACTTTCGACTAAAACGCGACGCATCAGGGCAACGCATTCAAAATTAATAAGGGCGCGTTCTCTGGAAACATCGACTAATTAAGTAAACAACATCTGCCTGGCGAAATATCAAAGAGCATGAACCCCGACGACCTTTTGAAACGGGAAGCTAAAACTACGCTACACGATGTCAACCAGCAAAGTTTTTGAATTTTGAGTAGATGGAGAGGGAGGGGAGTTAGAAAGGAAGGAGGGCTATATGGATGAGGGAGAGAGAGAGAGAGGGGGAGCGAAATGGGGGTAGATGGAGGGAGAGAGGGACCGAGGTAGAAAGGAGAGGAGGTAGAGAGAGGGAGTTAGAACGGAGAAAGGGAGATATGGATGGAGAAGGGAGAGATAGGGAGGGTGAGAGGGAGGGAGGGAAAGGGAGAGACAGGGAGGGAGATAGAGGGAAGGATATAGAGAGGGAGGGAGAAGAGAGAGAGGGAAGGGGAGGGAGGGAGAGATATAGGGAAGGAGAGAGACAGGAGGGAGGGAGAGAGGGGAGAGAGAGGGAGAGAGGGGAGAGAGAGGGAAGGAGGGAGAGATATAGGGAAGGGGAGGGAGGGAGAGAGAGAGAGAGGGAAGGAGAGGGAGGGAGGAAGAGATATAGGGAAGGAGAGGGAGGGAGGGAGAGAGAAGGAGTGAGAGAAGGAGTGAGAGATGGAGAGAGAGAGGGAGAGAGATGGAGAGGGAGAGAGGGGGGGGAGAGGGGGGGAGGGAGAGGGAGAGTGAGAGAGAGAGAGGGAGAGAGAGAGGGAGAGAGAGAGAGGGAGAGAGAGGGGGAGGGAGAGAGAGTGGGAGGGAGAGAGAGGGGGAGGGAGAGAGAGGGAGAGAGAGAGGAACAGAGAGAGAGAGGGACAGAGAGAGAGGGAGGGACAGAGAGATGGAGAGAGAGGGAGGGACAGAGAGATGGAGAGAGAGGGATGGAGAGAGAGGGATGGAGAGAGAGAGAGGGATGGAGAGAGAGAGGGATGGAGAGAGAGAGGGAGGGAGAGAGAGAGGGAGGGAGGGATAGAGGAAGGGAGGGAGAAGGCGAGAGAGCGATAGGGAGGGAGAGGAAGCGGTGACTAGAGGGGGAGAAAAGGAAGAAGAGGGAGGAGATGGATAGAGAAGAGGTAAAGAGAGGAAAAGAGGGAGAGAAAGCGTTTAATTTAATTAAAAAGAGAAAAAGGGTAAATGGGACAAACATAATCCCGAGACATGTTAAAAAATACAATTAGCAAATCTTTCTCGTCCGTTATTGATTCCCGTCCTTTTTTTTTTAAATCCCCGTACGCGGCCGACGACTAACTGAACACCACCGACGTGATTCTCCTTTCGAATTAAACATTATATCTTACCTTCGCCGTTATTCTCTCCGGCATTCGCTAAAAGGATCTGTCATCTAACCCTCATCACCAAAAAAAAAAAACAAACCCAGTCCGCGCCTCTTAAAGAATAAAAAAATAGATTCCGTAAAAGCCGAAAAACCTTTCTCGGTGGTGCTTCCCCTCCCTCTCTCTCCACCTGTCTCTCTCCAACCCCTCCCTTTCTCTCTCGGGGATGAAAGCAGCACGACATGACCCGTTGGCCCGCCCCCGCGACGAAAACGCCCACTGCCAAAAATTACCGTCCAAACAGCCTCTCTCTCCCTTATGTTCACCAAGAGGATTGAAGGTTTACGTGCAGACAGGGTTGTGGGAGTAATTAGATTTAGAACCCAAATGAACACGCGAGATTCCCGAAGCCATTCTCTCCTATCTGTAAGAATGTATGTATGTATGTATGTATACACGCGAGTGTACACTACTTAACACAGAGGAGGGTTGATGCGTAAAAGGCAAAGCTATCGATTTTCAGCTATTATTTATATATATTATATATATATATATATATATATATATATATATATATATTGTAAAAGGCTACTTGTTATAATAGTGAACCGCACAAATAATTTTCTGCTATATGTAACAATTCTATATTCTTTCTAATAAACTCTATTTCGCTGTTTTGCAGGTTTTTTAAAAAAAAGCAGTAAAACACCATGACGATAGCTTACTTTTTCTACGTAATACTGAGCATATGTAGATATGTTACACGTGTTTGCGTAATGATTATGCGTATTGTATTGTAAGTAAAAGTGTAAGCGCATTATAAGGCATGCAAATACGATCGCAACAAGTAGAAAAACGTGAAGAAATGGAAGTGCTCGAAAGCAGTCTAAACTCCACATAGCGAGTCTCTATACCTACATAAGTAGATATTTTCTCTAATTCGTATTCATAAACAACGAAACCAAGTTATAAAGCTGGATGATTTTCATTCCCTTGGAGTTAACGAACTTTGACTGCATTTTAATCAAATCAAATTAAGGAGTCATAAAAAAATGTTCACGCACCAAGAAGATTGTGGAAAGGCATTTTTCAAAGAATTTTTTTGTTACATCTACGCATAAAATTGCACAATTAATCACTCTTAGAATGTTGATAGGGCATTAGATAATGTTCAAGTGATCATCGCGGGTAGACATTTAATTTAGGAAATCCATTAAACTATTCGAATGATAAATAAAAAGAAAGGTAAATAATAAAATATATTTTAATATCCCACCACCGATAAATAAGATCCATATCCAATAATTTATTTAGCAAGGGAAGAATACCGATTGTCTTTCGCAATGTAGCGCTACCTATAAAATGGACCAAAGTGATTTGAGAAAAGGAAAACGGATTCAGTGAGAGACTGAGGGGCAGTTGACGGCATTTAGTTACCATTTCATTGCATAGAAAATACACAACTCCAGCTCCACTTGAAATTATTTCACATTCCGCCCTCCTATTTTTCCACAAATATTGACAATTATCGGACGCAGTACTGCTTCCATTCACTGTGACATACATTCAGGCCTATTGTTTGCCTATTTGAATGAGCTAAAATGAAACCCACGTGCGAACAAAAATAAATTCATAACAGCGAAACAATAAGGAAAACTAAATGTGAAGGTAATCCACACTATATGACGTAGTTAGGAAAGTGGGAGTATTTTCAAAAAGGCGACGCGAAAAAAATAGACGGAAGAAATACGACTTGGTCGGAAAGCTAGAGCGAAAAAATCGGTACAACATACATTGTACAAACTTTCTCATATAATAATGCGCCGTTTAGTTACCTTTAGAAAATGAAAATCGTATAAGCCGGTTTTTAGAAAATACAATTTTTGTTAAAGTTGCCCAAGAATAAAACTGGCCTTATATTCATTCATTGAGAAAAATGAAGTATGTAGTATTATTGAAGACGTAAACTCAAGTAACTGTACGAAATTTCATCAAAATCGTTGGAGCCGTTTTTGAGAAAATCAAATTGTTGTTAAAAAGTATTGAGCAATGGCAACCATTTATTCATAGCTTCTGCCCAGTATGATAAAATGCCTAAGTACTACATTTTATTCATTTTCACTCTACCATTTAGGCTCTAGAGCCAGTAACAGACAGACAGACAGAAAGCTTTTTCGGACTCGGCGACACCTAAAACATATTTCCGTAAAAAGCTCGAGGTCGAATTTTTTCGCGATTACAATACTTTCTCAATATACTTCGTATACGAGAAAGTAAAAAGGTATCTAGGAAAAAATTTTGCGACATTTGGGTGGATATCACCTGATGAATACCGACGTCGCGAAGAATCTTGGGAAGCAAAGGAAGTGAAGGAGAAATTTGGGAAGAGATCACACAAGGAAAGAATGGATTTAATGAGAATAACTAACATAACAAGGGTAATCGCTAAGGACGTACTTTCCCAGGATTTATAATTAAACAGAAAAAAATCCTTTCAGATTGGAGATAAATTCGTCCGAGATTTAACCGCTACGAAAATATATAATTCATTTCAGCAGAGAGCAATAGTCGCACCAACCGTTGGGCGGTATTTTCCCGGAAGTCACCGGAGCGTGAATTGATAATATTTCATCCCATCGCGCGACGAATTAAAAAAAAAACGAATCGCTCCCTTTTCACTCCGAACGGCGACTGGAGAAGCGACAATGGAACCAATCACGCCTCTCTCGCGAGATCACGGTAAATTACAGCGGAGGAGATATGCCGAACAAAGAAATTGAGAGAGAGAGAAAGAGAAAAAAAGAAGAATCGGCGACATTCCGAACGAACATAATAGATGCGCGGAAATACAACTGTTGAAGATGGAGTAACCTCGATGAGGGAGGAAACAAATGTAGACCTATTGATCTAGTTTGTCGGCACATGCGACTATTATCGATTAAACGCAGATATTTACGGCGTGTTTCCATGCAATTTGGTGAAGGGCTTCAGATAAGATAAGAGGAAATAAATAATAGGGACGTCTTTTTGAAACCGAGGTTCGCCGGATATATCCAATCTTAGGAATTTCTCGCTCCTCGACACCAAAAGCGAGCGAGGAAAGAATTTCAGAGCAAATTCAATAAGGCGATATTTTTTTATTGTCTCAGGATTATGCCGTCATCATCAGATTGTATCTTTGGTTGAGATCGACGGCCTAATAGCATATAAATTCATTTTAAATGCACTACATCAATGCTATTCGATAATGTTTCCCATTTAAAAGTATTTGGCCCGTTGCTATGGCAGTTTTATTTCCCATTGTTAAAAATCGGATAATATTCCCTCTTTTTTAGGCGCGTTTCGCTTACAGCGTGAGCGCCTATTATCGTCGGTCCGTCTGTCAGTCCGTCCGCATGTTCGTTCTCGGTTTCTACTGAACGGATTTTCATGAAACTTGACATCAAGGACTTACAATCAAATATAATGCGAAAATCGCAAAAATGAATCACGTACGCCAATCAGAGGTACCACTTTACTGGTGACATAAATGAACTTTCCGTCATATCTCGTAAAATATTGCTCATATCAAAATAATGTTCGAATAAAACTTGCAAAACTAGTAAAGAAGAGTATCTCTTTTCCTTTACATTATTATCGTAGGAGTAGCCGTTATTAAGAAAATCATACAAGAAAGTCTTAATTCGAGTTGAACTAAGAAAATTTCTTGCATGGTTATTTCATCATTGTTGCTAAAATAAACAATCTCACAAAAATACCTTTGGTTTCCTAACGTGTGCATGCAGTATTTTAAAATAGGAAAAAATGGATTATTTATGATGAAGAAAAGAACTTTAAAACGCTATTACCCGTTACGTATAGGTATATCATTTCTTTATAATACTCCACTGCACGAAACGCGCCCATTTGTGATACCTTGTAGACTTTCCTAACTTGTTTTGTTTAAAAGAAGGATTTGAATTATTTTTTTCAAAAAATATTAACCTCTATCTTTCAGCTATAGAACTGTTCATGCCCCGAGCTCCTATCTTAATTTTAACTAATTAACAGACGGAGGGACAGACGAACGGAATACAAGAGCGGTCTTTCCTTAAACAAGTTAGGAAAGCGTACAACGTATCACAAATGGGGCGCGTTTCATGCAATGGAGTATTAGAAAGCAATTATATACCTGTACGTAACGGAAATAGCGTTTTAAAGTCCTTTTCTTCATCATAAATAATCCATTTTCTTCCTATTTAATAGTATTACATGCACACGTAAGGAAATTAAACGTTTGTTTGGGAGATTGTTTATGTTAGCAACAATGAAGTAACCATGCAAGAAATTTTCTAAGTTCAACTTCATATAAGACTTTCTTGTTTGATTTTCTCGATAACGGCTACTCCTACGATGAAAATATACAGAAAAGGAAATACTCTACTCTACCAGTTCTACAACTTTTATTTGAAAAATATTTTGATATGAACAATAGTTTACGAGATATGACGAAAATTTAATTTTTTGTCTCTAGTAAAGTGGTACCCCTGATTGGCGTACGTGATTCATTTTTGCGATTTTCTTATTGTATTTGATTGAAAGTCCTTAATATCAAATTTCATAAAAATCCGTTCTGTAGAAGCCGAGAACGAACATGCGGACGGACGGACGATAAAAGGCGCTCACGCTGTAAGCGAAACGCGCCTAAAAAGCGCTCACAATATTATACCCACGTGTAATGGAGTAAGCAGAAGTTTAAATGGGATGATGCACCATATTATATTTTTTAATAGAAAACAAATATTATAAACATTTATTGTGCATAAAATCTATATTATTTTACATGACATACTGTTCAAAAAATCATATTGCCATGCAGAGAGAGAGAGAGAGCAACAAGTCGTTTTTAACACAACTGTCTTACATGGCGAGCTCCACCAAAATCTTTTTAGAGTATTCCTCTAGCCTTTTCTCGTTCTCAGAGGTGGGACGCAAAATATCTAGCGCATCATAAAAATTCAATGACTTTTATGGAGAAGAATTACGAAAATAAGTTTGATGGAGAGAAAAACAAATATGGAAGTCCTGGGAGAGGTTGGGGATTGATTAGAGAAGAGAAGAAAAGCGAAGTTCACTGTACATGTTTGACGACAATTAATTTTTAGTTAAAATTTTTGAGGGAAAAGTTTTAGAAAAGACGACCTAAGAAAAGATGTTTAGAAGAACTGATGTCGACCATGCGATAAAGAAGTTACGAAGAAATGAAAAGAACAGCTGAAAGAAGATATGAGTGGTTGCGTAGACAAGGCGACACTGCCTTTAGACAATCAGGGGTCTCAAACGCAAATCGTACGCGAGATAAAAACGAAAAAATTACACTTCAAAAGGACTAAAAACATTTTTAAATCTTTAAATTAAAAAAATTCTTCGACACTGAGCAGGGCCGAATTATATAATCAGAATAAGATCAGTGAGAGGGCCGCATAAAATGAACAAGCGGACCACGTGCGGCCCGCGAGTTTGAGACCTCTGCGTTTAGAGCATGATGATGATGACTTTTAACCAGTGGATGACGTAAAAACAACAGTGTTTTTTAATTTGCATTTTTACTCCGCTGGATCATCACATTGAAATTCGCATTCTCTGTAACAGTTTTGGGGTGCTTAGTCAACCTCCTTATATGCACCACTGTCCACTTTTATTTTTATACAAACGGAATCTGTTGCTATTATGTACATTACGTTCCGATATCCTTTATTTGGCTCCTAATAAAATACCGAATTTCTACATCCCATGTCCTCGAAAGGCTCACTTGTGAAAAATGTCAAAATTAATAGTAATCAAATAAGTAAATTCGTTTTAACCTTGAAATTCATTATCATTTAACAGGGTGTTTGGGATGTCTGGTGTATTTGGGTTAATGCAGCCGCGGAAGACCCCTAGGCAATCCGCTCGAGATGGTTTGGCAACCCAATTTTGGGTAACTACCCAGTGATTAGGAACTCTTTTCACGAACCGTCAGACAAATAGATTACCTAACCTGAGCGGTATTTTTTAATGGAAGTTTCTAGCCTTAAATTCGTAAAATTATTTTAACTGCGATGATGAATTGAGATGGGATGGTGCTACGATTAGGGTCCGGGAGAGAAATTCTGGAACCTGGTACTTTTTTTCGCTTTTGGACCCCCTTTCTTCAACTACAATCGAGTACAATTTTTCACTATATATGTGTGTATATTTAGTGCAGTATTTTTTGATAGGCAAATGAACAAATATATCTGTAAATTTTATGTAATTATTTATTTTTATGAAAAGTTCAACGAAGGTAAGCAAGCATGAAATTGAAGGCAAAGAAAAGGTGTATAAAGAATGTATAAACGTTGATAACAAAGCTAATGGATTTCAAGTATTGTGATTCATCTTCACAGGAAACCTCTGCACGAGAGCGGGACCCCCTTAAGCCCGGGCCCCACTTATTTGCACCGGCAGCCTCTCCCGGGCCCTGGCTATGATATCCGGGTCATTTGCTTCTTTGACATTAAATAGCGGTAACTATGTAAAAATTTATTTTATTTTTTTTTGTTTTATCGAGATAAGAACGATGGATTGAATGTGTATACGGGCATAACTATAATAATTAGCCAATAAAGGGTAAAGAATTCGATAGGAATTACCCACATCTCGTAGACATTGAAAAAATTAGCCATGAAGAGGTAGACAACTGGACAGAAATCACCAACATCGACAATGGAGAAGCGTCTTTGAATCCTTCGAACTCCTACTTGTTCAAATCCCCCTTTATCAATTTATGGAATGAATTGAACCTGAGATCTATATGCGACAGGCATAAGTTGGAATTTGTGAATAATTTGAAACGGAAAAAAATCCTCTCTTGACAGGGGATTGAACCCGGGTCTAAGAACAACTAAAAAAAACCTGAAACGGGGGAACTAAGCCTGCTACGATAGTTCAGTGGTACATACAACATCCACCGGGCAAGCTGAAGACCCGGGTTCGATTACCGATCACGGCTGAATTTTTTTCTCCCGATTTCAAATCATTTCCGAATGCCCCCCCCCCCCCCTCCCCCCTTTGTTGGTTCATTACGAGAAACATCCATGCCTAAACTTGCTATTTTTTTGAGGGTGTAGCGCGTAGGATCCTTGATCATAGTAGGGCTTTTTTAGGCTAGAGAGCAGGGTAGAGTGTAGGCGTCCTAGGGGAATGGGTGTAATTGAGAGGGTAACAGAGAACAATATTACGAGAAATCCGGCCAATACCGCAAATAAATTAGAGTTACCAAGCGATGAAGGCGCTGACATCCGTGATGTCAATAGTGTTAACGTTAGGGATTTCGATAAAAAAGGTGAAATAAAACGCGATAAGAAAGAAAATGCTATATCAACCAATTGGCGGAATAATAGTATGAAGAACGCATGTATTCCTAAAACGATTACCAATGGTAAGGCTGAGGTTTATCTGAGAAGCGATAGTGAGAAATTAAATGTCGTCGTATTGAACTGCCGCAGCATCCGTAAGAAAATTGCCGATTTTGAGCATATTATTCGCAGTCTAGAAGCCGATGTCGTGATCGGTACAGAGAGTTGGCTCACTGACGAGATTGCAAGTCAGGAGGTATTCCCTCACGACTATAGAGTTTTTAGAAAGGATCGTAGTATCCGGACGGGAGGTGGAGTATTTATAGCAGTCAGCAAGGCATACGAAAGTTTTCCACTACCGATTAATGACGCCGAAATAGAAAGTGTTTGGTGTGGAGTTAGAGGAAGCGATTACACTATAGCAAATATATGCGCATTTTATAGGCCTCCCAATTCAAGTTTAGAAATGATTCATAATCTCGAGAAACAAGTAGCAACGCTAATATCGAAAAATAAAGAGAGGGCCATTATAATAGGAGGAGACTTCAACTTACCTTCAATAGACTGGAATCATAATTGCTTTGATCCCGGTGGTAGAGAGCGTGAATCATGCGAAGCACTTATAGAAACCTTCGTTAAACACTCGTTGTGTCAGCTAGTAAGATGTCCCACGAGATCGAACAATATATTAGATTTACTCGTAACGAACTACCCCGAGCGTATGAACAAGCTTTCCATAGAGGAAGGAATAAGCGATCATAATGCTGTGTACGTCGAATTTAAGCTAAAAGTGGAGAAACAGGTTAAAGCTAGAAGACGCGTATATATGTACGCCAAAGGCGATTTCTCGAAATTTAGGTCTTTTTTACAGACACAATTCCCTAATTTCTGCGAGGCATCTATCGACGCTAGTACTGAGGAATTATGGTGCGTGTTCAGGGATATGATGCGAGAGGGTACGGATAAATTCATTCCACATAAAGTTAAACGTGATGGTGCGGAACCAAGATGGTACAACCAGAAAGTTAGATGCGCTCTTAGACGGCAAAGAAAACTTCACGCTCGCTTAAATAGTAATTCTTCAAAAGTCACAGAGGAACAGAGGTCAATGATACGGCAAAAATACAGAGAGGCGCGGTCAAGAGCTAGAGTAACAATGCGAGAAGCATTTAATGATTACAAAAAGAAAGTTTTGCATAATAATTTGAAAGAAAATCCGAAAGCATTTTGGTCGTACGTTAGGGAGGTTCATGGTAGAGGTCCCACCATAGCGTCATTGAGAACGGAGGCAGGTGATGTAGTACACGATAGCGCGGAAAAAGCAAACTTGTTAAATGAACACTTTCAGAAAGCGTTTACTTCGGTGAGCAACGAGTTTGAGGAACCAGATTCGAATGATAAGGGAAATTCGATGGAAGATTTGATATTCTCCGAAACAGGTATCGCGCACCAGCTAGAGTCGATTAAGCAAAATAAGTCTCCCGGGCCGGAGGGCATACCCGCGCGTGTGTTGAAAGAGCTAGCCTCGGTAATCGCACCTTACTTGAAAATAATATTCGAAAAATCCGTTGCACATGGTACCGTTCCAAAAGACTGGAAGCTAGCATACGTAACGCCCATCCACAAAGGCGGTGATAAAGAGAACCCCGAAAATTATAGACCGATTTCCTTGACGTCATTATCGTGTAAGATTCTAGAACATATAATCGTTAGCTCTGTTCTGCGTTATTTAGATGGTCGTTCTTCGCTAAGCAAAAACCAACACGGGTTTCGGAAAGGTAGGTCATGCGAAACGCAACTCGCCCTGTTCGTAAACGATTTGTTGCAATGCGGAGAGAAAAACAGTCAGGTTGATGCAATTTTTATTGATTTTAAAAAAGCGTTTGACAAAGTACCCCATAATAAATTAATAGGAAAACTAGGAAAGTACGGCATAAACCCTAATATCGTGAGTTGGGTAAAAGACTTCCTCTCCAACAGAAAACAGATAGTAGTTATTGATGGGAAATCTTCATACCCGGTAAAAGTCGCATCAGGTGTTCCACAGGGAAGTGTTATTGGCCCACTGCTATTCCTGATATATATAAACGATATCTGCTCGGTAGTTCGCTGCAAAATAAGACTTTTCGCAGATGACACCGTTTTATATAAGGAGATAACGAGTCAGGATGACCAAAAATCGCTTCAGGAAGATTTAAACGCCCTTTCAGCATGGTGTCAACATTGGAAAATCGAAGTTAATCATAGCAAATGTTCCCTATTGAGTTTCTGGAAGAGTAAGAACAATGACTTAAACTCGGAGTACAGAATTGATAGATTGAATATCCAATCTGCAGAGTACGTTAAATATTTAGGAGTCACCATTTGTCCTGATCTATCGTGGAATATGCATATTCGAAGGATCGTAGGCGCAGCTAATAAGAAATTGGGCTTCGTAGGCAGAATAGTAAGAAGTAGCACAGAACAGGTACGAGAAACGTGTTATTTATCATTGGTCAGATCTCAGGTCGAATACGCTTCCAGCATATGGGATCCGTACGAAAAGGGACAGATACTTGAGTTAGAAAGAATCCAACGCAGAGCAGCCAGATTCGTTAAGCAAAAATATGAGCAAAAATTAAGCGTCACATCACTCTTGAAGGAGTTGAATTGGATATCGCTAGAGGATCGCAGAATTAGCGCTAGGTTAAGGCTTCTGGAGAAATTTAGGTCGGAAGTTCTCTTAGAGGAGGTGTCAGGAATATTAGAGGCACCTACGTACATGGGCAGGCACGATCACGAGAATAAAATACGAGAGATCGACTGTAGGACCGAGCGATACCAGAGCTCGTTTTTTCCAAGGACCATACGGGATCATAACAGGAGAGTGATTCCCACGAGGGACGTTATTAGGTAGGGCTTGGTGTGCTGCACCCCCTGCCACCCACCAGTCTGGTGATTTGCAGGGTATCATGTAGATGTAGATGTAGATGTAGATGCTACGGGATTCAAACGCCAAAAATGAGACTTATTTATTAGTTTTTTCTTCTAACGAATCATCAGCTGACATTCGACGAATCCACGGCGGAATAAAAAAGGTTCATCACCTTTTCTCGCAGTTTGGGGGCAAATTTAAAAAAAAATATGTCACGCTTTTCTTTCTCAGCTTCGCTCCCCAACCTCACTTTTCCATAGAGGCCCTTTGAGAGGAGAGAGACACAACCAAAGTGAAGGAGAGGGAGAGGAAGAAATAAAGAACGGAGAGAGAAGAAAGGAGACGCGTTGAAGAGGGAGGGAGAGAGAGATAGATAGAGAGGAGGGAGGATGAGGATAGAGTTCGCAGCTGCAGCGCACCTGACCCACAATGCACCGTATCAACCATTCGAGAAGGTTTCTCGCAGAGAGGCGCCTAGGGAGCGAGAAGGAGGGAGAGAGAGGGAGTAAGGGACCCTCGGGCGGAAGTGAATCTTTAATGGACCGATCCACGAACATTTAGGGCCCAATTAGGGAGGAAAGCCGCGGGAAGGTAAAAGGGGGGGGGGGAATTTAAATGGTAGGGTTTAAGAGGCCTAATGTATGGGAGGAGATATGACTCCCCCCCCTCCCTTCCTTGCGCCTAGGGCGCCTCTACGTGGATGGAGTACAGCGCTGCCTAACTGTAACAGCCTCAGACTAATGGAAAATTTCACGTGGAATAAAAATAAAGTACCGCCTTTTTTGCTAAATTGAATTTTCAGGATATCCACGAGATGGTAGGAACGCTCGCGAGTCGCGACAGCGTGTAAAATCGAATACCAAACGCTACACACACGTTATTACATTTTGTATAAATTCAGCTCAACTTAAGCACACAATGCGGATCCTATACATTAAAATGGAAGAGTGGACGCTTAATTTTAAATTGAAATTTTTTTGTCTCCAGTGGGATACTTGTAATCCTTTTGACAATGCTGTTAAATATGGGAGGAGAGTAAAGTAAAAATATAAAACTGATGATGAGCTATTAGCCCACGACATATTCGTCATATGTTGCGTGGCCGACCGTGTTGGATACCTCGGTTCTAGTTTTCTGATGGACTTTTTTTTTTATAAAAGCGGACTCGAATTACTGGAAATTTTGCAAAGTCATAAAAAGTGCATATATGGTGCATAATACTGTGACGAGAAACACAAATTTTGGCTTATCCTTGCTAGTCAGAACTTAACACTCGGGACTGAAGAGTGAATGCTTTTGTAATCTTAATTCAGCAAAAATACTAAACGGTGAGACGTTATGGAACATTAGTAACCAACATTAATTTTTCGCATGTTTCAATGCACAAACGCAAATACGAATCTTCGAGTAGAAATTTTAATATAGCATAACATTTTAATGTTTTCTCGAACACATAATTACGTAAGAAACAAAGATTTCATAGATTTACAGAGATCCCTTAAAAACTAACGATAGAAGATAAACGTTAACTGAAGAGTAGAGTATATTCCGACCGGTTTAAATGGAGACCTGAAATAAAACTCCCAACAGGGCAGAGTGGCGAAGAGTACTCACCAAGCATCTGGTTGAAGATCTTGTCGAAGTTGACTTCACCCTTCTTCTCAAGGTACTTGTGCATCACACTCCGTACGCTGAACATCCAGGGAGAAAGAGAGAAAAGGTAAGAGATTAGTAAAAATGTTACAAAAATCACGCACTTAGCATCAGCTAATGTCCTGCCGATTTCTGGCCTCAAACCTTTTTACGGTTTGAGGAGTATGCCGTTTAACATCCTATTGCTAAGCAACACGTTATCGCCAGTTTGGAGACGAAAGATTAAAAAACCTCCAGTTTACGAAAACGAGGTAATGGAGTTTAATCGAACGTTAAAACAAATATCAAGATTTTTGGAATGTCGAATTATAAACTTTGGCGATTTTCTTTAGGTTGATTCGCCGCAGTCCGAAAAGTATATAAATGTTACATATCTAAATATATACTTAAACTAGGGGGCTCCGCCCCCCGATCGCTACGCTCACCGACCCCCGTTTCGCTTGATATAGATAAATTATCATTTTGCAATAAATATGCATACAAAAGTATTTAACATAAAATTTCTAGTGTAATTTCTTTCTTTTCCTTATCCGTAGCTCTATGAAATGTTGACTTTGACGCCTTGTAAGGAAAAAAACCCTTGAAAATCCAACGTATAGTTGTCTATGACTGAACACACAATCTGAAGCATCGTGTAAGGAGAAACGTTAACTTGGATAATTATAATGATATCAAGCGTGCGTTGAACAACATACGACTTTTGAGGAAAAAACTTATATTTACGACTTAACCCACACCTACGAATACTGTAGGAGACGTAAAAAGGTTGAATACTGCAGAAACAGATATAATTCGGTCAAAGTTTTTAAAATGTTTTAACATTTGTTTTAGCTCAGTTAATGATGTAGCTTAAGATAAATTCGAATAAACGCTGCGATTGATCCAATTCTTTTTCAATTTAAAAAAATACTCGAGTTCGACGATAATTAAATCCTCCTAAAAAACGTAAAAGTCCGATGTAAGATATCTACGCCTATGATTTAAGACGTGGTCCATGATAGATTCCAAGCGCGCATCTTGCGAGAAAAAAGAGAACTACGTAAATCAAAAACAAACAAGCGGAAAAAAATTAAAGACGCCGACAAAATATTTTAAATTATCTTTTCGCTTAATGCTGTATTTCCAGAAAATATTACATCTCGGTAACGCAAAACACGCGCGAATTTTGCGGATAACAGACGAGACGAAAAAAAGGATAATTTTTAAAGACTCGAAAATTATTTTTAATGCGTTATATTTTGGAGTATCGCCTCGTGCAGACATTACGAATAATTAAAAAAATATATAAAACCATAAAAGAAAAGAGAGTGAAAGCAATATGAAGCAGTAAAAAACGGCATGTGGTGTAGACAATATTACAGACGTTGCCTGATATTATTACGAGATAACTACTAAGCAAATATACCTAACTTGATTCCAGATAATCTATATATGTATTTAAAAGGCTAAGGTACGTACGTAGTAAGGAATACCAATAACGGCCGAGCGTGGCAGCACGGACCAAATGTCGCGATCGCTCCTACTGGTTGGTGCTGCGGGTTGGGCAGTGGAGGGCCTTGCTTACTATAATATGTACTCACACAGCTACAGTCTCGCAGAGCTCTATAGGCAGCTAACACGGCTCCGATTTCGGAGCTAAATGGGCAGCTGGTACACTTTATAGCTTGATAAATCTTGGAGAGGTTTTTTTAAATCGGCTCAAAATAGCAATCCATAGAGTATTACGGTGATTTTAATAAAAGTTTTCAGTTTTACGTAGATGAAGTAAGGAAACCAGCGCTTGCTAAAAACGTTTTTCTTTTGTTTAAATAGTCGCCCGATTCGGCATGACTATTCCAACCTTCGCCCAACCCAACCTTAATATAAATATATGAGAAAGTAAAAACGATAAAGTGACGTCACACATCAGCTGCGCTGGCCCATTTCAGCATCAACTATCGGCAGAGAAAAAAACTCATTTTGCCGTAGAATATGGAATGTATATATGCATAAACACCTCCCACGATCGCTTCCAACCGCATCGACGACAGAATCGATGCATCGGAAATACGAGGATTTTTATTTATTTATTTTAAAACTTACAATCTTTTGTAATTTACGCTCTACAAAAATACGCCGTTTACGTCGATAAACCGTAAATCGTCCATATCATCAGGTTCCGCGAATAGAAACGCGGAGCGCAAACGAAACGTTTCAATCCATACGATAATTACTTTTGTGGCTATATATTGGTGAATCGCGGGATAAATGGACGGCGTCGTGACGCATCTGCCGCACAAAATCACGATTGAAACGTTTTCAAGCGATAACGAGGGAAGTCATTAAGCTTCTTTTCATATCTCCGCGTCGTTATAACTCCGAATGAATTATCTGCGCTAAAATTACGACGATTTAAACGTCCGACTTTCGATTAATCGTTTTAAATAATCGAAGTCGATCTATCAGGACTCGATGAATCGTGTTGGATTAGATTCTTTTTCTCCCGGAATCGCGAAGGAAACAGATGACATTCGGGAAAAGGCCACGTTCTGAATCGAGCGTGAAGGATAATTCGAAAAACACGTCAAGGGAAATACAAGTTTAATTTTTAAAAAAAGCAGAAAAAAACAAAGAAATAGGATGGGGAAAGGGAGGCTTAAAAACCTATCGAATGCGACAACATGGCAACCGTTCGCGTTACAAAAGGGAAGATTACGACGTTAACGCGGAGCAGTCGTGAAAAAAAAACAAACTCGGTATATTACATACGCGTGTCTGAAGCGTTGCGAAACTAGAAAGAAAATGAAACACTTGCGTCGGTTGATTCGTGAAAGTATTAAGGGGAAGCCTCGCAGGTGCTAAAAAAAACGTACATCCTTTTAAGGAGGAGCTAACAACGCTGCAATGCTAACGATATAAGGGCGTGGAAGAGGGGGAAGAGGGGGAGGAGAAGAGGGGGGGGGGGGGGAGGAGGGGGGGAGGCGGAGGGGGGAGGAGGAGGGGGGAGGAGGAGGGGGGAGGAGGAGAGGGGGAGGAGGAGAGAATGAGGGGAAGAGGATGCGGGGGCAAGGAAAAGTGAGAGAAAGAGACTGGAGCTTGTGGCCATTTTCCGAAAAAAAGCGGGAATAGACCGAATGCAAGGAAAACAACTGATGTGACGTTAGACAGTCCAATTGGGACTCGTAAAATACATTAGACTCTAAAATTCAGCCATATGCCAACTATACCATATGATTTAAGAAAGCGTCAAATTGCGTATTTATGTATATTTAATAAATGCTACAGAGATTCTCTATGGTATTTATCCTAGCTACACCGCACATCTCTAAACATGTACTCTCTTCTCTTTCTTTCTTGTCGCCTTTCTTCAAAATGGAGAGGGCGTGAAAACGCTATTTAAGATTCTCATCTTCATAAATACAAATGGCGACTTGACACGAGATTTTTAACTATTTTTAAAGAATAAAATCTGGCAATAAAGGGGTATTGAAAACAGGTTGAAATCATGATCGTCATTTCTTGGTAACTATGGATTCAATCTCCCATGAAAAAAAAATACAAATCTATAAGTATTTACGATTGTAATCAGACCTATGGCATAAAACTGTAAATTTAAACTCCTGCGTAGGAATCCTTTGTTTTCGTGGATTTAAAGTCGGACATTACGCCCAACAGAAATTGAAAAACTTTTTTATAACAACATATGAAATGCTAACCAAAATCTTACAGTTTAAAGCCCTGAATTCCTCTCTGTCCTTGACTTAACCTTTAACGTTTTAATAGAATAATCAGATAATATACATAAATATCACGGAGTAAATAGATAAAGAAATGTTAATCGAGGCATAAATAAATATGATTCATGTTGATCAATTATAATACCTATCTAACAAACAGACGCTATCCCATACTTTATTTCGGGTGCAAATTTTCCCAGCGAACAGAATCAGCAATCCGTAATTACACTACTACTACCACTACTGGCAAACTAGACTACTCTTCATGAACGATAATTCACGCATCCTAAAAACAAAGAAAAAGAGTCAATCCCGCGAAATATATATTTAAGCAGAAACGGTAATTAATTGATATCGCGCGCCTTACCGACCCCGTAATGACCCAGGAAAAAAACCCCACTCAGGCATATCCCGAACCGTTAAAAAATGAAAGAGAAAAGAGATTCGGACCTCTGTTTAAAAGAAAGGGAAAGCGGAAAGAGACGGAGGGGGGAGAAGGAAAGGAAAAAAATAATCAAATCGAGAGAGAGAGAGAGAAAGGGACGCGAAAATAATGGCCAAGATTGTCCGGCAGGATTAGAGAGAGAGTTAAAAATAATCGGGGAAAAATTCGGGAGACGCATTGGCGCCAACATGAAAATTAAAGCCTTTTTTTGTTGGAATGAGGAAAAAAGAAGACGGCGGAGAGGGGGAGGAGGAGGTTGATGGCATAGAAAGAAGGGGAACTTAATAAGTGGTTGTATAAGAACGTGCTGGAGCTGTTAAGCCCTCCTCCCCCTTATACACCTCCAAAAAACCTCCACCCTTTCCCATCATCCGATGCGAGAGGGTTGTTGGGGAGGAGGGGGGGGGAGAGGGGTGGGAGGGAAGGTGAGGGGTGGGGAGAGAGGGGCGGGAGGGGAGAGACTGAGGGGGGGGGAGACTGAGGGGGGGATAACGTTGGGAGGGGTACGACGTATAAAAAAAATGAGAAAAGAGAGAGGACTGAAAACGTAAAGGGAATTAGGGGAAGGAATGAAGGAAGAAAGAGGAGGAGGAAGGGGGGAAAAGAGAGTCCATAGTCGGGAGAGTTAAGAGGATTAGGTAACGAAAAAGAGAGAGAGAAAATCCATCGGGAAAAAAGTGAAGGAATTAAAGAAAAAAGTACGAGCGGAGTAGGCCTTCAACTACGCAACGGAATGGGACAGAGGCAGAGGAGGTGGGGAGAAGGGGGAGGGGGGGCGTAGCTGGTAAGGAATGGGTGGGTGGAGTGGGAGAGAAGCTAAGTACATCAGAGAGGGTGGGAGAATGGTTTTTTTTTTAGAGACGGGAAAGGCCGGTGAAATTAAGGATCTGGGGCGGGAGGGGGCGGGGGGGGGGGGGGGGGGGGGTAGGAAAAAAAGAAACAGGCCTTGGATAGAAAGTATCCCAAGAAAAAGGATTTTTTTTAAGGAGGAAAAAGTGTTGTTCTAACGGAGTATATCAGGATAAGAGGGACAGACGTTAGGGAAAATGGATTTTATTTATACCTATCTTTTAATGAAAAAGTCGGAAGTGGTTGATTGAAAGTATATTCGGAAGGAGCTATACGGCGTTAAAAGCGTGTATCAAGAGATGTTTGTGTGTTGCTTTGAGTCGGTGTTGCCGGAAAGGAAGGTTGGAAAGCGACGCTAAAAATGTCGGAAGAATTGGATTTATAGCAGGAGTTTTCAACCTTTTCTTACGTACCCCTTGGAGAATTTTCTTAAAATGATCGTATACCGTTTAGAGCAGTTTTTTATAGTCGCGTACCCCCAAGTACATGGCATAATGAAATGAATGACGCTCGTATTAATATAGATAACTAATGTTTATAACATTAAAATTCACAGTCCTGGCGTATTTCTATGTTTTATGAAGTTATTCTTAGACGCCATTGCATCTTCTGATTCCGAAGTCACGGATGGAGGACAGAGTAAGAAGAAAAATTATAACCTTTAACAGCCTTGACATAAACCTCGGGCTACGCGTACAACCAGTTGAAACCCTCTGATTTAATAAAGGATAAAAACTAGTAAAAATGGCAGCGGGAGGTGTCTAATAGAATCTTGCAGCGTTGCACAAAAACGATAAGCAAAATAAAACGTCGCTGGAATTCGCGATAGAACGAAAAATTCAATTTTCCTCGTCAATATTCCGTCCGTTGTCCTAATGATTATCTGCCGCGTCAGAGTTGTGGAATCTTTCATGGTTCTCCTGATGGGGTTTACGAAAGTTTGGCACACCGGTTCAGCGACGGACTATTCGGCGATGAGTCTATTCGGCACCGGACAGTTCGGCGCCAGTCGTGTTCCGCAAGGCACAATTCCAATATATTTTTTGATAGAATGGCGTAATGATAATATTAATACTGCACTAAGTTACCTAATCTATTACGTTTTCTCACGATAGTAAATTTGAAAGTAAATTCTTTAAAAATATAATCATTATTATTTAAACCGTATTGGTTCGATGAAATCAAGTTAGGTAATTTAACATAACAGTAACATTTGTATTAAATTAACATTACTATAATTAATTAATTGTGCAAAATCATTGTGCATATCATCCGGTGATTTTTCGTCGTATAATTTTTATCGTGTAATTTTTCTCAGGAAAGTTAATTTTAATCTATTTTCCTTTAAATATAGTGATTTTTATTTCTACGTAATAGAATCGTTAACTTAATAGTTGCAATACTAATATTATCATGACGCCATTCCTTCCAAAATATATTGGAATTGTGGCGTGCGGAACACGGCTGGCGCCGAATGGTCCCGTCGCCGAACCGGTCATGCCGAATCGGTCGTGCCGAACTGTCCCTTTCCGCTACTTATACCCTTCGGTAGCTGTAATTAGTATCCTCAAAAATGAACGCTCTACGAATCCGACGTAAACTGACGAGTGGTATGTTTGCTTGACAGGTGAAACGAACAGATATTTATCGAGTCCGGAAGGTTCCGATATCCATCAGCAAAATTCGAGTATTTTTTTTTCTATCAGCTGAGAATACTTCGTAGCCTAAAGGGTGCGTGAATGGAAACGGAGAAATTCCACGTTGGGCAGAAAAAGCGGAGTAATAAATCAATCTTTTAGAATGTGCAGAATTTGTGTTTTTTTTATAGTTTGTAAGCCGAGCGCCATTCGCTGGGCGAATTCGCGGATAAAGGCGAAAGAAAAAAAATTGTATTTCGATCGAAAATTATCGAATTCGGAGTCGCTGGATTTCGAAGTGGCCTGAACGAAGTAATTTGTCGCATAAATCGAATCCCACTAACGTAAAAGTCATATCAATAATCTAAATCTGTTCTAAAGGGTTCTGATACAGGATGACTGTAAATAACATCCAATTAGAGCCGTTTTTGAGAAAATCAAATTGTTGTTAAAAATGCGTAGAATAAACTTCCCTTAATTATTGAGCAATGTCAACCATTTATTCATATACTATCCTAAGTATGATAAAATGCCTAAATACGAGATTTCTATCATTTTTTATATACCGTTTAGGCTCTAGACCCAGTAACAAACAAACAGACAGACAGACTGCATTGCGAAAACCACTTTTTTGGATTCATCGACGCCTAAAACGTATATTTCCGTAAAAATCTCGAGTACGAATTTTTTCGCGATAACAATAGGTACTTTCTCAATATACTTCGTATATGAGGAAGTAAAAAAGCCGACATATTCTAATCGATTATTAAAACCGGCGAATTTTCGTTACGCGCAATAATATATTTTTTCCTCGAGGACTTTTTGATGTTAACCCTTTAAGGACTCATGCCAAAAAAAGTTAAATTTTTTTTAATGGAAGCGGGGAGAAGGAATCCTCGACCGTTCCCTCTCTTTTTATTAAACAGAAAAAATATGACCTTTTCTTTCTCCGCTTTAACGCCCGGGTTTTCGCAATTCGGAAAACTACACGAAGTGGATTCTCCCGAACGACGGTGTCACCTGACGCCCTCGTAATTTGGTATGCAAAGTTGACGCGCGACAGGGCGACGGTTTCGATGTTTTCGAGCGCGAATTTTGTTGGGGAGGGGAGGAAGAACCGGATGGATGGTCGTTCATTTTCGGGAGTAAAAATAGGTCAGATGGTAAAAAAAAATGCGAATTTTTGAAAACTCCCAACGACTCGTGGAACAGGATTCTTTTTCTTTTTCAGAGCTTTTTTCTACAAAAAAAATCGTTCGTGTATTTGGCTCGTCTGTCCGTGTACAAAATACCTAAAAAAAATTACGTACACAAACTCCGCAATTCTAGGTTAGACAGTACTACGTTAAGAGCTACATGAAGTATAAATTTGGTGGAATTAGAATCAGCTGCTGGGGAGTAATCGGAAGAAACAGCTTAAACTACAAGCAGCTACAACTGCATCTGCGATACTTTACTCCGACGGAAAGATAACATTTGGTGGAAAAAAGCGCCTTATGTAATTTGCTCTGCAATTCTTCCCTCACTTGTTTATAATTTCATCCCGCTAGCAACAAACATAAATAATAAGAAGAATAATACCCGAACGATTCCCGATTCAAAATACGCCTGGACCCCGATACCTCGAACTGTAACGGAAGGTAAAACATGATCGAACCACTGTACTTGATTACGACGTTTACGAATACGTTAAGGGAAAAACGTATACTACTTCGAATCGGAAAACTATGGCATGGTGATGAGGCGCGAAGAGATTTTGTGCATAACGCTGAATAACAGAGAAATTACACATAACGGTATTTTTTAAAAATGTTATAGGAAGCAACTTTCGCAAACGCTGCTTCCAAAAAACGGTGACGCACGCAGGGAGTCAACGTTTACGTTTAAAGTACGGTCTAAAGTACGACATGCGGGTCACATCCGGCCCGCTTAGTGTTTTCATCCGGCCCGCCACAAGTTTTAAAAGTTAAAGGACACGATGTAAAGTACGCTTAAAATAGTAAACTATAAAAACAATATATATACATCGTCTTTACCTATATATTTCCATTATAGATAACTTCAAAACAAATCGAGATATATCAACTTAAAGCTATAATTTTCTTAAATCGCTTTTCAGCTGTATTTTTGACTGAGTGCCTCGCGATTAGTGCATAAATGAGCTATGTGGCCGACGATGAATACAGACATCTGGAACCCTTTCGAGGAGGGCCTAACTAGGGAGCTCGAAATGGTTCGGCGTAGAGCGGCTAGATTTGTAAAAGGAGAATATCGGTATGATGCGAGTGTATCAGAGATATTGAGGGATCTGAAATGGCAGACGTTGAAGAGTAGAAGAATTGAATACAAAAGGAAACTATTTGAAAAATTCGAAAGCTCCGAATCCGTTGAAGACGTACGCGGCATAGTCGTCCCCATCGGTGTTAGTGAACGTAATGTTAGATCAGAGTGCAGGAGAAAATATGTCGAAACAATCGCTAGAACAGAGAAATACCTACTACAGATCCTTTTTCCTAGACGCGATAAGACAGTCCAACAGAGTAAATAGTTAGAGTTCACTTGGTGTTGTGACACACCCTACCAAACGCTTCTAGCGGCTTGCAGGGTATTGATGTAAATGTAAATGAAGAGAAACAGAGACGAAAATTTTGGGAACCACTGTATTATAATCAAGTGATTGAAGACGGCTTTATAATTTACAAAATGAACTGTGGAGGTCAGATGATGGCAGACAGGGGCAGGATATTTTTGCATTGTTTGAAAATTACGCCCCCTTCCTAATGAAAGTATACTGTAAACAATTTTGCATCTCACAGCAGCATTAAAATAAAATATATATTTTTATAATATAAAACGTTTAACTTTAAAGTTCAAATTGTCACTGGTAGCGCTTCTAAGCGTGCTGCGCCTTAGGCGGGTGGGTCGAACGCATCCTGGCTCTGAATAGAGGTAATAATTAGAGTCGTAAAATGAGCAATAAAATCAAATGATCATTTCCACTACTAAGCAGCCGTTCTCACTGGTATTTCGCGGTTGTCGATTCGAAAAAAATGTCTTGTCATTTTGAATCATCTCTGACAACGAGTAAAATTCGGAAGCTGAAAAGCGAATGTAAATTATCATTTACGGCATCGCGAAATGACTATATAATTTATTCGAAAAAACTATCGGGCAAATTACGGAAACGGTTTTGGTAAATAGATAAAATTTCCTGCGAAAAGTGGAAACTTTCATATGATAAGTACGAATTCACAGCATAAATGCATAGCAATATTCTGTTTCTCTTTATAAGTGGTGCGAGCATTGAGACGAACCTAACTCGACCAAAGAGGTTAAGCGTCGATTTCTAATAAAAGTGATTTTATCAGATAAATTATGCTATGAACATGGAACTAGGTATAATTTTCAGTCTCTGCTTAAAAGCAGGTAAACTATCACAATTATAAACGCGAAACAGAACATAAAATCGTCCACATTTTCCGCATAAAAACTTGGATATTAATTTTTTAGAAAGAGACAGGTGATTTTGGCCGCTGCCGAGCGAAAGTTCATAAATACCTAACGATGAACAGTCGAACGACTATGTCATATTCCGGTAATAACGATAACAAATGGCCTGAATCGATTATAACCTCGGAAAAAACGGCCAAAATATACCAAGCGTGCGAATTAAATGCGTATGAAATTTCGGACACGGGAAATGGTAAAAGCTTACGCGTAATTCAATCAGTCAAAAAAAAAAATCTACATCCAGTTTCCGGTAAGAGAGCAGAGAAAAAAATAAATTTTCAAGTCGAGTTTAGTACGCACGAGTAAACACGAGAAACAGAAAAATAAAATAGGTAATCAATAAAATAAACATAAATTTAAAAAATTAATATTTTTCGGCAGCCCTACGTCGACGATTGTCACGGACACTGCACCCAGAAGCCAAGACGTGCTCTCCTAAATCAACCGCCCAGACACAAAGAGGGCCTTGGAAAAAAAAAATTATAATAATAATAACCGAGCGGCCCAAAAAGGTGGCAACCGACCACGGCGACGCATAAATAAATAAAAAGGAAACCGCGACGCGCGAATTAGCATTTCTTTTGTTTCTTTCGTTCGTCCGCCGTAAAAATTGGGCGCTTGGGAGCGTGATGATTGATGGCGGACGAGGCGAACAATCCCAAGAGGAAAAACGTGGCTAGAGAGCGACATCTCTCGGAGGGAAGGAGAAGAAATAGGTGGTAGAGATAGGTTATTCAATGTCGGCCAGGGTAAAGCCGCTTTATAAATTTAAAAAAAGTCACACGCACGGATCGCGTGCTTGTCTCGGAGAAAAGATGTGGGGGAGTGAGAGGTGAGGGAGAAACGAGAATATAAATAATACAATAAAAAAGTAGAGGAGTTGAGTGTTATAAAAGAGGTAGGAGAAGGGTAACGGGGGAAAGGTAAAGTGTATATAGACACCAGACCTTCACGCACGCCCCCCTCCCCTTCCTTCCCTGCCCACCACTCCCCCCTCCTACCAACAACAGGAATGAAGTACCCTCCTCGGGAATGACGTCAACGCCTCCTGCCGGTGAAAGCGTGCGTGTCAAACGACGGAGGCACGCGCGCCAAGGGCTGCGGATGATGAATAATTCGCCCTCCTTGTCCTTTAAAGGAAGAAAGGGTGAGAGAGAGAGAGAGAGAAAGGGTCGCGCGTAACAACTCTTAAACCGGCAACCCCAGGTAGCGCGCCAATAAAGGATCTAAATAGGTTCGGTTACTATGAAGTACTTAGGTACTATAGTAAATATACCTTCCAGGAGAAGGAAGAGAGGACGCAGGATAAGGGGCCTAAAAAAAAGCCCCACGGGTTGGCGGGTATATGTAAGTAAACGAGCGATGGAAGAATTGCAAACAAAATTACATAACTCGCATTTAACGTCGAATACTGTCTATCCAGCGGAGTAAAGATCGCAGGTGCGATGTATTGTCGGTTGCCTAAATTTGTACAGAATGTACATTCTAGGTATTTATTCCTAATATTCCTAAGCAGCTAATCCTAGATCCACCAAATTTTTGCCATGCTTATCTCTGATATAGACCAATCAATCCCGAAAATTTTACACGCTCCATATTGCATTATTCCAGAGATATTGGCCGTAGAGAGACAGACGGAAGGACGGTCAAACCGAATACCAATACAGCAATACCCCCCTCAACACGACCCAGGTGAGCACGAATTCGTTATATCACGAAAAAATTCAATATTTTTTAGTCAAAATCGACCAAGAATAACTTTTTTATTCATTTAATAACTTTCGCCTTAATTCTAATGCGAGAAAACGTATTTCTCTGTGTAACTGAAGTCTAATGAACGAAAAACGAATCTCTAGTGTTTCTACACATCACTCATCAGCATCTCAACCAATCAGCGAGCGCACTTGGCTTGAGGTGGGTACGGTCTCAGCCAATAAGCAATCACTGTCTGTCATCCATCTTAAAACTTTGTTTACAGTTCAGCATCGTTTGAATTTCAGCGTGTTGTTGTGCACATCATCTCTAAAAAAAATTCTAAATTTTATAATTTATTCTTATTATAAAGGAATTTTGTGTAAAATTATGGTCCCAACGTGTTAGTGATACGTACCTGTGATGTATTTACGGCAATTTATACGTTTTTACCGTAATTTTGAAGCGCCGTGCACGCATCCCACTGACTCCTATGTTATGCCAGGCCAGTTTAACACGAAATTCGCTTAACACGTATTTTTCGGGAACCTATCTCTTCGTGTTAAGCGGGGTATACTGCTGTATAAGCAATTTTTTAAGAGCTAAAAAGAAAACAACAGCCATCCCACCTTTAATGAAGAAGCTAATACGAATCACGACTCTTCTTTTTTTTTGGTGCACCCGTTCATCAACTGTGTTATCCAATGACGTGCCTCCCACGTCTATCTAATTATTTTCTTGCTTGCGCTAGGGTAATGAGGAAAGCGATTCTCACCTACGTTGCCACGTCTCTCTTATCCTGACACGGTGGCCCGGATAAAGAAGAACAATGCAGCCCAACCCCATCATGTATGTCGGGATGAATAATCAATGTGGAATGGAGTGAGCGATCGAGAACGCGGATGGGTTGCTTGAAGGTGGTATAACATAAATTGCGACGGGCAAAAAGAAGAGTACCATTTGCTTCGCCCCCGGAAATTATTCGCGGCAGCGTAATCTAGGACAGCGGTGTCCCATAGTGAGGATTGCTGAGGTATTTCACCAGGTCCTTAATGGAATGTCAAACAATACAGCCAGCAGCGCAGCCGAAATAAATGTAAAAGCATTATACAACAAAAGGTTATAACAAGTTAGGAAAGTGTACAACAGCGTACCACAAATGGGCGCGTTTCGTGCAAATTGAGTATTTGAAAGAAATTACTATATAAACGTTTTCGAAATTGTTTCTTCGTCGAAAATTATTCGTTTCTTTTACGCCCACGCTTATTTCTTCGTTGAAAATTATTTATTTCTTTTCACTTGCAAAACTCTTTTGGTGTACGAAATGAAAATAGCGTTTTCAAATTCTTTTCTTCTTCATAAATAACCCATTTTCTTCCTATTTAAAAATATTGCACGCGTACTTAAGGAAATTAAACGTATTTTTGTGAGATTGTTTATGTTAGCAACAATGAAGAAGTAACCGTGCAAGAAAATTTCTAAGTTCAACTCGATTTAAAATGACACTTTCTTGTTCGATTTTATTGATAACGGCTACTCCTGCGATAAAAAAAGTACAGAAATAGGAATACTCTACTAGTTCTACAAGTTTTATTTGAAAACTATTTTGAAATGACCAATACTTTACGAGATATGACGGAAAGTTCATTTTTTGTCAACAGTAAAGTTGTACCCCTGATTGGGTTACGTAATTCATTTATGTGACTCTTATTGTCTTTAAGTCCTTAATATAAAATTTCATGAAAATCCGTTCCGTAGAAACCGAGAACGAACTTACGGAAAGACGGACGGACGGACGCTCATGCTGGAAGCGAAACGCGCCTAAAAAAGGAGCACATATCATATAGGTAATTAATAATTAAATTCATACCCCGATTTTCACGGTTTCGGTTCACACGTTTTCGCTTTAACACGGTTACCGAGAATGAAATGCTTCAGCTCGATCCATAGGTTTTAAAAAAGGCTAAAGAAATAAATGGTGAACACAATGTAACTAATCGTATATCGTTGCAAGCGGCTCTCGAGAAGCGCCTTGCTTTAACCTCTAGTAACCCTATGAGGAATTCTACCCCACTTTGCGCTGTTTCGCTTTACGCTGCCTATAGTGCTGAGCGAGGGATGGGTGCATTAATATGATTCGCGTAGTTGAGCTTAAGTGTCATTAAATCCGGTAAGCGTGTGATTGGGTGATTTTCAGACCCCGGCAGTGGCGTGCCTTTGTGGGCCCCCGCCGCGCTGGAGTTGCAGGGGTGTGCGGTACGCCATTGGTCATTGGCGTGGAATAATTTCCTCCGAATTTGTATAAGCTTACCATTATATTTTTTATGGTGCACGGTGTGTGCATTTCATAACCTACCACAGCGCAAGTTAAAAAAATAATATAATCCTGAATGGTATCGTTTAAGTAACGTATGTACGTCGTTTCATAATTTGATGCGCCATGTGTTTCCCACCTTGAACGTTTTTTTAACTAGATCATTAAAATTGTCAGCTGAGTTGAACAGCTATTATATGCCCCTTAAATAAGTTTTTCTTCATAGCAAAAGCTCAAAACCTCATGCAGGGATACTGCACGAATATTTACTGCGAAATTTGCATTGGAAAGATGCCAGGAACATATATAATGCAGATCGTTAAATTGGATTTAACAAAATAAAAAATAACCCGTTTATTCTACATTACATTTTCATACGTAAATACACGAACGATGATCACTAATGTTTCACCTTTTACGGAATTTTTAACTAGCTCATAAATAGCATTTAACGACCTATTGCAAGATTCGAACCCATGACTCTAGCATTATGAAGTCAGGCACGCTAACCGTACTTCTACCAAAGCTAATTTTGATGGACAAAATATGACCCATTATTCCCGGATCTGGTAAATTGATAAATCTTCCAAATTTCCCATATTATTTTAACCCCAATATGTAGCGTAACTAATACAGCTCTCTTTCTTCAACGGGATAGAGCCGGGGTAGACAAAGTGCAACCCTCTGTTGATGTTTGTGCGACCCGCGGAAGATTTTGCCTCAAAAGGTTAATACTGAACAAAGATTAAGTTAGGTTAATTTGGTAAATCAGAAACTGAAAATTAAAAGAGAGTGCAAAATGCTAAGGTTAACCAACCGCACTACTTTTAGCAAATTTGTACTTCTGAAAATTTTTTACTCCATTATTGCTTCTTTCAAAATGTTATCACACGTTTATAAAATTCGCACTGCACTGTATAATTGTGATAATTTTGCGTTTGATTATTGGTAGATAAATATGGATTAACTTATCCTATTCTCGTTTAATTTACACTATTCAGCTTTGAATTACGCGCGGCCCTCGGATAAGTATAAACCATCAAATGCGGCCCGCGGGTGTGAAAGGTTTGTGCACCACGTGGGCTAGAGCGCTGGCCTACTACGCAGCGGTCCCGGGTTCAAACCTGACGGAGGTAGTTTTATTTTTCAACCTGCCCCCTACTTGGTTTGATGAGACCGCGCAGGAAGGAACGTTTTAAAGCAGTTGGTCCCCCTTTGATGCTCTTCGTAAAGAGTAGGCTAATGACGGCACCGGATTTCCCTCCTCTCTTCCGTGTGTGTGATCAATTTGAAAGGAGTTATGGCTATATTAGTCCCAGAGGCTGATCAGCCAGAAAAAAACACAAACTTTCTTTAGCGGTAGTCTCCCGAGACGATACGGAAAAGAAAGTTGGAACGAATTAGACGGCAGGATAAACTAATCCCAGATAAAATGTCACCGAAGCGTTCCTCCACTCCCTCAAAATAATAAAAAGTGCATTACGAGGATGTGATGAGACAAGAAAACGAACTATATTTCATTCAAGTCGTCTGCCATGACCAAAACAAAAATGAATAAAATCGGTCGTTTGGCTGCGCTCCATCCCAAAAATTTGTTCCGCTGACCCGGAAGTACGCGCACGACGAAATAAAAAAGTCAAAACAAAAGGTATGCGCGCGTGATAAGCGGTCACGTGCGTGGTTTATGGGTTGCCTCCAAACCCGAATAGGTTTAGCACTGCCTACGTAGCGTAAGGGGGGAGGGGGGGGGCAGTTAAATTAGGGGGGAGGAGGATAGTATAGAGCAGTGATGGCGGACCTATGGCACGGAAGACGATTTTTGTTGGCACGACAACGAAAGGCGAAAACCAATCAAAACATTTATCGTACTGATTTGCTGCCGCAAAAACATTTGTGTTATTTAGTTTTACGGTTACAAATTTCAATCTCTTACATCTCGATCACGAATTTAATTTAGTTGGCACGCAAAAAAATCAACGACTTTTCTATAGCACGCGAGGCGGAAAATATTCGACAATTTCAGTAATATTGGCACACGGGCAATAGAAGGTTCGCCATCACTGGTAAAGACGTTGTCTCCTTCTTTAAATAGGCGAAAAACGTTAACGGAATTCGCCGACGCTTTAATGGTGACGAGCTATTAGCATCTGATTTTAATCTGTGACTTTATTTCTTTTAAATAATAATGGCTTTCCGCAAAGTTAAGTCTGATTTTGTTAAATTTAAGTTGTGACGTTTACAGACGAAGTAACACTGTATTACTTATTAACATTTATACTAGTTATAGCAATGCCATAGTAATTGAACGCCGTACATGTATTCGTCCTTAATGCGGTACAAAAAACCTTGACAATCAGGTGTTTTAAAAAGCTCAGTTAATCGAAACTCAGGCAGTTCGATATACAGCTGATAGTGGATTTACTGTATTCGATTTAGTCAAATCGCTCTTTCGATTCTCTCTTTATACCGAGTCTGTCAAATCAGAGAGAGAGAGATAGAGAGAAACGTTTTTTAACCCATCGAAATAAAAATGATTAATTACCGAGTAAAAAAATCAACCGATGTTATCCACTCTTGAGAGGAGCTTTCGCGTAACGACGGTAGAGGGGGAAGAAACGAAGCCTTCCTCCCTCTTCTGCTTAATTCGCCGAGCGATCTCATCCGAGAGATAATTAAGTTTTGAATTTTAAACAGATTCGTCCTTCCATCCCCGTCAGCGAACTCCCACTGACGTCACATTCGCCCTCTATAACCCCCTCTTTTCTCCACCGCTACCCTCTTTTATCTATTCGGGTTTTTTCCCTCGCGCTTTACATTTAAAAAGAAAAAAAACACTCGTTTTTCTTTTTTGCGAGAAAGAAAGTTTTTGAAAAAAAAAACGAAAATTCTCATGCTAATTCACGTGGGAAAAACTGCGATGTTAAAATACGCTACACCTGGCCCTCTCCAAAAAACACGGTTTCGCATTTTCAATACCAAATATTCTGATAACGCGGATTGTGGTTCTCATTAACGCGGTTGCGTCGAACTCGGAATTCCAGATTGCAGAGCGAGGAAGGGACGTGCCAGACGTGTTTTGTTTCATAAGCTTAGATAATCGACAGCAACAATCTTATTTGTACGAACACATGCATCAGAGAGGGGTTTGGGAATTTTTGGAACTGAAGGAGGGTGTCTGAGAGGGTATGGAATACAACCCAGGTTCACATAACGCGGATTCACGTTACACGGCACTTTTGCGGAACTTATCCCCCGTGTTTTAGCAGACCCCTTTATGGTTAACACGATAAAAGACGGGAGAAAGCTGCCTAAGAATCACACAAAGTCAAGGAAATACAATCACACCAGTTCAATATTTCACTTGCAAGGACCCACTGACGATGATGTTATCACTAATACCGAAAAACCGTACTTAGAAAATCCGCTTTCAATATAAGTGAGCAACTATAATCTTTGTCTGAGTTCCAAGGTTAACTTTGCGTTAACAGTGGTTCTCAACCTTTTTTGCCTCTTGCGTCCCACCTACCACATTTTCAAGAAACCCCGGTCCCACCATGATATAAAGAAAACCCTCACTTTCCCTAATAAATTTATTTCTACGTTTATAAGCATATAAGTAGTACATTAATAATTTATAGACACAAAGGGGAAGATGGAAATAAAAAAGTTTTACTTGGTAAATCCACAAAGATTTATTTAAAAAAATTAATTTTGTGGAATTACCAAGTAAATCTTTCTTACTTCGACAATGTGAAGGAATTCCATCAAGTTACGCCTGAGACTGTTAACTATATAAAGGAAAAGAAGGTGCCAGAAAGTGTAACCGATAGGGGTGCCAAAATGTCTTCACAGCCGGCTCTGGTCCCACCTAGACGGCTTTCGAGTCCCACCTAGTGCGACGCGTCCCACCGGTTGAGGAACGCTGCTCTAAACATAAAGTTATCGACATTAAAAGTAAATTAGGAGAATTTTTTCTTTGCTCCAACTTTTAAGCATTTCATTGGTTTTAAGTAGGTTCGTCCTATTTTCTAAATAGGATAAAAATTCGATTAGGGAATTAACGACGACAACAATACCCATTCTAACGTGACGAGTAGAGTTATTAGGTCAAAAAATTCAGCTTGCGTGGATGTAGTACATTACACGGCACTTCTTCAGGACACATCCCCCGAGGTTATATATATATATATATATATATATATATATATATATATATTAAAAGGACCGGGTGTACTCCCTTATAAGGAACAAAAGCAAAAAACTTTATTTTAAAAATCTCCACGTCGCGTTCTTTATCTTTTCTCATTTTCTCCTTCCCTCGGGCCATTTCCCGGATTTCGAGGAAAAGAACTAGGATAAGAGGGGTGGATGGGATGGGGCGATAAAAAATAATCAGCGCGATACCGCTTCGTCCTTTATTAAAAATAACCGACTTCGCTAATGACACACATACTTGCGTCGTGCAACTGTCACGGAAAAGTTACGGCTGCTACCGTAGAGGAGGAGGAGGAGAGGGAAAAAGAGAGAGAGAGAAAGAGATGTAGAAACGGAGGCTGGTTTGTGGTCAGATCAACAGAGAGATTCCGTATAGCAGAGCCTACCACCTCCTCTCTATAACAAGTTGAGAAAGTACTGCGAAAGCAGATATTATAAGGTGATTTTTTACAAAAAAATCTTAATTTCTTCCGTTGGTCGTAATTTAACATTAATGGCATTATAATGTATGGCCCTCTGATCCCCGTTAAAAGCTTACGTAGAGTGATACTATTCATTATTATGCGCTTTCCCTTGGTGCTATTGCACCCACTGCCACACACCATTGCGGTGGCTTGCAGGGTGAGTTGTAGATCTATATATATATATATATATATATATATATATATATATATATATATATATATATATATATATAAGCATTGAGCTCGTTGCCATGGTAGTCGATTGTTGAGACCCAGAAAAATTTCCACTTTTTCCCATAAAAACTAAAAATTTACGCTAAATCTACAAGGACTTCCGTCTTCAAAAATAGGAAACTATAATTCCTAAACGTTCCGATAATTTAAGTCCCGAGTTCGAATCTTAAGGGAAAATAATTTAAAAAAGTAAATATAAAAAACCTCATCACCGATTTTCGTGCTTTTATTATGGGGAAATAATAGAGCAAAATTAGCCCCTGAAAAATGGAATTTTAACAATAATTAAGGATTGTAGCATGTATCTCTCATACGAAGTAACTTATCCTGAAATTTTGGTTTCTCTAGGTTGAACCGTTTCAGTGATTTCACCTGCACAGACGGACGGACAGACAGACAAAGCGAATACATAAGCGATTTGAAAAAAAAACACTAAAAACCCTCTTTTTTTTCATACTTCGCCGGAATTGGTAGGTTTTTTTCTTTGCGTCTATGAAAACTCCAGCCTTTTTTTGTCCCTTCTCCCATCCTCCTTTCCTTCTCTCCTTAACGAGACGGAGGCTAAAAAAAATAAGGCGCAAAAGACGGCGAGACTCTCCAACGACCCACTTCTATTCTCAAGCAACCGCCACGAGATAGAAGCCTTTCGCGAGAGCGCGACCGAGTTTACTCCAGCTGTAGGGAAGCCTTTTTAAGAAGGCAGTAGCGGATGGGAGTGGGGGGAGGAAAGATGGGAGAGGTGGGGGGGGAGGGGAGATTTAGGGGGGGTCTTATGGGTCAATCTATATACAGTGGAACTTCTATCAGACGAACCTCAAGGGAATCAAAAAAAAGTATCCGACTTATAGAAAATTCGAGTTATAAAAAAATAACACGAAAAATATTCGAGTTATGGTAAATTCGAATTATAGACGTTCGACAGTACATTAAATTCGGTTTGTAAAAGTTCGACTGTATATTAAATTAACTCCTAATGGAGGGGATTTAAACACAGGATTACAAAGCAACGACGAAATAAGGAAAAAAAATCACCAATTTGACCTGAAACGAAGAAAACCAATTAAAAAAACGTGGAGGACGTTATGAAAGTTTATCTTATACTCATAACTTATGAAATTCAAATATCCCGTATTTTACTGGACTATTGCTGTATGTGGTATTGTGCTCGCAGTAGTGGCGGAATACTTAGAAACGAATCACAAATGGACCGAAAAATTAATTTCGCGGGGGGGGAGGTTGAAAGTTTTTGGTTCCACCAATGGCGGAAGATATTTTGAAGAGAATAGTAACGGGCGAAGGTGAACGAGGCGACCTCTACCAAATGTGTGCACACCTTCCACTTCCCCGATCGAATCTCGCAGTAGACTTTTCTTTTATTAAGCCTCAGGTTCTCCCACCGTTGTTTACGAGTTAGACGTGCAAGCGAAGCGGTATCGGGATGTTAACGGCAATTTCTCCCAAGCTTGTGCCTTTCGAAAGAAAAGGCTAACGCTAGACAAGAGGTCTCCTTGGGGATTCGGGTTTGTTTGGCAATATCTTATCCTAGTTTTTTCTTTCAAAGTATAAGGAAGGTAAACCTAAATCGATTCCTACGCAAGCGATAACTGGGTCGACCCGAAAAAAATCATTTAAAAATGCACTTGAGCGATTAAATAAAATATTTCGGCCTCACCTTCGATATCGCCCGATTATGAGGCGATTTCCCCCCAAAAAATTGTTCGCTGGAAAAACCGTAGTCGTCCTTTAACCGCTTAGAAAAGGTACGTACTCATCTCCTCGCATTCAAACCCGAATCCGCTATCAAATCAGCCGTCTTCCGGTAAAACGAAAGATTATTCGCATTTTCTTAAACAAATCCGTCGTTATTTTGGCGGCTCACATTTTCGTTCGGCGGTTAGAGTTATCTTTCGGGCGTTTTGAAATGAAATGAGATTCACTGCACCTAATTTCTGCTTTATTTCTCGGGTCTTCTGAAAATAAAAGACGCCATCTTATATTCCAGATAGCCTTACACTGAATGCCCCCTTGCGCGCAACCCTCTTCCCTATTTCCTCCATCCCTTTCATGCTCTTAATCTTCCGAGATTCACCCATGCATTTTGGATGTGACCTTTTCGCCTTCTCTCAGATTGTATTTACTTATTTATCAAACGTTCAACCCCTTTAGGAATAACCTAGAATACCTTTCGAACCTTACTAATTCCAACGGTTAGCTTAGGTTCCTATTCCTACCTATTTCTTTACATTTTTTTACCGTCCAGCAGAGCTGCAAACCGAACCTAACCAAACCGCTGAACCGAACCGCAGCCATTTTGCTGAACCGCGAACCGAACCGAAACCACTGATTAATTTTTCGATGAACCGAAAATCGAACCGTATTTTTTTGCAGAAGTGGTTCGATTTCGGTTCGATCTCAATCCACAAAGTACGCACCAACGAAAAGACCAGGAATTTCCATTGGAAAAACCAGCGGGTTTGCTTCAAAGGAAAGAGTGCCTAACTCTTTACTCTCTGATACTATTGTTATCCACATTGAAATCATGTTAGGATCAAAAATACCATTTTTTAAATATAAAGCTGTCAGAAGCAAAGCTATGTCTCTATTAGGTCTCCTCTACCGTTTCACTGATATTAGTGACCCTCTTGCCCTTAGAACATATTTCTCCACTATTGTCCTTCCCGTCATCTCGTATTGCTCTCCTATCTGGTCCATGTCAGCTGTATCCAATCTCTCCATCCTTAATTGTGTCACTAATTTCTTTACTAGGATAGTTAAACACAGAGTGCCTTCTCTCCGTAACGCCTCAACAGATCTCGTTCTATCCGCCCTTTCCCTGAGTAATCTCTCTAATCATAGGTTTAAGTCCGACTTGTCCTTTATTTATAACATCCTAAACTCCATTACAGACTGCCCAGATCTGGTTTCCTACGTTAATTTCAGAGTTCCTTCTAGACCCACCCGCACGCATTCATTACTTCATATACCCATTCCTAGAGCATCCCTTGTCCAACGTTCACTCTTCTTCCGTCTTTTCTCCATGATAAACTCTCTCCCTTACCATATTGACCCCTTCTTGTTGTCACGTAACTCTTTTGTCCAAGCTGGTTTGACGCATCTCTCAACTATACAATAGTGTCTTACCTTGTTGAGTGTATTTAATCTGTTTTGTTTAAATTTTATTTATTGACCTGTTGTAAAGCCCACTGTAAATTGGCTGTATGTGGACTAATCTTTAATACATAAATAAATAAATGATGATGGTGATGGGAACGTAATATATTTAAAATATAAATTTTCCTTTCTTTAAATAAATTCTTCTGTCATTTAAAATAACGACTGCTGATTGATTTACTTACAGATTGATACTGAATGTGTAATGTTTATATTGGATAAATTATTTCTGGATAGTATTTCAAATGATTAATTTAGTTGAACCGAACCGAACCGCAAACCTAACCGAAACACTTGTCAAAATTCCCGTCTGAACCGAACCATGAACGGAACCACTTCCAAAAATTTAGAACCGAACCGCGAACCGAACCACTTCCAAATTTTGAGTGGTTTGCATCTCTGCCATCCAGCTTTCTCCCATCTTGGCTACATCCTTAGCATCCACTTCTCCAACTTCGGTCAGATACACTTTTAAATTTGCCATCCTCCTCCACCTCCAATTCTTCCTTCCTTCCATTCCCTCTTTCACCCTCCTCTCTCCTCATCTTCCAACCAACCTTTAACTCTCCACAATAACAACACAAAGAAACGCGGGAAAAGACCGTGCGGAACAAGAAGAAAAGCCTTTTCGCTTCATTGCTGGGAGTAATTCGCGAATCCGCCGCGGGGAGCGCTCGATCTGCGGTTCCTTTGTCTCTGTTTTTGCGTGCATTATCTCTAAATAAACACAATGGGAAATCCCGTTCCTCCAAGAGAGGGGTAAACGAATAAATTCGTAGACGAGAAATCTAGCTATCGATAATGAAAGGACAAAGGGAAAACGGGATACGGATCATAAGAGGAGATCCTGGTTTCCTGCTGTTATAGGTTTTAAATGACGGTTTTGTGGCGCATAAGGGAATTTGGTAAAAATCGAAAAAAGTAAAAAAAATCTTGCATTGAAAGCAAGCACACATTCTAAATGTGTATCACACGCAAAACCAAAGTCGCTAATCGAAGAATTAAAGTTTTTTTAGAGCAAGTCTAAGAAAATGTCACAAAGCGTCATATTATGGCAAGTTAGTTAGGCTACAAGAGATTTTGCCAATTTTTTCTGCGAATACGACTGTCTTAATGAAGACTTATTATTTAAAACATCGACTGAAAAATAACTCTCGTGCAGAACGTTTTGCCGGGTATCTAATCTAAAATTAAACGGCCAAACAATGATTCAAAACTGTATCCTTTAATATGTGAAATATGAAAAATAAAACTACATATATAGAATTAGGTCAATCATACGTTAAGAAACGCCGTAAATGGTTTTAGCAAATCATCGTCACTTTAATAACGTGATATTTCGGCATGATGGAATTATTGTTCATAAGAAAAGTCCGCCTATATGATTCACGAGGGAAGAGCATGGTAGCGAAATCTCTTAAGCGAAGATCTTAGGACACAAATATTTTCCTCACGCGCTGCAATGCTGAAACGGCGTTTATCACCCGCAAAACTCGGTCAAATGTTTCGTTTCCCTCGACGTGAAATTGAGCCCTAAAGGCATTTTCAAGTCGAAATTTAATTTATCTGGCGTAAAATAAAACCGAATAAATATAAAAATTCGCAGAAATATATTTTTTAACTATTTATTTAAAAGTTAAAAAAAAAACAATCAATGCCATAACTCAGCGTATCCAAAACTGGTGGTCGCGAAGACGAAACAGTGCATAAATAACAGTTTTAATATCTTTTTGTGTTAAGTTTTAGTTTATAATTTTATTTCACTAATAATAATAATAATAACATATATTCAGACTTATCCTAAACCGGGAGTCGCGAAGACGGAACATCGCATAAATACTGATTACAATGTTTTATTTTCTTATTTCATTTTATATCGCCGTTAATATTAACAAAAATTCTTATTTTCTCCGAATATTCCAACGAAGGTCGGTTTGTGTAAGGGGGAGTCGCAGATGCATAAAGTTTGGAAATTGCTGTTATTACCGATATCTCTCCTTTACAAAAAATGGACTCGAAACATTATCTGAAAAGATTAAATTTCATACAAACCAAATGCTACCATTAATAAAATTAAAAACGAAAACTTAATCAATCGATCTTGACGGAAAACAATTTTAACTAAAAAAATGTTCAAATACGCTTCATCCGCCACCGTAATTAACGCGATCTAAAGAATGCGTAGTTTACCACACTCCGAAAAGGATCAGAAAACGAATCCAGATAACAAATATGGAAAAAGCGAGCACATAAATCGAGAAGCCGTCCCACAAGACGGAAGTGGTTAATTTTTCATTAATAAATTTTAAAAAACCGCGCCTGGAGTAAAAAAAACAGAGAAGGAATTTCTCTCTCTCTCTCTTTTTGGGCTAACGATCGAGTGAGAGAGAGAGAGACGCAATTCGCATCAAGGAGAGATTACTCCAACAACGACGCAATTCCGCCTCAAACGATCCAATTTTACGAACGCGTCGGTTGCGATTTACCGTCCACTTCTCTTTATCTCAATCTCGAGTCAAAGACCCCGCATCCCCGCGTAAATTATCTAGCCGCGAGAAGGGGTTTTTCCCGAACAAGAGAACCCATTAAAAGTTTTTTTATTTACATCCTCCTCGTATAAGCATTTTTATAAGGGATGCACGACGTCTCCGGAGTTGATCGCTTTACGGACAAATAAGAAAGGGGTTTTTGGAGACTACGGCGAAATGGACGTTTCAAAATTAAGAACTCCTTAACCGTATTATTCAACATGACTAATAAAAATGATAATATCAAAACCCTCGATCATAGCTCGCCGTGTTAAAAATATTTACATGAGTAATCATGTGCCTTAAAACATAAATCCGAAAACTAAAAGTTTTTTATTTACATCCTCCTCGTATAAGCATTTTTATAAGAGATGCACGACGTCTCCGGAGTTGATCCACTTTACGGACAAATAAGAAAGGGGGGTTTTTTTTGGAGACTACGGCGAAATGGACGTTTCAAAATTAAGAACTCCTTAACCGTAAAAATTTGAATATTCAGGGACAATATGGACGAGGAAAATTAAAAGGAAAACAAACGAAGAAAGAAAAAAGAAACGTTAAACTTACAGGTTTACAGGAATGGCACCTCACCAGTGACCTGATGTCAACGCTGCAACCTCTGCCACTCACCGAAATGGTGAAATTCAGGGCACCAGTAGGTGCAATCAATCACTCATACAAGAAACAAAACCGCCAGACGAACAATCACTCACACATGCGCTCAATAAACGAACAATCATTCACACATGCGCTCAATAAACGAACAGGAAACACTACACTCACTCGCTCATAATTTCCCTTGTCGTTGATATCCCTAAATATTCAAATTTTTAGGTTAAGGAGTTCTTAATTTTGAAACGTTTTACAGACCTTACAAAATCGATATCACACACACATACCTACGTTCCTTTGCTCCCCCATATCTTGTAATTAATTGGCCCATTCGATAAAAAAAACCCTTTCGTTCCAGAGGAAAAACCAGACTTAAACGTTGCCCGTAAAGAAGGGGTACACGTACGTAACCAAGTACAGTTACATGATTACGGAGACGTTGCGGATAAAAAATATCGAAGAACGATCACGCGAATTATCGAGATAGTAGGATGTATCGACGCACAGGAATTTTTTTTAATCTGTAAAAAAAATCCAGAAACGCTTTATTATAGCGCAATTGCTTTAAAAACGGGTCAACATCGAACTAACAATAAGACTTTCTTATTCTATATAAGGAGCGGGAAACATTTTTATGTGCGTGGCGGGACACGTTAAGGGCCACATACACGATCAGTTAAAATGCGCAAATTAACTACTGTGTGTCATCACGACTGAGGTAAAAAAATTAGTAAATTGCGTATTTGTACAGTTAAAACGGTATTTTAACTGAGTAAAACTCTCATAATTTTCTTAGTTAAATCCACAGTACTTCTGCTTTCCCCATCTCGATCCCAGCCAACAAAGCACTCAAGATCACTCAAGAGGCTTTGTTCAAGACTAAGGAGTGCTATATTTTTAAAAAATCTCGTGTAAGGGCAACAGAGGCTCATTTCTCAGTTCAGTTAGTTTGTACTTTATATTAGAACAGTCAATTTTCGCATTTTAACTGATCGTGTATGGGGCCCTTTAAATGGTTACCGATTCTCCAGAGGGACGCATTGGAAGTTGTAAATTCTACCGCTGGCCGGGTTAGAAAGTTCCCGAGAGATTCCGATGTACTACAATATATAAGTGAAAATACTTTCTAAATTAGGTATTAAGGGTTAATATTTCAATACTGATAAGTGAATTGGTTTCATAATTTTATATTCTAAAATTACCAACTTGCGTACTAAATTTTTACAGATTTTCTTTTTCGTCTTCCTTTCAGATTTTTCGACAAAAAAAAACAGCCGCATATGGCATTAAATTGCGAGAAAATAAATAAAACTATCGTCTGTCATGTAAGATCATTAATCTGAATTGATATGGCCAACCTACGTATCACTCTCTCGGGCTACAAAATCCAGCGATGACGGCGTCATAAGTCGATAGCGAATAACGAAGCAGATGCAGAGATGCGCGGCAGAAGAATCGTTAACGATTTTTTTAAAGCGACTGCTCCGATTATTCGCAGCTACCTTGAGAAAAAGTTTCGCTTCCAAGGCTATTTTAAAAATATATACAGCATATTATCTCTATCGTATAATTCTCACGGACGTGAATAATCGCGATCGTTACCGCGAAGGCATGAAATCTTTATTTTTTTTAAACGTGTACTTTATAAGAGAGCGCACACCACATCCGCTCGCTAATTGCTCGCGAAGGAGAAGGACGAGAGGCCGGTCACCGGTTTTGCATTACACAGCGGAACTTTTATAAGTCGAACCTCAAGGGAAACAAAAAATATTTGACTTATAGAAAATTCGAGTTGTAGAAGTTCGACTCACAGAAATTCGGCTGTGTGCGCGCATATATATATATATATATATATATATATATATATATATATATATATATATATATATATATATATATCCAAGCAAAAGTCTTCCTCTATCGCCATGGACGTCCACAACACCAAGTGTGTCCACTGGCTCCCTCCTATCCCTCTCAACTACTAGTTGCAATCCTATATATATATATGCACTTTTAAACTTAATAAATTTGTAGGTATACATGATAGATAAATCCGTGAATGGCCTACATAAGCAAATTTAATGCATTTTTTCCACTGTATACGTAACCATCATCACCCATAATACAACGTTCAATCCGATTTTCCGGCTGTTTGAAAGCATTCCCCAGTTGCTGTTGAGTGACCTAACGAATAGTATTCGCAATCCTGGCGTCCAACTGAGGACGTGGTTTCGACGAGTAAACTACACTTTCAACATGTTTCCACAAAAAGTAATCCAATGTTGACAGTCCAAGTGACCAAGCAATTGATCCACCTCAGCCGATCAACTTATTGAGGAAGATGCCATTCAGGAACTGTCGCATACTCAATACATAATGGAACGGAGCACCATCTTGCTGGAAGAAGCTTGTATCAGAGAGATTTATTAGGCGAAGTTCAGGTATGAAATAATTCTGCAGCATCGCAAGATAACGTCCACCGTTTATCCTTTCTTCTTCAAAGTGAGTGCCAATTATGCAATTTTTCGTTGATTTTTAGGAAATCTCTTACATATTGTCATTAAAAAAATATTCGCTGCTACTTCTAGAAATGTATACAGTGGCAAAACTTCATTAAAGTCGATGTTACTGGCCAAAAATATACGACATTTCCGTAAATATAGAGGACAAGAAGAAAATTCCCTTTAACCTGAGGATGCAGGTTGTAATGCCATAACTGGTTGAATGGCAGACCAATCAGGGTACGAGACATCACTTATGCCAGTGACGTTCGACTGCAACGCCGTTTCTAAGTCGTAGACGAAACGCGAACCAACAGAATACACGTGATGATACTATAATTCGAAGTTATTTGCCACTAGAATTTTGAATAATTTTTTTATATTTGAAAGATATTAATAAATTTTTTATAAGAATAATAAGTACGAGATTTTAAGTTAAACAATATATACCTTCCCGTCATATTGACGGGCTTGTATACTATTTTATAAGTATATAAACTGAGCGCACACTCGGGCCTCCGCGACACTTGAAGAAACCAACGAGGCGTCAGTAAACTAATTTACGCATGGGTTACGAGAGGAGGAGACGAAATGAAGCAGACAGGAAGAGGCAAGATCTCTCTCTCTTCTCTCACGACTGGATCGAGGGATACTCCGCTTTGCTTCCATCTCACGAACCCTCCGACACTCACGCGCCAGCCTTTTTGAGGAGCTGAGAGAGACGCATAACGATTTTTTTTGTTCGGTGCGGTTCAGAGCAGGGAACAAATCCACTAAGCTTCGGAATTAAACGGAATGTTAGATGACGTGAAGCGACTTTATATATTTACTAGCTGCAGTACCCGGCGTTGCCCGGGTCAATTCGTCTAAGAATTGGGTAACTGGGGAGACATAGGATCCCAAATTTCGTATACACATTGTCGAAGGGATAATGTACGACTTAAGTAAAAAAAAATTGAAAAATACGAAAATAAAAAAAAATCCAAGAGAGTGGGGGTTATGGGGGGCGGGGGGGACGGACTAAGTTGCCAGGTGCCTAAAATCTTTTCAGGGATGATATAAAATCATGTGCAAAGTTTGAAAGTTGTGAAACTTATGGTTCTTAAGTTATAAACGGGCATACATACAAACACACTAAATTATATATAAAGATTTGACATTTTAAACGTGTGCCGCGCGTTTGCATGTATATTTTATTTAATCACACCCGCGCTTTCATGCATACAAAATTACATATATTGAAAGGGAACTATCTGCTGAAAGAAGTCACAGGAAGAAGAATGTTAGGAAAAAAGAGAGGTAGATTATGATGAAATTTAACAAAAGTGAATGTGCATATTTGCAATAAATCGTCAGAGACCAATACATTTGAATTGACTTTTTAAAAATTCGTCAGATCAATAGGAAATAATCCTGAAAACGTTAAACGCATGCGTAAAATGTGAAATCCATTCAGCGTCGACCTCCGTATAGGGCCATTGGTTCCCAAACTTTTTTTTCAGGAGCGGGACCCTTTCAAAGAAAAAACATAATTTCGCCGCACTCCAGCCTTAAAAAATAATTTTGCATTTTTAGAACGCAGCATTTGGACGGTTCCAGTTGCTGGTACAACAACATAATAAATTTATTACAGGAAAAATTATTGCCCTAATTACCTATCAAGTTGTTTTATTCACAAAACAACGTTTTAATTATGAAAAATTGCAGGCATGTTTAATCATGACAAATGCCATTACAAGGAGGAAAAAAAACGGAGTGGCAAAAAATTTAAATAAAAAAAAAGACAATTCTGGGTAAAAGCTATTACATCAATCTGACGTGATCAACAAATAAATTTTTATTGCGTATTAACGTCGTTGCATTCGCGTTCGCTTGCTTTCGCCCGGAAGATCAAAGGGAATCATAGAATAGAATTTCGTAGAACTTAGAAAAGGAGAAGCACTGATTTACTGGAAGTCCTAATAGAGATGCATTAATTTTTCAAAAATACTAAAACTTTCAATATATTATTAGTATTTTGAATTATAGGATTATGGCATTATTAATTAACTAGTGTATAGCCCGTCAAAAATGACGGGAGTAAATATTCGATCGTTCAAGCTATTTATGGAGATCAAATTGGCATCAGAAACATAAATTGTATTGAAAGTCATTTCCCTCTCCCTCTACCTCCCTCTCCTTCCCTCTCTCACCCTCCCTCTCCCTTCTCTCTCTGGCATTAAAAGCACTCAAAGCACGTTTACACCCATAAGGATTGAAATAACAATATGATATCGAGGTCTAACAATGGAATTGGTAGGCAAGGCAACATCCTCTTAAAATGGCTATATTTCCTCTGAAAAAACAATATTATATAGAGGTCTAACAATGGAATTGGTAGGCAAGGCAACATCATCTTAAAATGGCTATATTTCCTCAAACTGTGTGAATTAAACGTTTAAATTGAGCGATTTCGAACTGTAGGCGGAAAAAGACGAACGAAATAAGAACCTTTATAATGTTTTCTTCAAAATGGTTCACATCCGAAGTTCGTAGGTCAATTCTTTCTAATTTTAATCGAAAAAATAATAAAAGCCTACGCGTCGAAAAGTTCATTCTTACGTGTAATTACGTGCTATCTTATTGGAAATAGAAATTATCCCCTGGAGTCGAACCCGGGTCTTTGATCTCGAGTTAGATTCACTAAAACGTTTTGCTATTATATCATAATGCTATCCTGAAAATTTCACCAAATTCGGTTCAGTCGTTTGCGAGATATTAAGCTTCAAAGAGCGTTACTGACAGAGTGACTCAAGCAAATTATAAGGTAATATTCCGAAAATCGTGCTGGCATGAAGGAAGGCTTTAAAGGAGAGAGTCTGTGATCAAGCGTAGCGACAGGAAAAATTCTCCTTTTATACACGATTTTAATTCCCTTTCGCAGAATGCTAGATTATATTCCGTAACGTAGAATAAAACGTAAGATTTTCCTGAAAATATTAAGCTATGCTTATGCGAGCAATTGTCTAAAACTTTTCATACTCAACTAATTAAATGAAACGCGACAGTTTCTTCTTAAAAAGAAATTACGCCATCGACCATTCGAAAACAAAGCAAGCTACAGCTATAAAATATGATTCTATGCGAGAGTGATCGTAAGTTAAATGTACTGAAGAAAAAAAATCATTTTTTTCATAACGCAGGTTTCATTTTCTCCTTTAATAATATCAGATAGTGACATCATTTTATAAATGTTCACCCATTCCCAATCGAAAGCATTTTTACCCTTAAGGAATCGAAAGATCAATACTGCATAAACGAAGACGTTCCGTTAAAAAATAAAATAAAAATGAAAAGCAAAACGAATCCACAAGTCTCGCGATCGGGACGCTACCTTTCGGAAAATCGTTAAGGACTTATAAAAAAACAAAAACTTCCCTTTCACGAGAGAAAAAAATAATAACAAATGAAAATCGTAAAAGAGAGGATTTAGGAGTTCGTCGGTTTTTCTTTTTTTTAGTGCCGCGAAAGAAGAGGAAAAGTAAAAGAATTTTAGAAAAATAAAAAGAAGCGACCGATTCGAGAGGGATAGTATTCGTGGGGCGGCATCAAAAGGATTTGCAGCAGTGGCGGAGAGGAAGAGGAGGATGAGAGAAGAGGAAATCGATGGAAGCGAGAAGAGAGTGGAGAGAGAGGGGGGGAGAGAGGGGGGAGGGAGAGAGAGAGGGGGGAGAGAGAGAGAGGGGGGAGAGAGAGAGAGGGGGAGAGTGAGAGAGGGAGAGTGAGAGAGGGAGAGAGAGAGAGGGGGAGAGAGAGAGAGAGGGGGAGAGAGAGGGAGAGGGGGAGAGAGAGGGAGAGGGGGAGAGAGAGGGAGAGGGGGAGAGAGAGGGAGAGGGGGAGAGAGAGGGAGGGAGAGAGAGAGGGAGAGAGAGAGGGAGAGAGAGAGGGAGAGAGAGAGGGAGAGAGAGAGGGAGAGAGAGAGGGAGAGAGAGAGGGAGAGAGAGGGAGGGAGGGAGAGAGAGGGAGGGACAGAGGGAGGGAGGGAGAGAGGGAGGGAGGGAGAGAGGGAGATGGGGAGAGGGAGGGAGAGGGAGAGAGATGGGGGGAGGGAGGGAGAGGGAGAGAGATGGGGGGAGGGGGAGAGAGAGGGCGGGGGAGGGGGGAGATGGGGGGAGAGATGGGGGAGAGAGCGGGGGGAGAGAGGGGGAAGAGAGGGGGGGGAGAGGGAGGTGGGAGAGGGGGAGAGGGAGGTGGGAGAGGGGGAGAGGGAGGTGGGAGAGGGAGAGGGAGGTGGGAGAGAGAGAGGGAGAGAGAGAGGGAGAGAGAGGGGGAGAGAGACAGAGGTAGGCGGCCTAAATTTTGTCCATCCTTCCCCCCATCCCCTCTTTATAAACTGAAATAAAACGCCATCTGGGATTATAAAGGAACGTCGAATTAATCGGAAATGGGAAAACTCCACACCAGAAGGTGGGGGGGGGGGGTGAGATAGTTGGATAAAAAGGGTGTGGAGAGGGAAGGGAGGGGAACATCCTGGCATAATTCCTATCCTAAAAGACTGATGCTGAGAATTTGAGGTCTAAAATGCGGTGGCTTAAGGAGGTTAGGCAGAGAGAGAAACGAGAGAGGGAGAGAGAGGAAAGGGGTAAAGCGTGTATGTCTTGCGGGATGGGGTGAGAGACAGAAAAGAAAGACGTGGGAAGATACATAAGATAAAGGAACGGATAAAGATGGAGCCGATGGAAGATTCGAAATGATGGGAAGATAAAAAGAGGAAAAATACCAACGCCAGAGGCAGAGAATAAAATAAAGAACTATTTCCGTTCAAACAGTGAGTAGATTACACTACGCAGTTTTTTTTTATTCTCGCTTTCCTTTAACCGATGCTTTATTAATGGAGGCACGCGATTCGTCTTTTTTTATTTTCTCTCTCTCTCTCTCTCTAGGGGGACATAAGATAAGCTCCCCATTATATCTTGAGGAGGGACGTTTGTTTTATCTTGCCCGAAGCATCTTCCAGCATGGAATTAAAAAAAAAAAGGCTTCTTTTTGTCTCTTTCTATCTCTGATACTTTCTTGGCGCCGTCTCACTTCCTCTTTCTAAAGCCTTCAGAGATTGATATTTTTTCGGAATTCTTTTGTTGTTTCGTTTGGAAGGAGGCGTTACGCAAATCCGCGCATCTATAGGCTCCAAATTTAATCTTAAAAAAAAAAAAAACAGCAAGTTCTTTACGAATTATATAACCATGTTAAATAAGTAATTATAAAACTTATCTTAGAAGACTGTTTGTTTGACGTGCTTAATATTTTTTCTACGAGATGTGACGGAAATTTAATTGTTTCTTCACAGAAAGGTGGCGGTGGGGGTTGCGGACTGAAAAAGTGACGTTCAAAATTAACCCATCTTACACGTGGACCTAAGTTCAGATAGCGAAAGAAGGGTTGCGTTGCATACCCATTATGTCAACCTCCTCCGGGCCCAAACAATGCAAATATATCTACACATAGAGAGTTTTTGTCGGTTATCTAAGCTTATAAACAAAGCGCTCTTGGTACTCCGCCACGTCTCTCTGTTTCTCTCACTCTACAATCCGCATTCCCATGTCCTATCAAAAAAATCGGTACAGCATACATTGTACAAACTTTCTCATATACGTACTAATGCGTCGTTTAGTTATCTTTAGAAAATGAAAATCGTATCAGCCTGTTTTTGGAAAATCCAATTTTTGTTAAAGTTGCCCAAGAATACACTAGCCTTATAGTCATTCGTTGGGAAAAATGAAATACGTAGTATTATTGAAGACGTATACTCAAGTAACTGTACGGAATTTGATCAAAATCGTTGTAGCCGTTTCTGAGAAAATGGAATTATTGTTAAAGTTGCCTAGAATAAACTAGCCTTATATTCATTTTTTGAGAAATATGAACTACACAGTATTATTGAGGATGTAAACTTAAGTAACTGTATGAAATTTGATCAAAATCGTTAAAGCCGTTTTTGAGAAAATCGAATTGTTGTTAAAGTTGCCTAGAATAAACTAGCCTTATATTCATTTTTTGAGAAATACGAACTATACAGTATTATTGAAGATGTAAACTCAAGTGGCTGTGCGAAATTTGATCAAAATCGTTAGAGCCGTTTTCGAGAAAATCGGATTGTTGTAAAAAATGCGTAGAATAAACTAAACTAAACCATTTCCTTGTATACTCTGGTCAGTATGATAAAATGCCTAAGTACGAGATTTCAATCATTTTCGTTCGACCGTCTGGGCTCCAGCTCCAGTAACAGACAGACAGACAGACGGCATTGCGAAAACCACTTTTTCGGATTCAGCGACACCTAAAACGTATATTTCCGTAAAAATCTCGAGGTCGAATTTTTTCGCGAAAACAATACTTTCTCGATACTTCGTATGAGAAAGTAAAAAGTGTCAATGCGAATCAAAATATACTTATAATTTTTAGTGTTAAGAGAACAAATCGCGTTGTAGCAAACCCGTGTTATAAGAATCCTCGTTATAAGAGATCAAGGTGTACACCAAAAAAAGCGTCATTTCTGTCGCGAAAATATTCGACTCCATGCGACGCCGTTCATTATTATTTTTTTTTAAATCTTAAAACCTCGACCCAAAAAAGAACGCACCGAAGCCATACGCAAGTACTGGGGTGGAGAATTAAACGATAATACGGTTTAGAGAGTGAAAGTAGTGGGAAGGAAAAGACGAGGAATTAGATTAAGAACAAGAAGTCGAGCAAACTATTTTACAGCTTTGAGAAACCCCGCAAGACTGCCTTACTTCATTACGTGGGAAGGAACAGACGGATTTACATTCTAGGGCATAAAGAGAGAAATGTAGGGGATAAGTCCTTCCCTCGCACTGTGCGGTTTCCCCTTACACATATTTGCTTTAAAACGATTAACTTTTTTTTGGGAAACTACTTCGAATTGCATGAACATCGATTTAGCGTGGTATCGAAACTATCTCCGAACGTTATATAAGCTAAAACAAAGTTTGTTCTACTTAAGAAATTATGACAAAGGATAACAAGTAAGGGAAATGCTGCTATGGCAGACAGTAAAAGGCGGCTTTTCAAACAAAATCTGCTAAGACACAATGTCCAAATTTTTGTATACTAGTATGATATGCATGAAATAATATTAGAAAAATATTTTAATATAATTATAGGGAAGAAAATTTTTTAAAACAAAACGTTTATCGAAGCAAAGGATATTTAAATAAAAGCGTTACTGTCATTATGCTAGCCACTAGAACTTAAACAAGAAAATGTGCACAACGTAACAGAATACTGATTCTGTTGGCGAAAAAATGAAATCTCCTTCATTTGGGAGGGTTTAAAAAGAAAGACAAACGGACGGACGGACAGAACGCATAAGCGGATTATTAGCACTGTTTTGCTTTACACGGCCTTTCCAGAAAACGCATACACCGCGCAAACCGAGGGATGTGCGTAACAGAAAAAAACGAAAACGTGGCCTTTTTTTTTAAAGAGCGATTTCAATCTACTTTTATTAGCGAAACCCACGCGCGCTAGATTAATGCGGATACAAAAATTTTATACTAGACGTATTTTTTAAAAAATATATTAATTTTTTACCGTGTTTCGTCCATTAGAACGCCTATCACTCTTTCTTTATGCAGACGGCGGGATGCCTGTCGGAATGGGGTTATGGCGAAGACATGTAAGTGTTACGGCGCGTCGAAACAGTCCTTCCCCCCCACCAACCTCATCCCTCGGAATCCGCCCGTTCCCAAGGGATTAAAAAAAAGCGTCTACTACATGGATCAGCGCGAAAGCAGCCATACATTAAGTCAAAGTAGAACAAGCGTAACGAGTTCTTTTTTTTAAAACTTGAGGGGATTCCGGTTTTTTAGTCTGTTTCAATTCGACGAGTAGTCTTTTATTTCCGTCGAACAAAACGTATTCCCAAATTGGTGCACAGTAACATCTCGTTACAACGTACTTCACAATTACGTACGTTTCGAATTAACGTAAATTTTTAAATCCCCGTCAATTTCCCCGTATAAATGCTATATAAATATTTCAAAATAACGTACTCCAACTTAACGTACTTTTCAATATTACGCATTAAATTCAGAGGTCCCGAAAAAAGATTTTTGTGGTTTTAACGTATGCTTTCATCCGTAAAAGACTCAACTATAACCAATTCTTGCACATTCAAGTCGTTCACACCAACTTTGAAGGCATCTTTGGTCTTTAGCACGAAAAGATCTACGGAACTCCGCAAAAATCCCAAAAAGAGAGATTTTCCGAACTGAAAAAATTTAGAACCGATCGTCAGTTATCCCTATCGTATTTTCACAACAGCATCGAGATAAAATCTTAAGTTGTAGGAAATATCTCTCTTGTTAGACTCAATCTCGCCGGTTTCGGTTTGCGCAGGACTTGCGAGAATGCCTAACCCCTAACGAGATACTTCCAGAGAAAATACTGTACTCCTTATGGGTACTTCAGTATACCGTACTTTCAGTATAAAGTATAAAAATTCATGCTCCGTACAGATACGCTGTATCGAGATTTTACTGTATTTCATTGGATTGAAAAGGAAAAAACCGCCAAAATTGAAGTCATTCAAACGGAATGTTATTGTTCCGTATGGTTAAACAGCACGTCATATCATCTGATAATACCCTACAGTACATGAAGATAAAGGGATAAAGAAAATGGTAGATATAAACAAAATTGCGGGAACCGATAGGTAATACTGGCCCCTTTACCCAGATATAGGGTTTCCAAATCTCTTAAAGCTAAAAAAAAAAAGAATATTTTCAGCCCTTCATTGACGGAAAAGAGTACACGTAAACCCATTCTTCAGAAAAATAAATGCTAGACAAATACGTCTTATTTCTTAACTCAAACTTTCTCCAGAGAACTTTTAAAAATTATGTTATCAGCACTTATGCACACATATAATGATATTAAATTATTATAGGAAGAAAAAATAGAAACGTTTTTGTTCCAACGAAAAATGTTAAGATGACATTTCTTTTAAAAAGAATCGGTACAACATACATTGTACAAACTTTCTCATATTGGGTACTAATGCGTCGTTCAGTTATCTTTAGAAAATGAAAATCGTATGAGCCTGTTTTTAGAAAATCCAATTTTTGTTCAAGTTGCCCAAGAATAAACTAGCCTTATATTCATTCATTGAGAAAAATGAAATACGTAGTATTATTGTAGAGGTATACTCAAGTAACTGTACGAAATCTGATCAAAATCTTTAGAGCCGTTTTTGAGAAAATCGAATTATTGTTAAAGTTGCCTAGAATAAACTAGCCTTATATTCATTTTTTGAGAAATATGAACTATACAGTATTATTGAAGACGTAAACTCAAGTAACTGTACGAAATTTGAACAAAATCGTTAGAGCCGTTTTTGAGAAAATCGAATTATTGTTAAAGTTGCCTAGAATAAACTAGCCTTATATTCATTTTATGAGAAATATGAAATATATAGTATTATTGAAGACGGAAACTCAAGTAACTGTACGAAATTTGATCAAAATCGTTAGAGCCGTTTTCCAGAAAATCGGATTGTTGTTAAAAATGCGTAGAATAAACTACTCTTAATTATTGATCAATGTCGACCATTTCTATGTATACTCTGCTCAGTATGATAAAATGCCTAAGTACGAGATTTCATTAATTTTCGCTCTACCTTCTAGGCTCCAGCGCCAGTAACAGACAGACAAACAAACGGACAGACAGACAGACAAACGGACAGACAGACAGACAAACGGACAGACAGACGGCATTGCGAAAACCACTTTTTCGGATTCGGCGACACCTAAAACGTATATTTCCGTAAAAATCTCGAGGTCGAATTTTTTCGCGAAAACAATACTTTCTCGATACTTCGTATGAGAAAGTAAAAAACAAAAGATCTGGACCAAAAAAGAGAGACTCAGTGGCCATCCTATCCAAACAGACAGACTAAGATGTTATGTAATGTAGGCACGGTGAAATAGCACAACATGCCACACGCTTTCGGCGACCGTCTGCGCAAACGTTGAAAAGGCTGAAAAGGGGATCAACTTTTTACACAAGTCGTTACCAAGGATGTCGAGCGTATGCAGTAACGACGGGTGGCTAAGCATAAAATCTCAATCAACACTTCTCGTTGCAAAGCGTTATACGCAGAAACGAGAGGCAATTTCGGCTTTATTTAAGAGACGACTGAGGTCCTTTTTCCTCTCATCGGAATCCGAAACGAATTAATCGCAGTGTTCGCAAAATCGGTAATTGCAGCTCTTACAAGGACCTACAGACGAAATCCTAACCGAAGGACCACACACTCTCTCTCTCTCTTCACGCGATGAAAATGCACGGAACGCTCCGTAAAATTTAAGACACGCGAAAGTTCGAAACGATCTAATAGAACCGTGCTCGATTACAAAATGATTTTATCCCGACATTACGGCTACAATCCAATATATATGGCCATGCAAACTCCTTAGAGCTATAAAACGGCTAAGTGGACAAGGTGCCCATTCCGTCCACAGATTATCCACCCTCAGCGATAATTAACGGATCAAACTTTTGATGACAACCCGCGCCATCGCGGTAATCTGTCGAAGTTGGCGCTCGGATTTCCCGTCGCCGTGGGGACGCATATTATTCCCCCGTGGAGCACAAATTGAAAACTACATTTTAATAACTCGATCTCATCATGTGCGAGAGGCTTTAGGAATTAACGCGAATAATTAACCTGTATAATGGCGAGTTTGTAACGCAAATATATGACACGAAGAAAATTATTATTGTAAATATAATAAAACGTATGGTCTTTCCGGTGAATCTGTATCTTTTAATTATTAAAGGCATCGTTCACTCCTGCCTGTCATTTCTGGCGGACAAAAACTAACATTTAGCTATTAAGTTTTATTTAATTTTGACAGCGAGCCTGGAATTTTTCAAAAGTTTTAGTTGTTATTTTGAGTTAAAGTTTAGCCGAGGTCCACATTTCCAACTCTTTTAATGCTAAATAACTCATTACCTACTTTATTCATCCCCACAAGTTATTTTTTGGTAGTAAATTTATAACTGCGAAAATAAAATTCATTTTAATCCATTCAGGAAAAAGAACATAAGCATGAATGATGAAAAAAGTAATTATCTTATGTATCTGCAGTTTTAAAATATACTCTCTGAATGGCCACTGACGACGACCGCAATGTAACCGAAATTCGCATCTGATTTTACTATTAACATTATCACGGCTACTGAGGATAACTAACAATAAGATAAGCACTTATTTCTTCACTTCTTGACACTTGAGTGCTTATTCTCGAATTCGCTTCCTGCCATAATACGAGCTCGATATATAACGTAGCGTCAAGCGGACTTCAATTTACATTAGTTACAGGCTGCCAATATTCTATACCGCGGGAAAAGGTTGTGGGCTAGCTAAATGAATTTTAAACGTTATTCAAATCGCCACTGCACGACCAATAAAAAAATAATTATAATTGTTTTAGACAAAAACCATCTTCCAAGACGGCAGCAATCACTCCTAGCAACGCAACCGCAGCCGCCCCATAATACACCGCACTTAAAAACAATCGCTCCCAAAGGGGGTGGAAGGTTTGATTGATTGACTGACATCTTTATTGGGGCGAGATTGAGACTTTATATTCCCCTCTTCCACCTAACCCATTGTCAGCAAACAATAGTGACCAATGCATTTTACAAGCAGGTTGAACACAGATAATATGAGAGAAGGATGGAAAAGGTATTTACAACTGTGGGCGAAAAAAAAATAGTTTCACAATGATATCGTGATTCTATAAACCTACTTAGAATCGCTAAAAATAATGGAAGTACAAAATATAATATACGGCGCAAAATTAATATGAAGTGCAAAAAACGTCAATACAAAGCAGAAAGTTATAAAAATAATAATGATAATGACATAAATTAAATAACTATTAAAAAATGTGCATGTATAAATGTCTTTTCTCACAATGGCCTTCTGTTATATAGTCTTTCCACACAATAAATAATAGCGGTAAAATTATTTACTTTGTAAGGACCATAAGAGAATTAAACTAAATTATAAATGAAATAAACGAACATAACCAGATTTGAGGGCAGAGATGCGAGACATTACATAGAAATACATACTCGTACAATACAAAGGGAATAATGTGAGGAACAAGTTAAATTATAAATGTGATAGGATAGGAAGGAGAGAGAGAGAGAGGGGTAGGTAGGTAGAGAGGGATGGGTTGGCACTTGTAGTTCCTCAAGGCTCGGCCCAACACTCGATCCGCAAGAGAGAACGGGTTTCCCACTCGCGACAACCGACTTGTTAAGATGCGGCAGAGCGGTTACCGGTCAACCCGCGCGACACACAAACGGAGACTACCGCGTCACGGGATGCGCAGTGACGCGCTGAGAGAACAACGGAGAAAGTCAGGGGGAAGGGGAGGAAGGGACAGGATGGTAGTTATAAAAGGGGAAGAAAGGCGAATGAGAGAGAGAGAAAGGGTGTGACGTAAAACGACAGCTGACGATATCTCGCCATCGCTGAAGGACTCTGAAATGTTTCCATTCCGATTCGGAGACTTAATGGCCGTGTTTACTGGAAGCGAACGACCGTCGTATTAGGCTGATGGAAGATACGTGTCGTCGCCGGAGAGCTATTCCTCCGGAGGAAGGGGGGAGGGGGAAGAGAGGTGCTTGAGAGATATGGGAAGCCCCGGATGGGAGTACGTACGAGTACACCCAATGCGATGCGAAACTTATGGGTGTCGCGGATCGGATGACGTCACTAATATAAACGACTAGAACCCTTCCTTTAACTTTCGCACATGCACTGTTTTTCAGGTGAGCTTAACGAGGATCGTGCCTTTCGCTAGTTATTTTTACAAACGTGGAGAGAAACAACAAAATTTGATTAAAATAATAACTTGGTACAAATGATGTAATATAACGTAACGTAAAGTTACAACCACGTGACCTAGATTATTTTTCTTATACTGCTCATTAAACACAACAAAAAAGGCAAACACCGAGTTGTAGGATTCGAACACGCGACCTTAACATCGGAAGCCAGTCACACTAACCGAACCTCTCTTACCTAATCCTGTAAACTTACTAAACCCGAAACAAATTCGTTTTTCTTTCCTGTATAATGGAATGCCATCGAATGTAGTTTATTCTAGTTAATCGTATTTAAGAGTATGTCACCCCTACGTGGTACATAAAAACACCACACAATCATTTCGATTGCCGAGTTATCTTTCTGTGTAGCCAAGACAATCTAATAATGTAATGCAGCTAACCACCTGCATCAACTGAATAAAACAAAGAAATCCCAGGTGGCACGCTGGTTCCTCGAGGCGCAGCATAGTACGACAGGGTCATACCTATCGCTAGAATATTATGAGTTTGCCCCTCAAGTTTACTTTTATGTTACGACGTTCTTCTAATGCGACGAGTGATTAACCGGAAAAAATGTCTTCGCTTTTACAAGGAAGATATATCGCGGCAGGGCGTACGCTTTATTTCTCATATACGTAGTGTAATGGCGAAAAAATAATAGATTTTGACGGAAACACACAAGTGGTTTTCGTCATGCCGTCTCTCTGCCTCTGCGCGGACCTCAAGTCTAAACGGCTGAATAAAATCGAATAATAGATCGTATTTGGGATAGGAGTATCCAGAATAGAAACTACGAAAACATGATCGATATCGCGCAATAATGAGAGGTAGTTTATTCCTATTTTAAGAGTGAAATATTTGAACTTTGTTTCCACTCACACAGTGGTGAATCTGAATGCTTTGACACAAATCCTTTTAAAAAAAATGCCGATTTTCATCGTAATCTGCCCCGAGTTAAAAAAGCTCTTCTCTTCCGATAACTCGGGTTCTCATAACACGGATTCGTTGCAACGCGAATATGTTTCTTTTGATGCAAAAAAAAATTCATACAACGCGGATTATGGCTCGAAATAAAGCGATTTGGTCGGATCTGGTGCGTGGAATTCCAGGTAAAAGAGCGAGGAACAGAGGTGTCGTGAAGAGCTTTGATTATAAACCTAGATAACCGGTAACGACATCCTATTCGTAGATAACCGTGCAGCGGATGCGTTAACGAATTTCTTGTCTGGAGGAGTATGACTGAAAGGGTATGGAACGCGACCCAACTTTCACTATGTAAATATAGTTTCACATTCCACGGATTCACACAACGTGTAACTTTTTTCGGAACTCATCCAGCGTGTTATAAAAGATCTGAGAATAAAGGTGACGGAGGCCCTTGCTTATAACCGGTAACGACACTACTTGTAGATAACCGTGCACCAGATGTGTTAGCGAATTTCGTATCCCTCCTATAAATACGCAAACCTAGCTTCACATTATGCGGCGTTTATTATTTTTTTTTTGAACGCTTTATAGAATGAGCCAGGGTGTATACGCTCATACACGGACAGACAGACACAGGGAGAAATGGAAAAATCGAATGACGTAGGCGTTTACTTTAAAAAAAAAAAGAAACGCGCCTTAAAATAAAGCGACCCCATCGGTAATCGATGCGTTTCTTTCCTCTCTATCTCTCGTATCGGCTTCACTCCGTTCTCCTTTAAAAAAAAACGTGACTCTGGGACGACGGATAGGAGTCGTGCGAGTCTTTTCAGTTCCTCGGGCACGCCCTAGAACTGCAAAGTCGGAGAAAAAGTTTCTTCCCTTAAGGCGCATTCCGAAGTGTTTTTTTTTCTTTCTCCGCTCGTCTCTGAATCGAAGGATTGCTGAGAAAAGTATCCTAGACTTCCCGAAAAGCTTGGCTAAGCAAGAACAACAAAATGCATGTTAAACACATTTTACGCGGCATCTACTCTGTCGCCTCGAGAATTAGAATTACCAACGACACCACTTCTGGATATATGCATGTATTTGTACACATTTGTGTGCGTGATCAGTTAATATCCCTTATTCTTTCGCTGTAGAATACGTTCCCTTCGGTGAGCTACCATGTTTCTCGTTAATGTCTTCAAATTTAACGTTACGCGTGAGCTTACCAACGAAATGAATGACATTGGTAGGTAGGGGAATTCACGTGTCAGCCGAATTCCCTCGCATACTTGAGTTTGAATCCAATGCAGAGCAGCTAGATTCGTTAAACAGACGTATCGCTGAAAGCCAAGGGTAACCTAACTATTAAAGGATTTCAATTGGCCAAGGCTAGAGCATCGCAGAATGTGCACCATATTAAGACATATGAAGAAATATATTTCGGAGTAATCGGTAGAAGAATGTTTTGGTATAGTTACTATACATTATTATTGAAGACGTAAACTCAAGTAACTGTACGAAATTTGATCAAAATCGTTAGAGAAGTTTTTGAGAAAATCGAATTATTGTTAAAGTTGCCTAGAATAAACTAGCCTTATATTCATTTTATGAGAAATATGAACTATACAGTATTATTGAAGACGTAAACTCAAGTAACTGTAAGAAATTTGATCAAAATCGTTACAGCCGTTTTTGAGAAAATCGAATTGTTGTTAAAAATGCGTAGAATAAACTTCCCTTAATTATTGAGCAATGGCAACCATTTCTATGTATACTCTGCTCAGTATGATAAAATGCCGAAGTACGAGATTTCATTCATTTGCGCTCTACCGTCTAGGTTCCAGAGCCAGTAACAGACAGACAGACAGACGGCACTGCATTTTTCGGATTCAGCGACACCTAAAAACGTATATTTCCGTAAAAATCTCGAGGTCGAATTTTTTCGCGATAACAACACTTTCTCGATACTTCGTATGAGAAAGTAAAAAACGGATAAAGAAAGAGGAACTGGGAAGAAAAGAGACGGAAATTTGAAGGGGAGAAAATGGGGAATTTAGAGGAAAATAGAAGGGAGAAAGAGAGAGAGGGAGAGAAGGAGATAATGACAGAGAGAGAGAAGAAAAAAGTGCGAGAGTGAGAGAAATAGAATTAAAGGGAGGGCGACGAGTGGGTAAACTGAATACGAAATGCGAGGGATGAGAGAAAAAATGAGATGCGGGAAGCCGAAATAGGAGGGAAGGACATAAAAAAACAAAAGAAGTTTACGTGAAACTTTGATGGACTACGAGGGAGGGGTACGTTGAAGAAAAACAGATTTGGGAAAGACACTAAAAAAAAAGTAAAAGGAGAAATGGAGAGTGGCCACCATATCGAATGGAAAACGGAAATACGAATGGGATGGAAGGAAATCTGAACGAGGACAGAAAGTTCGGACGAGGAAAGAACGTAAAGAAATAACAGTTTTGGCGGTGGAGAAGTTAACTTGTGAACCCTCTCAACCGCGGGCATAATCGAGAATCCTCGCATGTGTCGTTACAGATATTCTCACTCTAAAGAGTGGTGAAACTTGTTTGCGAGCAAATTAAAAATGGACTACGTCTACGACTATAGAAATAGGAACGAGAAAAGAAGAAGACTGAGAGACGGGAATAAAAGAAGACGAGATGAAGGTATAATAAAGAAAATCGAAGCCAAGAGGACCGGATAAAGGAACCACAAAAAAAGTCGGAAAAGTCCGTGTCCCAATGTGAACTGGCTCTTATAACCAAGCCTCCGAAAGAATGGCCCGAAGTGGTTTGGTCTTGTGTTTACACACACCGTTAAACCTTAACAGGTTTCCCCTTAAGCTAAGACCTAGACAAAATGGAAAGGAAGAGGAAGCGTGTTTTTATTTTGCTTAATCGGGAGATTCACCTTTTCCTGCCATTTTTGTTACATAAAAAAAACGAGGCCATTTTCCACGAAGCTCCGCCGTAGAAATGTACCAGAAAAATAAAGAGAAGTCGGACATAAGAAGAAGAAGAAGAGTTATACAGATGGATATACGACCATCCATTCTTTCCCATTCTCTCTCCACTCCCCCCTTACTCCCTCTTCCTTCCTTCCTCTCACGCCCATCCTTCCACCAAAAAAAAAGGGCTCCTTAGGGAAACGTAATAAGACAAATCCCCTGCGGACTTTCCCAATCTCTCTCCTTCTCTCCTCCTTTATGGCCAATTGACCGATACCTCCTTCACGCACCTCCTTCCTTTTCCCCCATTAAAGTTCCTATCCCTCACCATCCATCCTTTCCAAAACCCTTGCCTCCATTGCGCCACAGTTTCATCCGTCCTAGCGTGGAACGAAAACTTTTTCCACCCTCTCTCAGTAAGCATTCTCCGGTTAAACAATGAAGTGTGTCTCTATCGCGATCTATGTCGGCATTCATTGGACGATATGAAGCTTACTGAATCATACGAGCGTCAATTTTTTATTTTCGTTATTCCCGTTCATGCGGTAACTACGCGACCTCACCGAGTCAACTTGTTAGTAGCTGCCCTGCATTTTTTTCCCCCTCCGACGCCGGTTACATTTGCAAGCTTTTTGTTTACGTCGACGAAAAACTCGGTCGCAACAAGGTTTCTTTTAAAAAAAAAGTGTGGAAAGGAGAGAGGATCTCTTTAAAGGGAAACATGTCGAGGATTTCGAAGCTGTTATTTAAATACGGTCATCTGGAGTTTTTCTAAACGTAAATTCATTTCGCTAAATAACTTCGGGGATCCTTCTGGGAAGAAACCATATAGTTACATAAAGTTCCAATAAATGGCAAAAAAACCTGCACTTCTGTCGATCTGTAAATATATTTTAGGAATAATAATGATAACGCCATGTTTAATATTAGTTTCAATATTTTTACTGGCGTGTCGTTTAATCCTGCCGAATCCGTAACGCATAGTCAGAAAGGCTACTGATATTATAAAGAAAAGTCAATATGAAGCTTGCTCGCACGATCAGATAAAGAAAAGAAGAGATTATATTGACGTTGGAAAAACATTTGTAGTTCAAGAAGCGAAATCATACTTAAATAATAAAAGGCTGATTTATTAGTGATACAAGCTCCTGCTCGAAAAAAAAACAATTACACAAAAAAGCAATGAACCAAAACCGAAATTCCGACGACGAATTAACTACATACACACAAAAACCGAGAAATTAAAGCGTTCTTTTCCCCGAAGGAAAAATTTCGTTTTCATCCAAAACCCAGGTCCAGTATGAGCGTAACCGAAAAACGCAAAAACAAACGTTCTTCTCCATTCGTCTGTTTCGAGTCCTACGCTCATTCGAACCGTCTCTGGCAACAATCCAGGCGAGTTGTGACGCTTAATTCGCAACACAAATCCACAAAAAAGTTCAACGGAGCCAATTATTTTTTAACCAAAAGACGGTCAAACACGTGCCAACGAAATATCCAACCTTTCAGAGAAAGAGAGAGAGATTTCAAATCCACGTCATAGAGGACAAGTATATTTTCGATCCGAGTCACATCCCACGGATGGCACGACGCACGCGGCGTTTAAGGGGATCATACGAGGCAAGCGTTAATCAATGGACGAGCAAGACTTTTCGAGCGAAAATAACAAACAAGCCAACGCAACCCGTAAGAATTTACTAGGAGGGCAAATGAAATGTATATACTAGGAACTCAAAAACCGAGGTGGAGGATGTAAAGTCGCCATTTTGAAACGTTTTTTTTTTTAAACATTCTAATGTAATCGTTTTGTCCGTCACACTTCCTCCATGCCCGGTGAACTACTTTCACGCCGTTCAAGTTAAGAGTAACCAAATTTTGAGGGATTTTCTCATTACCACAAGTTTGTAGAATCCAGGGTAGAGCTTCTGCATGGACCTGATTTTCTGGGCCCGGCCCATCAAAATTCGGATCCGGCCCGCCCCGTGAGACTACTCACAGCCCATTTAAAGCCCCTAGGGTCGAAAAATGTAATCGATATATTCCAAATTTTCTACCAACATCTGTTTGCTGTTCAATGATTTGAAAAGGATTTTTTTAATCCACATATTTGTAAGACCACAAACAAATAAATTACAATACGAAACACAAACATAGTGTTACAGGTAAAAAAAAGTATTAACCGATTCAGTGCGGAGGACGAGTCACACTCGTTCTTCATTACCTCTGGGTTAGTTTACCTAAGAAAAGCACATAAGTACCACTTTTTTTCCTGAGCCCATTCAATACGGAGGACTAGTATTACTCGCGTAATTTTTAAAGCCCCTAATTAATTCCAAAGGCCAGTGCAGGACTCTACTCCAAGGGCAACCTAAGGGGTGTTAGTGGAGGCCATAATGAACGATAAAACATTAAATTAGTAAACTACTTCTACGCCGTTCAAGATACAGAAACGAAATTTTCACGATAGTTACGCCCGGTAACAATCATGAACCCTACTGATTTTGGGGCCCGCTCGTCTGTCCGTTCACCTCTTAGCAGGATTTTTTAAAGCCCCTTATTAATTAACTATACAGATACGTCGCCACGGTAAATTTTCGTCTTGTTTACGTTGCCACAACAAAAAAAAACGCCTTTAATATCAGATTCGTCCGTTCTTTCCTTTTTTTTACTGCCCTCGGTTATAAAAACAAAATCATCCACCGACGTGAGCTCTTCCTCGCCAAAGAAGAGAGATGGGGGAGAGGAGGTGGGGACGGAGAGAGAGAGAGAGGGAAATCGACAAAGGTCACTGAGCTAAAGGTAAACACGGGTTGCTAGGCGAGTGGAAATTCGGGAAGAGGATATATATCAGGAAAACGGACGGGCGAGAGAGAGAGGGAGAGAGATAGAATGAGTAGCGCGCTGGAAAACTCTTTGCGCAAGATAGGTCCGTTTTTACGCCCACTAGACGAAATTACTCCGTTTGAAAAAATAACGGGTTTCGCCCACGCAACCGACCACCTCCAAAGAGCAAGAGAGAGAGAAGAAGGAAGGCGAACTAGAGATATCTGCACGGCAACTTTAAAACGGCGTTCAGATCGATAAAACGGTTAACCCCTCCCTTTTCTCTCCTTTCCTCACTCCACCTACCCAACCTGCCGCAAAAACAAGAGGGAGAAAAGAGAGAGAGAGAGCTGTTCGAACGACTCTTCTTCTCTTCCTCTCTCTATCTCTCTTACCTCTCTAAAACTCCCTTTTGCTACTTGGAAAAGAAATGACGACGGCAAGGAGCCTTTCTCCCTTCTCCCTCTCTCTTTTCTGAGCACGTAAACGACTACGCAGGTGGACCAACTTCGTATACGGGGCTTCTCTGCGATATGAGGCAAGCCGGAGAAAATGTCACGGATGCGCAAAAAATATCTTTAAAAAGGAAACGAGAAACTAAGGAAAAATAGGTGCGGAGAAAGAGAAAATCCTAGGACGGATGTCTCCCGTTGAAACACGCTGCCACTCGGGCCGAACGTGGCCTTGTCATCGCTTTGTTCACACTTCAAACAAGTGGAATAGATAGGGCTGGTAAGAGACAATCGCCGAAAAACAAAGACAAGCGAAACAATGTAAAAAAATCTGATGTGGCCAACACATGATTTTCTCCATATTTGGGGCATAGATATTTAAATTATTATGAATAATATTACGAGGCAAAATTATTATTTCGTATCGTAGAAGAAGACACGTCCTTGCCGTAAATTACGTATATTTTGAATGTTTACAGAATTCACCGCTACATGGTGTTGGCGCTGTATGCAGGTATTAAGATAAAGCGAAATATATCCAAAATGGATGGTTCTACGAAAATTAGTTTCAAACAAAACTTGGAAGAAATATTATTCTCTACAACTTTGGTCCTTACGAAGATTACCAATAACGATGTTTTTAGGGAGATATTTAACGGAAACCGAAAAACCTGTTATTTATAAATAACTCCTAAACAATAACTCCTATAGAAAATTGTTTCAAATGAAAACTGTAGGAAATGACATTCTCTATAACTTTTGTATAGAATTGTATATACAATAATGATGTTTTAACGAAGAAATATCGCAAAACCGAATCGGGTTTCGAATAAACCTCGACTTCCGGTTATCCGTTATTATCCAAAAACTAATCAGTTCTTTGTGCTCATGTAAGAGTGTTAGATATGAAGTTTGGTAACGATATGGCACGTACTTTTTGAGTTAGAGCGCCCACAATAACATACACACACACACACAGACATCATTCCGAAAATAGTCTAAACGTGTTCTAGGGACCTCAAAACATGTATTTCCGTTGAAATCTCGAAGTCGATTTTTTTCATGAATACAATACTTTCCCATTACTACGTATGGAGAAAGTAAAAATGCGTAATATTAAGATAATGCGTGATTGTTTTTTTTACTTTCTCCATACGTAGTATAGGGAAAGTATTGGTATCACGAAAAAAATCGACTTCGACATTTCAACGGAAATACACGTTTTGAAGTCCCTAGAACACGTTTAGACTATTTTCGGAATGATGTTTGTGTGTGTGGATGGATGGATGCGATTGTGGACGCTCTAACTCAAAACGTACTTGCCATATCCTTACCAAACTTCATATATAACACTTTAGCATGAGCACAAAGAATTGATTAGTTTTTGGACAATACCGGTTAACCTGAATTCGAGGTTTATTCGAAACCCGATTCTGTTTTTGCGATACTTCTCCGTTAAAACATCATTATTATATATACAATTCTATTGAATGGTTATAGAGAATGTAATTTCCTACAACGTTCATTTGAAACAATTTTCCATAGCAGTTATTCTTTAGGAATTATTTATAAATAATCGGTTTTTTCGGTTTCCGTCAAATATCTCCTTACAAACGCGTCGGAATTGGTAATCTTCTTGAGGACCAAAGTTGTAGAGAATAATATTTCTTCCAAGTTTTGTTTGAAACAAATTTTCGTAGAACCATCCATTTCGGAGATATTCAACTTTTTCGTAATTTCCCGTATACAGCGCCACCACCATGTAGCGGTGAATTCTGTAAACATATTCAAAATATACCTAAATTACGGCAATAAGGGCGAATTCTTTTACGATACGGAATAACAATTTTGCCTTATAATACTATTCATAATAATTTAAATACCTATATCCCAAATATGGAGAAAGTCATTTGTTGGCCACATCAGATTTTTTAAGGATTAAAATGCATAACACTGCGAGACTAATGCTTCTTTTTTAAGTTCCAACAAATTGCCAAGGCTCATAATTACATCGCGCTGTGCCCATAACATTTCGAAACGTGGCCCCAAGGCGATTCTAGTTCGAAAAGCTTATAAACTCAAGGATAAAAAAATACAAAAGACTGACGTTGGTAAGCTGCATAGCCAGATAGAAGATAAAAAGACAAATAGAACGTGATAAAGAGCGAGAGATGTTAAGCGAAAGGAAGGAAGAAACAAAAACAAAAATAAAGAGGGGGAAAAAGAGAGAAAGAGAGACAGGAAGGAAGAGAGAGAAAGAAAAACAAAGGATAGGACGGAAAGGGAGAGAATGAGATTCAGAGAGGTCGAAGCACTCTTGAAGTTTGGAGGTAAAAAAAGCCAAGAACAGCCCAGGACGGAGAAGCGTGGAAGACGAGTAGAGAGAGAGAAAGAGAAGAAGAGAAAGCAAAGGATACGATTTTTACATCGTACAAACCACTACAGGTTTTTTCAAGGAATAGCGGAGTCGAGAGGGTAGTAGGAAAAACTCGGCACCCTTCAAGGTTGGATAAGGTTTCCACGTGGTGGAAGAGGATAAGAGACTCGAGCTGGCATCTCGAGACACGAAAGGGGTGAAAATTTATATTACTTGTACTGCGAACGGTAGTTTCAGACTCTCGAAAGAAGTAAACAAGTTAGGAAAGTGTACAACGTATCACAAATGGGCGCGTTTCGTGCAATGGAGTATTAGAAAGAAATTAGTATATACCTGTACGTAAGGGAAATTGCGCTTTAAAATTATTTTCTTCATCATAAATAATCCATTTTCTTCCTATTTAATAATAATACATGCACATGTAAGGAAATGAAACGTTTGCGAGATTGTTTATGTTAGCAACAATGAAGAAGTAGCCATGCAATACATTTTCTAAGTTCAACTCGATTTAAGTCGTTTTTGTTTGATTTTCTCGATAACGGCTACTTCTATGATAAAAATGTATAGGAAAGGAAATACTCATCTTTACCAGTTCTACAACTTTTATTAGAAAAATATTTTAATATGAGCAATATTTTACGAGATATGACGAAAATTTCATTTTTTGTCACCAGTAAAGTGGTACCCCTGATTGGCGTATGAGATTCATTTTTGCGATTTTCTTCTAGTAAGTCCTTAATATCAAATTTCATGAAAATCCGTTTGGTAGAAGCCGAGAACGAACATCCGGACGGACGGACGATAATAGGCGCTCACGCTGTAAGCGAAACGCGCCTAAAAACATTACATCGTGTAAAGAAAGCGAGTATGCGTAAATAAATGAAACGGGCGATGCGTCGAATAAATATTTTTTTGTGTCTTACGAGGTGATGACGATTCGCGTACTTTTTAGCGTACTCCGACACTTTCGGCGAAAGTTAGACAGCCACCATTACTCCAGGGCTTCTCGAGTATGAAAGAAATGCTAGAAGAGAACAAAAACTTGTGCTGGACAGCTTGGTGCGATAGGTTTGGCCATTCGATGGAAAGTTAAAGCTGCAAGCTATCTTTAACGGCCTATCGAAAAGGGACAACTTATCGTTTAAACCAAAATGTAGCCGGTTCGGCAAAGATAAAGATTAGACGTGAATCTCAGTAAAGTTTTGCTATGATTAAACGGTATGAATGATTAATTTTGCGGCGGAGTTTACAAAATGCTGGTTCCTCCGTATGCATTTTTAGTTTTACTTAGATTTATATATGGTACAGACAAAAGGCCAAAAATATTCTGAAATTCTTGCATTTTACCTTCACCTGTTGGAGACAAAAATTTGTACTTAACTGGCCATTTCACCTTTGGAATATAATAATTGGGTTTTCTTTGGGCGTTCTTCGTGGAAGACATCTGTTGCAAGCAGTTGATACTAGCATGGCCCAATGTGATAGAATTTCGGCATTCTGAAACGGGAAGATTAGTCTGCCTCGGTAGTTAGGTGGTAGAATAGGGTCTAGGACATCTCGACGCAGCCATCTCGCCGCGGCCATCTCGCCGCGGCCGTCTCGCCGCGAAGACCTTTCGCCGCAGCCGTCTCGCCGCGAGACATTTCGCCGCAGCCGTCTCGCCGCGGGGACTTTTTGCGCTGGATGTTTTTAAGTGCATTCCAGAGTTGAATTTTTAGAGAAGATAGATAAAAGTTTACTTCCGAATTGTAATTTTTACCTATGGTATTATCTGCAATACAAATGATATACAAAGCATATAAAATGTATAGTGTGTAATAGTTTAATGTTTTTACTTTTCTAGAAGCGAGTCCAAGTTGAAAAACATCAGTATGTATTGATAAACTGAGAGAAAGTCTTTGAATTTTAGTAAGTCGAGTGTTTAAGGGAATTTTTATGGTAAACGTTTGTGAGTTAAACTAGAAACGAAACACTAAAATTCAGAATAACCAATTAAATATTCCGAAATTCTTTTTTATTGGGTTATCTTGACTGTAAAATTAAATTCTTTAAGTCAACTCGCATGAATGATCATCATGAGTTACATTCATTTTTGAAATGCATATAATTATAAAATGTGCTTTTACGCAAATTATTATCTCCTCTTTTGATCTAGAAAACTTTATTAAAGCGTCTATTCAGTACATTTTATTCGTATTCTGAAGAAATTATTTTCTGTATCATTTGAGTTTATAATGGAACTAGGGGTATAATCCAAATTAGACTTCCTATATTGTGTACGTGCTTGATATCAGCAGTCATAGGAATGGTTGACTGGCGGCCATTAATGTAGAGAAGTTGTCTTAAACTTTTGAAAATTATTGCATGAGTTTGCCTATCAAAAAGCACAAAAACAAGGTTTTTGTATAATTACCATTTGAATAAATTTTTCTTTCTGAGAGGATACCCTATTTTTTAAAATCGACTTATTGAGATGCACTAATGGCTTCAAAAAATTCTCTCGATGAGATTCATACATAATTTGCCGTGGTTATAGCTCGATCGTTTTACAATAGCAGGCGACGACGCAGGAGTTAGTGGAGGAGAAACGTAATTTAATAGGTGAAAATGAGTGGAGAACAGTATGCCAGAAAAAATACAGAAAATGAGTACATTCAAAGAGAATGTGTAATGAACGGAATTGAAGAAATACTTGTTAATATAAATTCGGAGAATGAAAGTGATAGCACTGAAGCAAGTGACTAATAAATATCAAAATAATTATTAACTATTATATTTTGCATGTATAAAATGATAAATAAAGGTTTCCTTAAAAATATATTTCAGTAGTTGTTATACTTTGTATCAAAGAAGCTTCCTCCTCTATTGACCACCTGCACGAGGAACTGAACTAGAAAATAAAACTACTCCCACTAGGCATTCATAAGATTCACGGAATTCTCAAATGAGTAAATTTCCCCATGGAATTTCTGGAAGTCGTTAGATATTATCTTAATGTCAAATTTGTGGAACGAACCAAGGGACTTGAGGATTAGTGAATTTGGGTGGGGTTTGGACCCCATGGCGACAGGGTATGGGAGCGTGAGGGTGTCGATGACCATGGAAGGTAGGACAATTCGGCCTTTCGCTAAACAATCGAGCTATAGCCTAAGATCGACCATGATTATGGCAGTCTTATCTTTGCTACCATATGGTAAACATCCGTCCTCCGAGTTCCCATTCACGGTGTGATATCGTCTGTGGATCCTTGCTAACTTGCTCAGTGAACATTTTTATTCACTTTACCATAACATTCCGAAAGTTTTTCTAACTTTTACTAATCCCTTAAAATGGAAATTATTCTGTCTATCCGTGGAAAGGAGAAACTATTAGTGGAAGGTTTTGTGTATGTGTTTGTGCGGTTAAGTAGCGATGAGCGTGAGAAATTTTGGCGTTGTGAAGAACGTGGAATGTGCAAAGCTAGAATACCCACTTGTATTCCAAAGTGAATCACATATTAACGAAGCGGCAACTTCGTATTTTAAGAAAATCAAATTATTGTTAAAGTTGTCTAGAATAAATATGAACTATGTAGTATTATTGAAGACGCAAACTCAAGTAACTGTACGAAATTTGATCAAAATCGTTAGAGCCGTTTTTGAGAAAATCAAATTGTTCTTAAAAACGCGTAGAATAAACTTCCCTTAATTACTGATCAATGTCAACCATTTCATCATAGTCTCTGCTCAGTATGATAAAATGCTTAAGTACGTGATTCCATTCATTTTCGCTTTACCGTTTAGATTTACATCAATACCCTGCAAGCCGCTAGAAGCGTTTGGCAGGGGGTGTCACAACACCAAGTGAACTCTAACTAATTCCTCTCTTGGACTGTCTCATCGCGTCTGGGAAAAAGGATCTGTAGTATTTCTCTGTTCTAGCGATTGTTTCGACACATTTTCTCCTGTACTCTGATCTAACATTACGTTCACTAACACCGATGGGGACGACTATGCCGCGTACGTCTTCAACGAATTCGGAGCTTTCGAATTTTTCAAAAAGTTTCCTTTTGTAATCAATTCTTCTACTCTTCAACGTCTGCCGTTTAGGCTCCAGAGCCAGTAACAGACAGATAGACAGACAGACGGCATTGCGAAAACCACTTGTTCGGATTCAGCAACACCTAAAACGTGTATTTCCGTAAAAATATCGAGGTCGATTTTTTTCGCGATAACAATACTTTCTCAATATACTTCGTATATGAGAAAGTACGAAGCAAGCATGAAAACAATTCATAGTTTTTATCACTTCAAAACTCCATATTTGGGCACTCGTATTTGAAAACTCAACGCTTCTTTTTGGTTTGTCGAAATCTTCTTTTCGCTTTATCTCAATTTACTCAATTTAATAGTGTATAGTTACATGTTAGACGAATCGCACCCAAAGCATTTTTATCAAATTAGCGATGGATAAGCGATTAAGGTTCTTCGCGATCGTCAGAGTTTTGTTGCTACGGTAGATCGATATGTTAATAGCATAGGATAATCAGCACGTTTAATATTAATATTATGTTAAACACTTATTATTACTAAAAGGACGAAAATCAGACAAAGACGTGAAGACAGAAAGAAAACTGAACATTGTTCGCATAGGCCGTGAGATTTTCATATATACCTACTTAAAAATACACGTATAATGTAAAATAAAACTAATATGGAATATTCAACGTGATTTTCTGTTAATTTTTAATAAATCACGGCGAGAGAAGTCCTCGCGGCGAGATGGCCGCGGCGAGATGGCCGCGGCGAAATGTACCTTCGCGGCGAGATGGCTGCGGCGAGGTGGCCGCGGCGAGATGGCTGCGGCTAAAAGTCCCATTCCCGGTAGAATATCCGCACAAGTGGAATATCCCGGTTCGATTACCGCTCAGGACAGGAATTTTCACTCGCTTTCCAGTACTTCTATTGGAGGCATGACAGTTCAACACACGGAAGTATGAGCAAAACTTATCGTTTTTTTTACCAGCATGGGATACTGTGAGAGGAGCGTATCGCTAGAAATTCGACGAACTGCACTCAAATCGTTAAAAAAAACAATTAGCCCGAGAGCATTTCAACGATCCGTCGTTAAAACCGACACATATATTATTTTCCATTTGCGCTCGCAGCTCAAAATTACCACGAAACCAAATCCATTTGCTGGGAGGTCATATATATAGCAATCTTTTTACGGCTATAGTCTTTGTCACTATATAGAAAAAAATAACTGTAAAATATCGTGGATTAGCTGTTTATGAGCTACTTTTTAAAAAAAATATGAGTAAAAAAGACACGCATTTGAACGAACGGAGAGAGAGAGAGAGAATAGAAAGAGAACGAAAGAAGAAATAGCCATAAAAGGGAGAGGTACGGAGAACGCTTGAGGATCTATAATAGTTACACAGAGAAAGAGAGAGGAAGATTGCGATAAATTGACTGTTACTGCAAGACTTAGGGCAATGTGAAGAGAGCTTGGTCGCAAAATGTGAGGATTGGGAAAAAGCATCAGCGAAAGAAGAAAGATAGAGAAAGAGACAGAAAGGGTTCTGTCTTGCGGAACGAACGGGGAGAAATAGCAATTTTCATCCCAATAAACCTTCTATATAACACACTGAGAGAGAGAGAGAGAATGGTAGAGGCCCATTGTGCGAAAAGCATCAACCGAAAGGATTTCTTTTAAAAAGAGGAATGGGAAAGAGAGAGAGAGAGGCATAAGAGGGGAGAGGCTCAACGATTATAGATGGAAGAAAACTGACGGGATGATAGGTAAAGAAGTAGGGTGAGAGTGGATAATAGAGAAGGAAGCGATAAAAAAAGAAAGCCTTCCGCCCCCTCCCCCTTTAGATAGGAAAAGAAAGCAGAAAAAAATACCCATCTAAAAAAGGCACAAAAGGAATACTTTCCGACTTCAAAAGAAAAGAAGAGAGGAAGGAAAATAAACAATGAGGGCCGGAATGAAGAGGGAATTATTTATCGATTCGCGTGACGTCACACAAAAGGTGAGTCTCCTCACTTCCCCCCTTTGTTCCACCTCCTCCTGCACCTCCACCTCTCCCCTCCCCCTCCGGAAGACCACACGTGAACCGAAAATGTGGGGCAGATGGGCGAGAAGGGGGTGACAAGGGATGAGAGCGGAAAAGACGGAAGATTGGACAGAAAAGAGAGAGAGACACCTAGCGGAAGAGATACGAAAAGATAGGGAAAGATGAGAGAGTTATGCAGGAGAAAGTGGACGGTTTATAACGGAAAGGGACTAAAGAAAAAAATCTGATGTGGCCAACACATGACTTTCTCCATATTTGGGGTAAAGATATTTAAATTATTATGAATAGCATTATGATCCAAAATTATCATTTCGTATCGTAAAAGAATACAGTCGTCCTTATTGCCGTATATTAGGTATATTTTGAATATGTTTACAGAATTCACCGCTTCATGGTGGTGGCGCTGTATACGGGAAATTACGAAAAATTTTAATATCTCCGAAATGGATGGTTCTACGAAAATTTGTTTCAAACAAAACTTGGAAGAAATATTATTCTCTACAACTTTGGTCCTCACGAAGATTACCAATAACGGCGTCTGTAAGGAGATATTTGACGGAAACCGAAAATACCGATTATTTATAAATAATTCCTAAACAATAACTGCTATGGAAAATTGTTTTAAAGAAAAGATGTAGGAAATTATATTTTCTCCTTTTTTTCTAATGTTCAATGTATAAAATAATGACGTATTATCGGAGAAATATCGCAAAAACCGAATCGGGTTTCGAATAAACTTCGACTTCCGGTTGTCCAAAAACTAATCAGCTCTTCGTGCTCATACCAAAGTGTTATATATGAAATTTGGTAATGATATGGCAAGTACTTTTCGAGTTAGAGCGCCCACAATCACATACACAAACAGACATCATTCCGAAAAGTCTATACGTGCTCTAGGGATCAAAATATCTAATAAACTATCGGTTTTTCGGAAAATTCCTATCACATACACAGAGACAACATCGAGAAAATAGTCAAAACGTTTTCTAGGGACCTCAAAACGTGTATTTCCGTTGAAATCTCGAATTCGATTTTTCTCATGAATACAATACTTTCTCTATACTACGTATATGGAGAAAGTAAAAAGAAGAAAAGAGTTGGAAGGATGAGATAGCGAATAGAGCGAGAATGAGTACAGATGCCGAAAAAGGAATAAATAACATAAAAATTAGAAGGAGATGCGAGCGGACGAGAAAAAGAGGTAGACGTGCATCGCACAAACTACAGAGAGGTGGAGATTTGGGAGACGGCTGGGACGCAAGAGAACGGGACAGGCGTAGATTTCGAAAGAGAGGAATCGAGACGAAGGGCTTTTAGGTGGGCTAAACGTTCCAAACGACGACACGCACGGAAACAAGAGACGACGGCGCGGAAAATATTCGAGAGAAAATGAGCGTAAACGAAACGGACCGGACGAATTCACATAATACGGGAAATATAATTTGATGTCTTATTGTCCCCCCCAGATCTGCCCACCGCGCCCCACAGTTTGGAAACCACTGGTCTAGAAAGTTTCATTCATTTTACTTTCTCCATACGAAGTAATGGGAAAGTATTGTGATCACGAAAAAAATTGACTTCGAGATTTCAACGGAAATACACGTTTTGAGGTCCCTAGAACACGTTTAGACTATTTTTGGAATGATGTCTGCGTGTGTATGTGATTGTGGGCGCTCTAACTCAAAAAGTACTTGCCATATCCTTACCAAACTTCATATATAACACTTTAACACGAGCACAAAGAACTTTTTAGTATTTGGGCAATAACGGTTAACAGGAAGTCGAGGTTTATTCGAAACTCGATTCGGTTTTTGCGATATTTCTCCGTTAAAACATCATTATTGTAAATAAAATCCTATACAAAGGTTATAGAGAATATAATTTCCTACAACTTTCATTTGAAACAATTTTCCATAACATTTATTGTTTAGGAATTATTTATAAATAATCGGTTTTTTCTGTTTCCGTCAAATATCTCCTTAAAAACACGTCGGAATTGGTAATCTTCGTGAGGACCAAAGTTGTAAAGAATAATATTTCTTCCAGGTTTTGTTTGAAACAAATTTTCGTAGAACCATCCATTTCGGAGATATTTAACTTTTTCGTAATATCCACTATACAGAGCCACCACCATGTAGCCATGAATTCTGTATACATATTCAAAATATAATTTTCTGCAATAAGGACGACTGTATTCTTTTAAGATACGAAATAATAATTTTGCCTCATAATGCTATTCATAATAATTTAAATATCTATACCCCAAATATGGAGAAAGTCATGTGTTGGCCACATCAGATTTTTTATTTTTATTTTTGGACAAATATATAATAAAGCGGTGGCCGGTCCGAGCCCGTCTTAAGATTGTTTCTTAATTGACAATGTACTGCATGGGGTTCCTAACCTTATCGATGTGGCGAGCACCATGTCATACCCTAGAATATCAAGCGAGCACCAAGCTGTATCCTAACATATCAAAAGAGCACCACTACACTTCCGCAGGAGTAATAATGATAATGAATAAAGCCAAACCAACATCAAAGTTATTCGTAATGATCTTGAATACATTTAGAAAGAAATCAACCGAGCGAATTACATTATTGGTTCTAAGAAAAGGGATATTAAGCATCGTAGAAGAGCACAGTCAAGCTGTAAAAGTACACCATCAGGGTTCCAAAGAATACAGCGGTGCTCACGAGCACCAGGTTGGGAACCCCTGATCTACTGCATAACCATTTGAGGAAATCATATGTGCATCCTGGCGACAGAGCGGCCATCCTCAGTTGGATTTCCACGTTGGATTCTAAAAATTACAACAATGAAGCACCACTGAAGATGGCTGCTGTGTGTTGCTAAAAACGAGTATGTTTTCCCAATTTTTAACGGCTGTAGGAGAGACGGTCTTCCTATTTGATTTTGGCCATAAGGTATGCTCGATAATTTTCTCAAGTTAATTAAGTGAAGTAAAAAACTATTAGCAATTAAACTGTCTCATGCCCTATCTATATTTTTTAGCGTCTCGTCAAATAATTTCCACGCAGCATCGCACCTCTCACACGGAAATACACATCTGCAGCATAAATACAGAGAGAGAGGGAGAGAGAAATTTTAACCCATTACGTATAACGTTTGTCTAGTTAAAAGCCCCGGTAATCGTGTAACGTTTCACTTTTGAAGCCTCGCCAAATGTTTGGTTGTACGGATGGAACAAACACTTCGTCCCGAAAGCCTATAAACAGTCAGCGAAATCGGTTTAAAAATGTGTTCGTGTGCGGGAAGTTTCAACAATCCCCTCAACATTTAAAAAATACGGACATACTCTTGATGGCAACTTCATTTACAAACAATAGTTGCCGAATTGTATAAAATGAACATGATTCATTTATTTTATTAATTAACTGAGTTACCAGACCTATTGAGACAAAAAAGTAGAATATTTTCAGATTTTCACTGACGAAAAATTGCATCCCTCAGGAAAATCAACGATAGACAAACGTTTTTTTTTACCTCTTAAACTTTCTTTTTAAAAAAATCAAACGATTAGTGATTATGTACACATATATGCTTAAAAATGAAATAATGTTAGCGTAGAAAGAAATGAACTAGAAAAAATTGTAAAAAAGGACATTCCTTGAAAAAGAGTAAAAGTTATATGAACCAAAAAGAAAACGTTCTCTTTCTGCCGATCGCATCCCTGACATTGCCTTCATTTTAAAATCAATACATCGACGATAACAAATATACGATTACCCAGTCATTTCCATGGTATATAATGAGTCCGCGACCTTATAATTGGACGTCAAGACACTATACACCTCCCAGCCAAAGAAGAAATACGAGTAATAATTTTAGATTGCGTTCAGTGACCTCGGTTTCATTTCTTACGTGTTAAAATGCACCCCTCAGTAATAAAGTTTCCTGGTTGGCGTTATCATTATCACGATCAATTCGCACCTCTAAAATCGCCATTACGTCACTCGTTTTTTGTTTTTAATTACGAATGACGCATGCGAACTCGATTGCGTCCGTTCGACAATTTCCTTACCGTGTTTCGATTGTTCGGTTTAAATCGGAAATCGGATAAGATACTGCATTGAGATTAGGAACCTCGTCAAAGTTTTAAGTACAACATTCGTGCGTAAATGGAAAGATAAAAATACCTCGACTGGAATAGTAAAAATATAAATAAACACTGAGTCATCACGCGTGTCGCGTTTGTTATGACAATGGCTAACGCTTTTATCGGATAGGGAGAAAGATTATCTCCGCGGAGATTACGTATCGCTCTCATGGCTTTGAAGAAATAATAGAAAAAAATAAATTGCCAATTCTGTAGAAAAAATATACGGAATTACCCGAATAAAATTATCGATCTAAAAACAACTTTTTCGGCGAATGCGAGACGACGATAATCGATTTAGTACCTAGATAACTGGTGTCATTGCCCTTCAAAAATGACGGCTGAAAATGAAAGAAGTTTTACATTAAAAATTAAAAGAGCTCGAGATGTAGACATTAGTTAAGGATTAATTCAGTAAAGCAACGCAAATCCATGATTCATGGTACAAAATAAATGCCAAATATGTATAGGTATCTTTATAATAAGCGACGATGATCTATAAACGTTGAATAAAGTCAGCCATGCAATTTTCCAGAGCGTTTCCTTTGGATAACTTTACGAAACAAAAAATTCTGATTGAAGTGCAAATTGTACAAACGTGTTAAAAACTTTTCCTCCAGGAACGTAACCCTATATTTTATCATCTTGTATATGTGAACATAGTTTTCGCTATACGTCGTTTCGGGAACGCATCTCCGACTTATAGCGTGGACTTCACCGTAATCTGTTTGGAAGAGCTTTGAGAGCAGTAGTAGTAGCAAGAAGGAAAAGCAGGAGGGTATAGTAATCTGAAGGGAAGGCGAAAGAGGTGGGATGGAGACGAGGAGATTGACAGACAGACAGACAAACGACTTTATTAGGGCGAAATTGAGACTATAAAGTTCCTTCTTACGTTTAACCCTACGTCAACAGTTACAAAGGAGAATTTTTTACAAAATGTAATAATAACAGTAATACCTTAATCGAATTTTAAATGTTTACAATTATAAGCCAAAATTATGAAAAAAGAAACAATCAAATATATCAAAAAATGTTTACAATTATAAGCCAAAATTATGAAAATCCTAAGCATATAAATTTCAATTATCATTTTAGAAATCTATACATATATACACATATTCCTATTTATTCATACATACATATACTCATATATACAGCATAATATTACACATACATTTCACAGAAAAGGACACGAAAGTAAACAAATAGAAAAACATACAAGCAAAACATCAAATTAAAAATTCGGAAAACTTCTAAAAGAGACCAAGTATTTGTGCTAAAAACCTAGGAAAGGCCTGACTTGGCCATCCTAGTAAAAAAAAACCACGCAGGAAAACATATATGGGAAAAGAGAGAGAGATAATGAAGGGAGAAAAAGGGATTACAGGGTACGAAGAACGATAGGAGATGTGGAAGGAAGTCGGAAGTTAAGGTGTAGGGAGAGGGGGGGAGAGGGAAAGAGGGGATGAAAGGGAGGTGGCTGAATAATTAGGAGGAATTCAAAAGGACGAAGCCGGGGGGGAAAGTACAAGTAGGAATGTGGACGTGTTTAACGGAGAGGGGTGGGTGGGAGAGAAGTATAAGAAGAGGTCAGAACGATGGGGGGGGGGAGGAGACATACATGAGGGGAGGAGGGTGGGAGGGTTGGGGAATGACGAAAGGGAGGGAAAGCTGGAAGATAAGGGGATTTTGGAGCAGGATGAGAAAGAGGTGAGTGTTATTTGATTTGATGGATTAAAAGGTAAAAAAAATTTAATGTCTATAAAAAAGATTAGTGGGTGGGATACTTATTTACTATTGTTTCGGCGGGCCGCATTACAGCTCACAGCGGAGGATTTTAATTAGCAAAAATCATTAAATAAATAATCTTTTAGCATCATAGCTTCATCGCTCAGAAGGCCGAGAAAAAAATTCGCGGAGAAGCTCGTAATAAGGGCTCCGGCCAATCACTGAAAAGCAACGTAGCCACGTCGTGTACGAACGTTCTCCACGCCTTTATCCTTGATCCATTCGTGCGTGTGATTGGACAACGTCGCACGCTTCCCTGATTTGTGTCAGGGATCAAATTAGACTTGGACGACAACAGGAAAGGTTTTCCCTGCTTTACTTTTAAGTAACAAAATTATGATATTATCCGTAATAAATTTCAAGTTTTGCTTTCGTAACGGCCTCGTGGACCGCATGACATATATTCTCGGGGGCCTCATGCGGACCGCTAGGCCGTATTTTTCCCGCTTACGGACTAAGAAGTCGAGCTCTTGAGAGACACGAGTACTCTTCCAGTATTACTTCGCCCGAAAGCATTCTTTTTTTTTGTTTTTAATCCTCCCACGGCTCGTAAAATAAACATCGACGTTTGAACGATAATAAAAGAGGCTATGACGATGATTCGCCGGAGAGGATGACGGTAGAGGCATTATGTAACGTAAAACACTTGTCTCCCCCTCCGAGAAAAATGGGTCAAACTTCGAACGAAAAAAAAAAAGCAATTTTCTCGTCACTGACGACGGAGATAAACGGAAAACCTTTCTAATCGTTCCGCCGATAATTTATTGCGAAAGAGGTAAAAATGAGAGAAAAAATCGAATGAGTTTATAAATCGAACGTTCTCCTCGCTGCGCTACGCGGGCGGTGGGGGAGGGGAGGGGGGAAGAAAAAAAAAGAGGCGAGAACCATCTGGGAAGAGCGTAAACGCTAAGCATTTAACGTCATCGGAATACGGTTTCGAGAAAATGACTTCATCCGTCGCTTGTCCTTTGGACGTAGTAATTGGCTCGGAGTGAAATATTAAAGCCTATTCGACGACTACAACCATCTCAAGTACTAAAGGAGTGCCAAGCGATTAAAACATAATCAAAGACGTTCGTTTTTTTTATATGCGCACGCGCGCATTTGCTTTAAAAGGAGCAAAAGAACATAAATTTATCGCAATTTTCCATACATTACCCTCTTCTGAATGTCATGCGTGCGAGCGAGCAATGAGCGTGCGTGCGTTTATGCGCCTAACACGCGCGCGCAGCTGCGGGTAATGCATTTATTTCAGCAAAATACTTTTCTATAAAGAGCGAGAACAGTCATCACAGATATCCATCGGTCGTTAAAGAGAGATCCTTGAATTATTTAACAGGAGAAACGGTAAAAAAACAACGGTTGACCATGTCGAGAATTTCAAATAAAACGGCATCAATTTACGGTAAAAAAAAAGGGGGTCGTATTACGGATCTCAACGGTATCCGTTTGAATTTAGAGCGTTACGCTTTCCAATAGATTTTTTTCTTCAAAAACTCGATATTGCGCTGTTTTCAATATTCAAAAATTCCGCGATCCTCGTAATGTTTACTTTAAACACTTCCATATTCTTTCACTCAAAAAAAAAAAACAATTTTTTCCGGCTACACGACCAAAGAGTTGGACAGAAATAGATACAGATCGGTAGTAGGTTTCTTTATGTAGCAACACACCGTCACTAGCTATATAAAATACTTTGAACAGCCTGGCCGTAGATGGGGGGAAGAACTCGATACGTTATAATATCACTGAATATTTACGACTTATTTAGTGTGGCTTTATAATTAGATGAATTTCAATCGAATTCATGAGAGCTATTTTTGGAATAAAAAATAGACGCTCATCATAATTATCTCCAATCTTGTTATGAGTATTGGAAATATCTAATTGTAAGATAAGTACGTAAAAATACCCAAGTGCTTGTTATTAATTGTAAACAGCAGGTTCTCCAATTAATAAGTAACTTAGTTCCGTTCTCAAGTAAATGAAAACAGTTTAATAATTTCGACTACGGAGTCAATTACGAGATATTTCTTTTCCGCGGTCTTAATTGGAGTATAATATAGCAATCGCATTCTTCATTTGTCTATGATTCAAAATGTACCACAACACGCCAACTACTTAGTCATGATTCACTAGCGTGCCGCGAAAGGCGGTTGCGTATTTTTAAGCGATGCCCTCGCTTTCGACTAGATTTCCCCGCGCCTTTAAACATCGTAGCATATTGAAAATATTCGAGGCGGTCTTTAAAAATAAAAAAACTTCCATTCCAAACGCGTGCAGAGACTTTTTTTTTGCGCCCTCTCAGCCCACTCCCTACATCCATCTCCCTCTGCTCCTTACCTCTCTTCCAGTCTAACGATAATGCGCCAGAACAAACCGTAAACGACGATAGATCACGCGCGCGAGTCCACGGCTCAACGGAACGAAAGCATAAACTACACGAGTTGCACACATCTGAAAGCAACAAATCAAACGGTGGCAGATTGCCAAAGTAGCCGTCCATTAAAACGATATCTCTATTTTCTCTCTCTCTCTCTCTCTCTCTCTCTTGGAGGTCAATTGATTCCACTTCTTAAAGAAGTCTCCGAGAGATAATGGTGAAAAAAATTAAGATATTATTGCCATCATTTTAAAGAAATAACGGCATGGAAAGCGTGAATTTCTCCTTATTAAGGAAGCGCCGACCTTGATAGGAGGATGTGTAACCTGCCCGACTCCCAAATACTAGTGTCCCCGGTTCGAATACCGTCGCGGCCAAGGTTTCCTGCACTCGCCTTTGTCATAAACGATATGCCAAAATCGTCCAAGAAATAATTAATGAGTTCACCTCAAGGATGAAGTCAAATTGAAAAATTACGTTTCTCCGATTGTCACAGAGAAGGCTGGCGACAAAAGGACCGTCATCAATGATAACTCACCAGACCTTGTTTTTGCCAACCATTTTTTATGGCTATTGGAAAAACAATTTTTTTCATCGAGCAGTCTGCTAAATGACGTGAGCAACATTAGCTACTGACGTATTATTATATTAATATGTAATTTGTTTTCACAGGGGAAGAAAGAGGAAGTAGCACGCTTCGCTGAGATATTTGATAAATATCATTCGAGACCCCAGCAGACGTTCAGCGGTTTAGAAATTCCGTAGACACACTTCACTCCCTGATGGATATTAGTAGTATGATCTAACAGACACCAGGCAAAAGAAATTACTTCTTTCCTTGAAGATTTTTTGACGGAATATGGTCGACGGTAGAGATAGTCTCAACGCCTAGGAAATATGAACGTCACTTTCTACGAAGCCCAATCCACACACATGTCGACACCTCATAGTGACAAAGACAAATATGTAATATCAGTCATATCGCCTTTTTATCATTCATCTTCGTCACCTATAATATAAACTTTTTTCTTGAACCTCTCTTTGAGCACAGCAGAGGCAAACTTCTGAGATTAGAGGTTAAGTGGTTAAAATAACCGTCAAATGGAGCCGACTGCTAGCATATGGAAACTCCGAGACGCCTCAATCCATCCATTCTATAATTTCCATCCGGACAAATTTCCACCATGGAGAGAAAGCAACGCACTATCCTAGCCGTTGATCACGCCTCATCATAATCCCTCTTGTTATTAAAGCCTTGGAGCTAAATCAGGAGTAGGAAACCTCTCGACCGAAAGGAAAGCAAAGCGTTGATGGAGAAGAAAGGGATTGGAGTGATAAATTCGCGCAGCGCGAGGAAAACACAGAGAGAGAGAGAGGGGGGGGAAGGATAGGTTACAAGAAACAAGCGAAGGGGAGGAGGCGCTATCGTTGTTATATCGCCCCCCTCTCCCTAACTTCCTGGCCCTCTCCTCCTCTTTCAGCCCTCCCAAAAACCCACACATTAGACGTTAAAATGAAAACGCGCGCCTTTCCATTGGTTAAGACAACTAACCCGAGTAATAAGGCAAGTGTTTGGATTCGATCCACATAGAGTAGAGGGAATTTAACACAAGACCTGGAACTGGTCCAGAGAGAGGGGGGAAGCCGGGGAAGGGAGGGAGGAGCGTTATAATAAACCCTCTGTACAAGCGAACTGACGGTTCGAAACCACCATTTTAAAAGGGGTCCGGGAGAGATGGAAGTGAAGATGAGGGAGAAATAGAATAGATAAAGTATGAGAGAGAGAGCAATGAAGCATAAAGATATTCCCGGAAAAGTTGCAAGGTCGAGGGCGCTATAGAAACAGCCCACCTACGCGAGTTTTTATTTAAACGCGCGTTAATTTACGCCGAGCCGTAAAGAGATTTAAGGGAATATTACATCGGAACTGGAGGCGCCGTTTTAGAATCGCCTGTATAAATATATATGTACGTATCATCTCTCTCTCTCTCTACCACCTTGGCTTTTCACGACCCAGCATTACGTGTTTCGTCTTTAACGGGGTAGTATAAAAGAAAATAAAAAGGAGTTTAAAGGAGGGAGTTATTTAAAAAATTGCAAAGGATGGTTGTCAAAAAGGGATATTTTTTAAGAAAAAATAGGGTTGTTTTTTTTCAAGGCGATGCTATGTTTAGATTGATGGAGATTTTTTTATTTCACGACGGACATTTAAGATCGAGTACGGCGAGTCTTTATAGTTCTTCAAAGCAACTATATATATATATATATATATATATATATATATATATATATATATATATAATCCATCGCCGTGGAAAAGTAAATCGTAAGGAGCACTGCATATTTAAGGGGCGGACAAAATAATTCTTAAAATTTCCCGTAAAGAATTGGCTTCAGAAGGGTGATAAGAATGAGAGCAGAAGGTTTAGCGATTCACAAACGAGCACAATTTTCTTTTAAGATGATCGAATTCCAATTGTTTTAAGCCGTGTAATTATAGCACATACCCAACCAGTACTTACTTAAAAAAAGAAATAGAAATAAATTATATCACTGGCAAAACTCGGATAATCCTAATAAAACATCTCATGAAAACGATCCGTACGACGACTCACACGCTTTGACAGACAGACGAATTTATTAAGGGCGAAATTGAGACTGTAAAGTCCCTTCTTACATTGAACCATTCGGTCAGGTTTGATATAATAAACAAATTAATTACAAATGTTCACATGCACGTTGATCACAAATTTGGTTAGTGTGAGAACTCATAAGGCACGCTGAGAAATAATTCATTTTACGCTATTTATTCTCGCAATGCGTTAAAAAAATAACAATCCGGTTGTCGAAGAAACATGCTCTCAGTAAGTCAAACGTTCGTCCCGAAAGATTTCAGCTGCGCACACACAAACACACACACACCCACACACACACATACATATATACACACATACGTGTATGTATGTGTGTGTGTGTGTATATATATATAACCGCCTTCTTTCTTCTTCCCACGTGCAAACCCCTTGCTACCTTATGGTCCATAAGCCTATTCTCTTTTATTCCCCCCACGAAAAGGGCGGTCGAAAGTAGGAAGAAGGTAAAACGAACTGGTGGATGGAAATTCTTCTCGGTCGATAAGAAAGGAACAGACACGGAATGAAAGGAGAGATCGGGCGTTGCATCCGAAGCGATGCACTATTGGACGAGCGAGAAAATAAAAGAACGCCCTAAATCCCATTGGAAAGACAGAGAGAGATGCAATAAGACGCAAGTTGCATAGCCATCCTCTTCAACAGATCCAGGAATAATGCGAAGGCGAGGCGGAAGGGAGGTGGGTGGGTAGGGAGGAGGTCGGAGAAAGGAAAGGAGGCTGTCAGGGTGCAAGCAAACACAGCGAGGAATTCGGGGCGAAGAAAAGGATCGACCAATTCCCCTTAACCGGGAGGGTAGATGTCGCAACGCTAATAATTGTCGTAACGAAAATATAACATTGGACGATCAACGGAGCGAAAAGTTTTTTTTTTCACAAGAAGAAGTGTTAATTTCTAAATGAATCGTACCGTTTAGAATCTGATTTGAAAACATTTTTGATACAACTAAGATTGAATGTTTTGGGGAAAAAATCCGGAAAAAAATATATTAAAATTCCTCAATCTTGTACAGATTCGAGCGACAATTAGGTTATATTATGTTTGGATTCTTTCTCACACACTAGAGTGTCGAGAAAAGTGTACGCCTTAACGAATTTTGAAGAAATTCCTTTGATGAACTCATCATGTTTGGACGTAGTCATCCCATCATCGCTGCAAATTCAATTTGCTCATCTATTTTAAGAGACAAGTTGTTCCGACATATTTCGGGTATATATCATAAACATGTCCAAGGCAATATCTCTGGGAAGTGACGGCCACTTTCCGCAATTTGAGATGTCCGAAAATTGCCGCGTGACATCATCGTTTACTTCTCAGCAAGGAGACTAGAAAAGCTTTCTAAAAACGAAAGTTTTCCCTCAAAACATCACATTAAATCTAGTTTTCTAAGCTTATTGCAGTCGCCAGAATAGAACAAACACAATAAGCAAAGACTTGTTTACCTAATGCAGCTAATTTTTCTGAAAAGATTGCCTGCAGTAGAATAACATGTTGCTAATGAACAAAAGAGGGTGTCATATAACATATTGCATTTTTCATTTCCCATGCCTACTCAGATAACGTCACAGGATACCAAACCACGAAGGATGTTTTTTTCCCATTTGCGCACAAATTAAGTGGACACGAGTCCGACAAGAACGAAGGCTCGCGTCGATCAGTTTTTAGGCGCGTTTCGCTTACAGCGTGAGCGCCTATTATCGTCGGTCGGTCCGTCCGTCCGCATGTTCGTTCTCGGCTTCTACCAAACGGATTTTCATGAAATTTGATATTAACGACTTACAATCAAATATAAGAAGAAAATTGCAAAAATGAATCTCATACGTCAATCAGGGGCACACTTTACTGGTGACAAAAAATTAAATTTTCGTCATATCTCGTAAAATATTGCTCATATTAAAATATTTTTCTAATAAAAGTTGTAGAACTGGTAAAGATGAGTATTTCCTTTCCTATACATTTTTATCATAGAAGTAGCCGTTATTGAGAAAATCAAACAAAAACGTCTTAAATCGAGGTTAACTTAGAAAATGTATTGCATGGCTACTTCTTCATTGTTGCTAACATAAACAATCTCCCAAACAAACGTTTAATTTACTTACGTGCGCATGCAATATTTTTAAATAGGAATAACATGGATTATTTATGATGAATAAAATGGATTATTTATGATGAAGAAAAGAACTTTAAAACTCATATTTCCCTTACGTACAGGTATATAATTTCTTTCTAATACTCCACTGCATGAAACGCGCCCATTTGTGATACGCTGTACACTTTCCTAACTTGTTTTTTACTCGACTAGGCGATGTAATTCCCTCGATTCTTCTTAATTTTGTAATGTCGACGATCATTCCGACGAAGATCGGGTGATTTTTTTCGATCGCCGACTTCCACTGAAATCGCATCCCTTTCCCGCGAACACGGAACACGTTCTCGCTCTCTTTCCGTCGAAAGGTGCTCGATCGAACAGAGGGCGCGCAGCGCGGCGACGCCGTTCCACAGCACGCAAAAACCCGTGTCATTCCGGCGAAATAAATCACCATCGCAGAGTACTGTAGCGGTGGCGGAGCGCCTTTAATCGACGAAAAACAGGAACAGAAAAGAAAAACCCCGCGTGATATACTATGAGTGCACTTAGGAGGAGGATGCAAGGAAGAAATACGTGTATTTATAACGAAGTAGAGGCAATACGTGCGTCGACTGACACGCACGTACACGCGAGAGGAAGGAGGGGGTGGATAGGTCATTTACTTGAGGAGTGGCTCCAATATTAAAAGGCGAGATCGAAGTGAAATAATTTAAGGTAAAACGACGAAAAAGAAAGAAAAGCTTTGGGCTGATAGGCGACTTGAAAAGGGATACGGAAACGTTAGTTAACGTGCACTTTTTTCTTGAGGACAATCAATATTCAATGCAACTAGGTTATATGGTAACATCGCTATCCGACAGTATTGTAGGCTAAGGGATATCTTGATGATATTTTACTAGCATAATCATAAGGACCCAAAATAATTTACAGCATACTATGACGCTGCGCGCTGCTTCGGCACGTAGTCTGTGGTTCTAAAAAAAAAAACCCACCAAGAATGGACGTAAAAAAAAAAACAAAACGATCTAATTGCTATTTTATCTTTCGACATCGAACACCACAAACAATCGGTATGAACGTCCAAGCCAACTTTTCGTAACCACACGACCAACGTCGCATCGCAACGAACACAACCTGCGTATGTACACGGATCGACGTACACACTGCATAGCAACGACGAACTCGTATAAACGACGAATGATCACTCGAAAGAAAACAAGCGAGGACATAATTGCGAAACGAATTACATAAGGCGATTTTTTTCGTCCAATGCTATCTTTCTATCGGATTCCATAACGAACCGAATAAATACGCCATACTTTAGAGAAAAAAAAACGCTTAAAAGGTGCGCAACGTTACTTTTTTTTACGTGAGCCCCGTTAATATAAAAGAATGATCCGTCGTAAGACGCTGGTATCAGAAAAAATCCCTTTTTTGATACGACGCCACCGTTGTTTTCCTAGGTCCCCCCCCCCACCCAATTCCCAGAAGAATGTCGAGTGTGAGGGAGAAAAGGAGAGAGAGAGCTCGCCTATCTAGTCTGCACCTCGGCGGGATTTACTGCTTTTTCGCTACGACTCTTTAAGACTTGTTTCTCCTCTCTCTCTCTCTCTCTCTCTCTGTATCTAACTCTGACATGATCGAATTGGAGGTCGCCGACCTGTCACACTACGGCGAACTTTCCGTTTTTTTTCTACCCATGCTTTGTTTTCAATTCCGTCGCAGTATACGCGCCCGCGGTTTTCGTTCTTTTTTTTACTACCTCTCCGCCGCTCGGATCGTTCGGAAAGGCGGCACCGAATTCTTTTTTTTTTATCGACTCTTTTTCTCTCTCTCCCGGTTCTCTTTATGGACGGTCGAGATGGATGGTGACACGGAATCGACTGATGTGTCGGGCAAACGTTAAAAAAAATTTCTTTCAATGGCTTAACATGGTCGCGGTACACCAATGCGCGTATTTTGTACGCTTTTTTCGAATTACAAACATGAGGGCGTGAATTGTGTAGTCTCTCCGAGGCTTTTGATATCTGACGCCTTTCAAGTTTAGTTGAAAAAAATTACGGAACTAATTAATAACAGAATATAGACCAAAGGTACTCAACTCGACATTTTACCCCAAATTTTAGTTAGGTTTAGATTACATTCAAATGAGCATTTACGTATGAATTTCATGTTAAACGACGAAATCTTTTGTGGAGTTATATTTGCTGGGCGATAAAATCATTTTAATTACGCTTTTACAATAGTTAAATACGAAAATGGGTTAAGGAGGAGATTGAAGATAATATACTCCCTCTATTCGACGCGAAAATGGTAATTATAAAGTCACTTTTCCTTTCGAATGTATCACAAATCATCTCCCAGTACCCATCGATCGCTTCAACTGATAGGGTTATTTCCTGGTTAATACAATTCGAACGTTTTAAAACAGAAGCGACGAGAACTTCAAACAGTTACCACAATTTTGAGAATTAAAAAAAAAATTAATGAGACCTTTTAAACCCTTATTACCGTTACTCGCATAGCTTGGACGGTCCCATCATGGCAAGAAACATTCTCGACTCAAACGTCAACGTAAGTCTCTTACACTGGCGAGAACTTGAAGAAAAGGTCTATACTTTTTTCAAGGATGCAGGGAGTAATTACAGCAATTCCAAAAAACACCATCCTACAATATATAATCTCCAAAACCACCCTTCCTCAAAGCCATTTCGAGGGAGGAGAGTGAAAAACCTGTGGGGGACTTGGGAGCATTACTGTATAATCTGTGGCGTCGAACTTGAAAATTTACCCTCTTTTTTTTTTAACGACTTAATTATCTTTTCTTTTCCGTTCGAGGCAACAGTCCCGCGGGAAGAGGGATAAAGAGAGAAAAAACAAGGCGAAGAAGAAGACTCGAGAGTAAAAGGGGTGTGGCATAACGACCGTCTCGAAAGTTTTAGCCGAAAAAGGAAACATGCACGGCAGCACGACTCCTCTCTTCCTCCAACTACCGTTTTTCTCAACTCCCTATACAACCCCGCTTTGAACGCGCGAAAACCTCGAATCCGAGACGGTTTTCACGACCGGTGATTAAATCCTGTCACGAACAAGCATTAAAGTTTCGGAAGGGGGAGAGAGAGAGAGGATGGGGAAAAAAGCGTAAAAAGATGAGGAGATAAAGGAAACAGGCCGAGTTTTATCCGTGAACATAGATTAAATTAGTGCGTTTTTTTCTTCTATTACGAAATTCGGTAGTAATTGATGAAATGAGGAGAATTCGAAATTTGACTACATGTTACATGCATAAATATATATCTTTTTACTTTCTCCATACGTAGTAATGGGAAAGTATTGTGATCACGAAAAAAATCGACTTCGAGATTTAAACGGAAATACACGATTTGAGGTCCCTAGAACACGTTTAGACTATTTTCGGAATGATGTTTGTGTGTGTGTGTGTGGATGGATGGATGTGATTGTGGGCGCTCTAACTCGAAAAGTACTTGTCATATTAATACAAAATTTCATATCTAACACTTTAGCATGAACACAAAGAACTGATTAGTTTTTGTACAATACCGGTTAACCGGAATTCGAGGTTTATTCGAAACCCGATTCGGTTTTCGCGATATTCGATAATACGCCATTATTGCATACATTTACTGTTACAAAAAATGTAGAAAATATAATTTTCTACATCTTTTATTTCAAACGATTTTCCATAGTAGTTATTGTTAGGAATTATTTATAAATCGGGTTTTTCGGTTTCCGTCAAATATCTCCTTAAAAACGTCTTTATTGGTAATATTCGTGAGGACCAAAGTTGTAGAGAATAATATTTCTTCCAAGTTTTGTTTGAAACAAATTTTCGTAGAATCATCCATTTCGGAGATATTCAACTTTTTCGTAATTTCCCATATACAGCGCCACCACCATGTAGCGGTGAATTCTGTAAACATTCAAAATATACCTAATTTACGGCAATAAAGACGACTGTATTCTTTCACCATACGAAATGATAATTTTGCTTCATAATGCTATTCATAATAATTTAAATATCTATACACCAAATATGGAGAAAGTCATGTGTTGGCCACATCAGATTTTCTTTTTGTTATACTCCTGCCACATATTCGGTCACTAGAGCGTCACTTGTTAAGTGGCATCATTGCGAAAATGTAAGCTCGAAATCTAATCTTCCCATGTTTTATAATACCTTCGGAGATAATAAAAATAATAAAATTTAATGGGTCCCTATCCGACTCTGTAGGTAAATACATTTTTTCAAAACTAAAATCAAAAGAAAAATAAATTGCATCGCATATCACAAAAACCCAGCAAATTTCAGTCACGTCTTTCTTTCCCTCTCTCCCTTACCGTTTGCTTGCCAATTTAATATAATCGATTGCGCGAACCAGACAGTTCGTTTATATGAAATACCAGCCGAAATTACCCGGCGATGCCCGGGTTATGCCAGACGTCTTTGGCGAATAAAATTATGTATTATATGGTAATACAATCATTTCTCCATTTGAGCACCTCAAAACGTGTATTTCCGTTGAAATCTCGATTTCGAATTTTTCCATGAAAACAATACTTTCTCTGTACTACGTATATAGGAGAAAGTAAAAACTAATTCTGAGATATCTCTGATACCTACGAACTGGGCCGGGAGGGTCCATGGAAGTCCGGAGAGAACGTGAGCATACGTGAGAGTAATAGGATTTCGAGTTTAACTATGTAATTGGTTGGCAACTTCACGTTAAAAACGCTAAATTTTGCCAAATTTGATATTAAAACGTTAAATTCGAAAGATTTAGATTCCAAAGCGATAAAAGACGATAAGAATAAGAAACTGCATTTATTTTTCTTTAATACAGTCCAAGTCCGAAAATGGTAGGACAAATATGCGAATTTTAATAAGTAAAATAAAATAAGGTTGCAGGTCGAAATATCGATTTTTCCATGTTATCTTATGAGGAATGGAAATCATTCTCGGGAATCGAACCCGGGTCGATTTTGGAAATTATTTTTTCGTAAATGGCTTCTACTTTAAGAACCTAACATTCCCACCAAATGTCAATCTTCTAGCTACTCGGAAAGTTTGTTAAAAATAGCATTACAGGGTTCCGATTTCCCACCGACGAATTCATTTTTATAATATAGATAAAACGCTCCTAAAAAGTGGTTTGTGCTGGAGGAATATGTAGAAAGAACTACGGGAACGCGTAGAGAAAGATAACAGCCAGTTTGGCACTTCCGCAGACCTTGTAAAATATAAAAAAATATCCCAAAAATTACGAAAATAGAGAGATCCTTTGGAGAAGTAATCCCAGTGTCTAACGCCAGTGAAAGAGTCTAAACTTAGTCCGACACGTGTTTCTTTTTTTCCCCCACCTCTACGGAGGAGTGGGAGAGAACGGCTGTGACGTATTTCCGAGGCGGAAGGGAGAAAACACCAACCCCATCCATCCGTCCATTGCTTTAAAACGTGTCACTGATTTGAAGCAGTGCGGTGGGAAGATTCGGCGAGGCGAGGCTGTTTCGCAGCGATCACCGGAAAGACGTATTTTTTTAATTTTCCTTTTCCGCACCGCGAACGGAGGGAATGGAAACATTTACGCGATTTACATCTCCGTTTCTTAACCCCCTCCCATCCCCCGCGTTTGTATTCATTACAGTCGGAAGCGAATTTCGTAAAGACTTTTAGACGACAGATACCGTTCAATCTTCATTTTTCCGGAGCACGTCCTCATTTTTATAATTTTTTTCTTGGCGTTCGAAGCAACGCCCGGAAGCAATTTACTAAAAAAATATAGAAAAAGACGTAATTGCCTGGCATTTTGAATCATTCGCTCGTTAAGGACAATCTTGCGCATCTGGGCATTAAATAATTTTCATCTCGTTCACGATAATTATAATGTAAGAAATAGCAAGATAAATAAATGAGGATTTTTTTTTAGAGGAACGCAGTATTTTTTTATTTCCGATGCTATATTGTCGAAGTGTATTGTTTCTGTTACTCACAGATCTTGCGCCAAAAGATCGAAAAAATATTTTACAGATTAAGATATTTTTCGCTTTACTGCGTTTTAGAACGTAGGTTATTTTATTCCGACGTCTCGTGCAACAAAATCTATACTTTGTCTCCTAATTTTCACATGCAAAGCCCCGGATAAACCATGGATAAATTGTACCAGTTAAAATATCATCCTATATACCTCTGATTTCGTCTATAAAATCTGATTCTGAGGATGGGGGAAAAAATCTTTCCATTCAAAGGGTTGGCTGCCCAAAATCAGTGACACATCTGAACCTCCAATTTAGATTTTTTTGAGACAATAAACTAATGGGAAAAAATGGATTAAGATATAAAAACGGGTAAAAATGCAAATTTCGGAAGCTATAACGATGTTTGCGTCGGTTTAAAAGTGTTAATCCAAGGGGAATCCTCAAGGTCAAGCTATACTGCGTATCAAGTATTTGGAAGGCGCTCGCAGAGGTATATATTCAACCTTCCTCGACCCAGCACAGTAACTGGCTATTTTAGGTGGAAAACTACTAAATATGCGTCCCCATAAATTTCGAGATCTCAATTATTCAAGTATCGAGAGGAAACTTCGCAAAAAAATACTTGCTAAGAATCACATGCCAAACTGATTTCCAATAAAAAAAACTCTAAAAGTTATAACATTAAACTGGGGTTCCATAAATGGTTCGTTATTACTATAAATATTAATATCGTTGGGTCCCCCACCAGTGCTAGGCCGACTCTGCCTAAAAATCTTTAATATCGTGAATTTTCGGTGAAGCGATAATTTTAAGGACATAATTTTATGAAAAAGTGCCAAACATCGATTCGTTTTAACGGCCAGGTTCTACAACTTTGTGAATTAAAAAAGATCCAAGTCAATGATAAACGCAACGAAAATTTTCAATTTCCTTCAAGGTACTCTTGAAAATAGGTCTAGTGCAGGGATGGCAAATACGTGGCACGCGCGCCCTGAAGTGTCACGCGTAAGCTTGTATTCTCTGTATAAAAAATATGAAGTTTCTTAGAGAAAGAATGAATTAGCGGCACGTGGGAAAAAAATTCCAGTGATTCAAATTACTTTCTTGGCACGCGACGCAAAAATCATCTGCCATCCCTGGCCTAGTGCTATCTAAATCCAAGAAAACATTCTTCGGAAAACACTTTCTAACTCGTATACCTCCCAACTTTTATCGAGATAATAAGTTTCATAAATAATCACTTAGATTTATAAGCTAGAACCTGATTAAACTTCGATTTCCGACGTATCCTTTATATCTATAGGGTGAACATCCCTAAAACCAAGCATCCTTGTCTTGTAACAAGTGCACGAGAAAGAAATAAATAAATACAAGGACCAAAACGAAGCGGGTTCTTCTTCTTCTTCTTAAAGGACCGGTTTTTTTTTCCACCCGTAGCTGCAACTCCACCACTAAACCTCACCACCCTTCCACCTCGACCTACCAACAACTCCGGCGAAGCAACTTTCCCGGAAAAGGCGCGGGAGGGAGCCACCGAACATCACGAGGCGGCAAAATGGACCAGATTGATTCGGCAGAGGGCGGCGTAACGGACCGGGTAAGGGGAGGGAAATTGAGGAGGTGGGGAGAGGAAGAGCCTTGGCTATGCCCGGGGTGAGGTGCTAGCCTGCGAGAAAGAGAGAGCTTCTGGATGAAAGAGTGAGAATGCGGGGGGGGGGGGGGTAGTTGCGGGGGCGGCGTTATAAAAGAGGAGCGAAATGAGAGAAAATAAAGGAAGGAACAGAAGAGATCCAGGCACAAGGACCTTCTAAACGACTCTCTCTCTCGCGGTCGTCAGAGGAACGACGGGAGTCGTGCGCATACGACGCGAGAACAAAAAGAAGAGGATCGAAAACGAGAGGGTTGAAAAGAACAAAAGAGGATGGCAAAAATAAGGGAAAGTGAAGTTGACAGAGAGAGAGAGAGGGCACAAAGAGAAAGGAAGGAGAAAGAAATAGGCACATGCCGGAGAAAACCCCACTCTTCGAACCAGGGCCGGCGTGATTATTTGCGGGGCCTAGTTCGATAGTGGGCGGGGCTTATTTATTTACGTGTTTATATACCGGGTGGCGCAAAAAAATGACGCATGTAGTGCCTCCCTCCCCTGTGGTGATGGACTCTTCTTTGTCGTGAAATTTTTGTCGAATACAGCCCGCCATACGTCCGGAGTGTATTAATATGTAATAAAAAAATTGTCTAAATCTCAATACCTGCATGAGAATTGAGCCTTGTGCGGGGCCCTTAATAAAGCGCGGGGCCCTGTTCTGGGGAACGGACTGCGCACGCCTCACGCCGGCCCTGCTTCGAACCTCTTAATGCGGGCGTTTTCAAACTTTTTTCTCCGCGGCCCAATAATAAAAGTAAATTTTTTTATTCGGCCCATCAAAATTATACCTTATAAAATATTGTTAAGTAAGATTTTCTAAGGATGAATTAAAAATCTAAACGGTACAATTTAACATCCTTTAAAATCCTGTTAGTTGACTTTGATTATCTTAGCATCAATTTATCCTCTATTTTACGTCAAAATATCTGTGATCGACCCTTCTCTGAGGCCCACCGTTGGTCCGCGGCCTATATTTCGAAAAATCCTGCTCTCAGGGTGTGAAAACTAATTGGAGTCTTGGAAACTTCAATTTGCAAGTTACAGTTTTGAATTAAATATAGTATGAAATACCAGGCGAAGAAATATTTCCCTCAACAGGAAATTTCGCATTAAAGATATAGCTCGAACCTCATGATACGACAGAAAAAGTTCGATTTATCGAAGCTTCGAGCTATAGAATTTAATTTTGATTTACAATGATCCGAACGGATAAAAATAATCTACTTCGATTCATCCAAAATCAGAGTTACAGAGGTTCGGGCATTACGTGTTTGGATATCTTGAAAATTTGGTTTCTCTAAGTTACAGGATTCCAGAATAATTGTCCGTAGAGACATGCAGGCAGAGGGACGGATGAACAAATAAACCGAATTTCGTACTTAAGACATTTTACCATACAGAATATAAACTACGGAGAAATTGTTGAAATTGCACATTAATAAAGGGAGGTTTATTCTAGGTAACTCAAACAACAATTTGATTTTCTCAAAAAAGTCTGCAACGAATTTCATCAAATTTTGTAGTTACTTGAGTTTACGTCTGCAATAATACTACATAGTTCATATTTCTAAAAAAATAAATATAAGGATAGTTTATTCTTGGACAACTTTAATAACAATTGGATTTTCTAAAAAAAACGGCTAGTACGTACGATTTTCATCAAATTTCGTACAGTTATTTTAGTTGATGTTTATAATGATTCTACATAGTTCATAATTTTCAAAAAATAACTAAACGACGCATTAGTACGTGAGAAAGTTTGTACAATGTATATTGTACCGATTTTTTAAAAAACAAAATCGATAAGCGTGCATATTCTCGTATTATACCGACAGATACTCATCAATCACCGATCCATCTCTCTAGGTATTTCTATAAATAGCAACATCAACATAATGGCACGTCAACCCCCGTCTGTAGAGGGAGGGGGGGGGGGGGGAGAATGGGGTTGGCGCATAAACGAGCTCGCTAGCGAGCCAACTCTTGACTATTGCTCAACCAAAAACCAAGCTTTCACGCATTCGAAAACAAATAACTGCCACTCCGATAGAGAAACACATCATTCGAGTGGAAACCATTGTTGCTCCCGCCTTTATAATTAGCTATCCAACCGAGAGAGGGAGAGAGAGAGAAAGAGAAGTGTATTTTGAAGCGCACTTCGCAAAATATAAACGGGACGTTATTTTCTCTCGGTGCCCGTCAAAAGTGCCGTCCGCGTGAAATTCTACGGAAGGATATCTCTCGCCTTCCCCCCTTCGGACCCACGAAGCGGTAGGAGATTGAAAAAAATCTAGTTTTACGAGAGATGGGACACCGATTTTCTATAGCACTGCGGTGATGTCGGAGTGGTTGGAGAGTTTGCCTTCCACGCAGAATTCCCGGGTTCAAATCCGGCGGAGGTCGGGATTTTTTCCGACGTGAGATACTTTACTTGTGGGGTTTGAGGAGACCGCGTAAGGCAGCGCTCCGTCCATCGGAAGGGAAGTTTTTAAGCTGTTGTTGGGCCTCTTTGGTACTCTTCGTAAAGAGTAGGATAATGCCGGAACAGGGTTTTCGTCTTATGTGCCTTGTGTGTGTGTGTACGTGTGTGTCCGGTGTGGAAGAAGTTTTGGCTATAACTGTCGAATAAGCTGATTAGCCAAGCATACCAAACAATCAAATCACTCCGATTTTCCTGTAAAATCATTTTCTCCGACGATTTTTACTGAGAAAATACACACCGAAAGATGGTTTATAGGAATCGGTGGCTCAAATCAGATGGGTCTGTTGCAGTAGTTCCCAAACGTTTTGCAGGCCAGTCGCCCTCAAAGAATACGCTGGATTTCGCAGCACCCAAGCCCTGTACAAAGGTTTACTTTACATTTTACATACATATATTACAGCTTTTGGACGCATCTATTTGTTCGTACCATGAAAAAATGAATTTATTAGAAGAGATTGTTGCCACAACTGCTTAAAAAACATCCAAGTATAGTTGAAAAAAAAAGTTTGTCGTGGCGCTTCTATAGCCTTTAAAAAATTTTTTTTACGCTATATGCGACTTTTACAGTTATTTGATCACATAGCTACACACATTTCCACCAAGTAAAAAAGTGCTGAAAATGAATAAAATAACAGTTCAAGCAACAAAAAACTTCCGACTATGTCATGTGCAAAAATGATACTTTTTTAAACGCAGCTATTTTTTTCGATACGTCATTTCCCAAGCTATACGAATCCGACATTAAAGCGAATTAAGCTTCTTTTTAGAGACATCAAAAAACGGCTCCAGGTTATACTCTAACAATAAGCCCTAAAGAAGAGAGCAAAGCACCTCGGAAAAATTAAACAAGAAAATCATTCGAAATGAATACTTCCGCCGGTTCCGGAAAACAACCCAAAAAAAGCGCCTCTGCTATTGCGGATAATCGCGAACCGAGATAATAGAAAGAAAATAAAAAAACACGACACAAAATAAGATCCCGCAAGAAATTTTCCTCCGAGCGAAAAGACGTCTTATATAAAACTCATTTAAACTACTCCAGCGGGAGAGAGGGATCTCGGAAAAATAAATAAAACTAAATCATCCGGCATAAACGGCCTCAAAGGGATGTATTATATATATATACACACACACACGAAGTCATACAGAACTTCCAGCCGCACTCAACAGAAATAAGCATTTATTTTTTTCACGCTAGCAACCGGAGGGAGGGTTTGATGGAAATAAAGAACGAGGATTTGGGGGGTAATAGCCTTACTCTTTTAGGGAAAATTCGACGAAAAAAAAACTCGTGGGGACGGGAGAAGGATATTTTCTCCTCCCAGCCACGATAACTCGCCTCACATCCGTCGGATGGCAGCACGATCGGCGGTGCCATCTAATCCCGAGAGGAAGATAAGTGAAAGGGAGGGAATGAAGACAAAGACAAAGGAGAGAGAGGGAGAGATAGGGTGGTCGACTTTATATCCATTCAAGAGATCCCCTGAGGACAGAGAAGTATAGTATAAGAGATAGAAAAGATTCTTGAACCGCAGCCAAACAATCCCCTAAACTCCTCCTTACTCAACGAGACAATCCATTCCTTCCTAAAAAAAAAAAAAAACCGATGCTACCGTCGCTCTCCTATACATTTCTCGCTTCCTTACTCTCCCGCAGATCGTATTGGATACGAGATTCAAAGAGACTGCCCCGCGGAAATCACGACGATAAACTAAGAAGAAGCAACCAGATTTTAAAAAAAAAGACGGAATCTCTCCACTTCCGGATGACGAAAAAAAATGAACGAAACTTTTTCGAGAAGGGAGAAAACCGAACAGTTTTTCTTATACCTATTGCGCGACATCTCTCAAAATCCGTAAATTATTTCTTTTCTTTTCTTTTTTACCTCCGCGAACGAGAGGAAGATTTATTTTGTGCCACGGAATCGTTCTGTTGTGTGGTATGTAGAAATGGAGGGAGAGAGATTCGGACGCCTCCCCCCGCGAGGAATTTACACACATCGCGAGGTTCTGCAGGAGAAGAGATCTCTCTTGAATTGAAGATACGGCTGCATCCCTTATTAGTTTGAAATAGAAAGACTCGAGCATAGCCTAATACACGAAGAAAAATCTATTTTGTCTTACCCAAAAAAAAAGAGCGATTTCTTGAATCGCTGATGACATGAAAACAGAGCAGTTGCTGGGAGAATCGTGACGTAATGCCATAGTTCTAGTAAGCACCTTTTATTTTTAAAAATATGTAAACCACTCCTTCCTATGCTGTAACAAAAACCAATTTACGCTGATTACATAGAAATCCAGAGCAGTAGCTGGGAGAAATGAAACGTAATGGCATAGTTTTAGTCGCATCTTTTATCAAAAAATATGTATTCTACTGCTTTCTCTAATGCAGTATTCTTCAACCGATGCTCCGCTGACATTGCGTAAGTGTTCCGCGAAATATTACACCGAAAATAATTTTTTTATAAATTTAGATTTTTTAATTGATTTAAAAATAAAATTATTTTATTTTTATTTATTATCTATCGGAGAAGCAAAACGTAGCAGGCTACAATTTCTAATCAGCTGCAGTGCGCATGCACGTTCCTACAGTCATGGTTATGCATAAATCTACGTATATGCATATGTATATAGGAGTTCCGCAATTTTTTTCCCCATTCCAAAGTGTACCGCCACTCAAAAAAGTTTGAAAAGCATCGCTCTACTGTGACAAAAATACACAATTCGCCGCAACAGCTACCAAAGAAATTTAGCTGGATTTAAAGTTGTGTTGATGATATACACCAATTATATTTTGTGACAAAATATCGAGCAGTGGATTCTCTTCTACATTAAACGATTTTACAATGAAAATCACGGAGATGAAGTATTAATTTACGTAAACACGGAAATTGATTTCAAAATATATATATGCCTGGGAATCAGAATTGCCCCAAATCCGAGTTATCGCATTAAACGAGATCGATTCAAACCATCACGCACGTAATCATTTCAAAATCTATTTTTTAAGAAGCTGTTATATTTCAATCAAACCACAAATCTCACGGAAAATCCGGAATAGTCGGCTTAAATGTTACGTCATACGCTTTCGATGAATTGATAACTATTGGGATTATCGAAACGCCCATGGGAACAACGATATAACGAAGCGATAACATTCAAGAATCCAAAATAAATCAATCTCAACTGGCTGCATACATAAATCATCGATCCGAAACCGATATCGAAGAGGCGAATTGGATTCGAATTAACGTGAGCTATAAGAGTATTAATTACTGAAAAGACGATGAAAATCGACTCGCAATTCGTTAATGTTAAGTTGCGAATAACGCGAACTAGTACCTACTTCCATTAAATGAGCTACATATCTAACGACGAATGAATATTTTCTCTTTTTTTTAAGAGAATGGACGTGCCTAAAATCAGCGACATATGATTTCAATTAACTTCGATGCGGAACGGCAAACAAACGCATAAAAAAACACTTACGGGAACAAATAAACAATCAATTGCCATGACTGAAAATTTATAATCCTTGAATCATACTATTAGACGTTCAAAAAACGAATTATTTATTTAAAAAGTGACTTTAACTGGAGTCGCGCACGTTCACTCATTTGAATCGTGGAAAAAATTGATTTTAATTTTCATTGCATGTTCTCCCAGATGGAAATAATGTATTAGTAAACTTGTTTTTTAAATCTAAGCAAAGTGGACGGAGATTAATCCGTACAACGTCAGGAATCACGACTTGTAACGAAGTAGAACGTTATTTTATTTATCAACGCTGAGCAGCATTTATTGCCGGGGAAATTTCAGCTAAAGTACAAATTAAAAAAATATATTTTATCCTCTAAAAACACCATTTAATTTTACGCAAGACAAAATGATATTCTAAATCACAGGTCTTCATACTGACTTCCGCGGAAGCCTGTAGGGGTTCCGCGATAGATAGTGGAAGAGACCGATACGCTCTTCCTTCTCGTATTTACAGCAGTAAACATAAGCCTCACTCGTAACCTGTATACTGTAAGATACATAAGCTATGTAAAAAAACATTTAAATGATTTTAAAGTTAATTTTATTGCCATTAGGCTTACAGCCTTTTAGTTAGGGTTCCGCGAGAAAAAACCTAAGGGTTCCCTGGATTAAAAAATTTTGGGAACCCCTGTTCTAAATGGTCTTGCCCAAGCATCCAAAGAAACACAACTTCGGGTGTCAAATCATAGTGAAACCGAAAATGAGTAATAAACAACGTTAAAAATCTCTCACAATCCATCTCGTATTTACATAAAAATATTTACGATGTTTTCCCACATCTTGAAAAGAAAAATGCATCCATGAACAATCAAAAGCACCCTGAGGTTCATTCCTCACAAATCCTCTTAAACGAATTTAGAAGTAGGTAAAATAATAATGGATATTTTTTAAAATCTCTAACATTAGGATGAGAGAGAGGAAAAGAGAGAAAGAGAGAGACCTGAAACGGGAAAATCCCATTCGCTTTTATTAATGAGACATCAGGAAAAACTCAACGCGTTCCACAAAAAATGAGAAGTCCAAAAAATGTATGAAACGAAGATTTAAAAACACTTCTCGGGGATATAGATAAAAAAGATAAAAATTCACGATGACGAAATAAGACGAATGACACGGAATAGATCTGAAACTACACATATTCTGTGAGATAAATGGAAATATTCTTGCACGTAGAGGGAGACGGTTGGTCAGGAAAACGACGGATAGCGAGCTCCCAAGGGGTTTTAAGGAAGGAAAAGGAGTTAGGGGAAGATAGATAGATAGATAAATGTCTTTATTTTCAGGGCGAAATTGAGACCATAAGGCCCCCCTCTTCCATTTAAGGGTGGGGGAAATAGAGGGTAGGGAAAAAAGGGATGGAAGGATATAGAGGGGGATGGGGAGAGATAGTGAGGAAGAGGTGAAGATGGAGGAAAGGAAATAGAAATGAAGAGGGAGGGAGATGGAGGGAGAAGAGGGAGAGAGAGAGGGGAAAGGAGTGAGAGGGAGAGAGATTGAGGAGTAGAGATGAAGAGGGAGGGGAAGGTGTCAAGAGGGAGATTGATTGATTGATATGGTCTTTATTTGGGGCGAGATTGAGACTAAGTCCCATCTTCCACATAGATGGAGTTGGGAGAGAGAGAGAGAGGGAGGGAGGGAGAGAGGGAGAGAGGGAGAGAGAGAGGGAGAGAGAGAGGGAGAGAGAGAGGGAGAGAGATGGAGGGAGAGAGAGGGAGGGAGAGAGAGGGAGGGAGAGAGAGGGAGGGAGGGAGGGAGAGGGGCAGAGAGAGAGAGAGGGAGGGAGAGAAGATGGAGTGGGGAGGGAGGGAGAGGGAGGGAGAGAGAGGGAGGGAGGGAGAGAAAGGGAGGGAGAGAAAGGGAGGGAGGGAGAGAGAGGGGGAGGGAGAGAGGGGGAGGGAGAGAGAGGGAGGGAGAGAGAGAGGGAGGGAGAGAGAGAGAGGGAGGGGAAGGAGGGAGAGAAGCAGGAATAAAGAGAAGAGAGAGCAGGAAGAAAGAAAAAGAGAAGCAGGAAAAAAGAGAACAGAGATAAGCAGGAAGAAACAGAAGAGGAGAGAGAAGCAGGAAGAAAGAGAAGAGGAGAGAGAAGCAGGAAAAGCTAGGGGGCGAGAGAGGAAAGGAAGGAGGGAGAGAGAGAGGGAAGAAAGAGGGAGGAAGCGAGAGAGATGAAACGGGAGAAAGAGAGGAATAACGGAAGAGTAAGAGGGAACGTTCGAAGCAAGAAAAGGATAAGGGTTAGTGGATTACTGATGAGGGAATCGACCTCAACCGACAAGCATACGGGTCCTCTCTAGGCTCTTGGGTGCATACCGCCTGGGATCTCCTCGAGGCCAAGGGAAAAAATGTAGGGGCGAGAGAGCGAGAGAGAGATAGAGAGAGAGAGATAGAGAGAGATGGATAGAGAGAGAGAAGGGAGCATAAGGAGTCCGAGGTATAATATTGAAAAGTGGACGAGGAGTGGAGGAGAGGGTAGGATCGGAGAGGAGAGGGGATAGGGATAGGGGAGAAAATGGGAGGGATGAAACGCAACTTGGAGAGCAGGTAATCAGGCTAGAGGCACGTCAATCCCGAGAGAGGCGCTGAGAGTCTTCGTGAAGTCTTTTCGCAGTGCGGTGGTGTTTGGGATGCCTAACCTCCAGGCGCAGGGGCTAGATAATTGGAAAACGTGATGGCATTGAGGAGGGGGAGCGCGCCAAGCTGAGGTTAAGGAAAACACACGGGGACGGTAAGGCATGGGGAAAAATGGGGGTTGTGGGGGGGGGGGGGGGGGGAGTATAAGGATAACAGGAAAATGAAGAATATGGGATCCCCATCCAGATATCGTAGTATACATACAACTCGCCTGGGGGAAACGATACTAGTGCCGTAACACAAGGAGATAACTGGAGCAAGGAATACTTAACGACGGAAATGGAAATGGCCGAATTAAGGGGGCTGAGGGGGAAATATGGGTGGGAAGAAGGGATTCATTAGGAAGAGAGCGCCATTCTCCCTCTATATTTCACCGCCTCGGCGTGGATGAGGGCATAGTCGAACGAACACATAAAGCCCATTACCAGCTTACCTGAATACAACAGAGAGGCGAGAGGGAGATTCATTAACCCAGAATTTAAAAAAAACCCGCGTGGGGAAGAGATGCCCGTGGAATTAACTCAACTAAATTGTGACGCGCAATTAAAATAATCGCGATAAGGTTTTGTATGGTTTCACCGTTAAATACGCGTAGTTATAAAAGTCCCACCACACGTACGTTATCTGTTTACCTAGACATAAATTCATTATTATATTAAAGGAGAACGCTGCGACGCATCGAGTAATAAGACGATCGCAAACGTACGCGCACACGACAGGATCGGGACCTAAACACACTTTAGCTGTGAAAGACGCCTACTTTTACACAGAGACAGAATCGAGTTATCTTAATCTCATAAACGCGCTTCTTTTATATCGGAAATTCGAAAAAATTTCGACCTTTTCGCGACGTGAACCTGTTGAAAAATAACGATAAAGAAAAAAAACGATATTCCTTCTTCTCTCGCGCGATGCAAATTGCGCGATAACGCGAATTTCTTTCCTCGGCGACATTCGAAAAACCCGGCCGAAGAAAAACTCCCACGCGAGCTGATTGAAGTTGCCTTTTTCGTTTGGTCGCCTGCGTAGGAGAAAGCATAAGCAAAAAAAAATACGGCTCCGAATACGGATTTTTTAAATTTTTTCCCATTCCCCACTCAAAGCAGCGCCTATTTTTACGCCCACGTAACGCTTTTTTCCCTCCTTAATACATCTTCTACCTACGTTCTCGACTCGTTAGGGCTATCGTCTTTAAGCGATCGAAGATCGTTCGAAGATCTCAGTTCCCTTATAAGGAATTTACTAATGGCAGTAAGTACCTACACGAGGCATCTGATTCCAAAAATTTTACGAAAACTTTTTTATTCTTTCATTACTCGAAACGCGAGATAAAAATGAAGAAAAGAACTAAGAAAATGCCACTGGAGATGTTTACTCCAGTGAAATCCAATGCTTGCCGAAAGTTATCTACTACCAGATACCGTTTATAAAAAATAGACTTACCTAGTACCCGCCGGTACTTCTGGCCGAGCCTGATTACAGAACCCTTAAAATGACCCCAACCCTTTATCTACGTATTCCCTCCCGCATCACCCGGCTTCCCGGTCACTTCTATTTTGCCACACAGACTTGAATCCTTAATGCTTCCTCCTCCTCTACAATTTCCCCAACAGGATCAAGCGACTCAAGTGTTTATCTTCAAAAATTATTTCTTCTTTCTTCTCCCGTTTAATGATCGCTTGTTATACTTCAAGTACTTTGTGCCGAGTTTTCCTTAGGCTCTTTCCTCGTGGAGGACATACGTTTGCGGGAAGTTGATAGGTACCAGCATGGCCATCCTAACCTCAATTTAAATAAATGCCGCATCCTGAAACGGAAGTATTAGTATGCCTCGGCAGTTACGTGGTAGAATATCCGCGCAGGAAGTGAAAGACCCAGGTTCGGTTTCCGATAAAGGCAGAATTTTTCTATTGATTTCCAGCATACGACCGCGTGCATAGAATTTAAGACTTTACTCTTTTTTGACCTGTACGTTATTTTTATTTTGTTATTTTGTCCGAAAAATCCAATTTAAAAATGCCAAGAGTACCCTCTTCGAGAGACTTAAAAATAAATCAAATAAATCCGCTCGATTCGAGTACTTCCAAGGTTTCCGCACAGATAAACTACGCAAATAATTGCCCAGCAAAGTTCGTAAGAGAACTCAAGGTGCTTTCTGACAAAAAGAAAAGAAAAATAAAAGTAGCCTCCTTCTGGAAACCTTTCTCGACAGTTTTTCTTTTCTCGTTACAAGGGATAGTATGGGATTGGAGGTTTCTTGGGTGAGGAGAGAGAGAGAGGATAGACAGTAAAGGTAGAATCGGTAATAATGACTACGAAAGCGGTAAAAATAACATAAAACCGGAATATCGACAAGAGAGAAGGGCTCTGGATGACGTATCCCGAAAGATCGATTGCAGGCGGAACGCATAGGGAAGATACAGGTAGACATAGAGAGAGAGAGAGAGAGGGTTAGAGAAAATAGGCGAAAAAAGTGCAGAACCCTATGCGGGCGAACGTTTCTCGATAAGGTCAGGCAGTAAGATAAAAAAAAGATATATAAAACGAAGAGTGGAAGGATAATAAATAAGCGGAAAGTAGAATGCATTATAAAAAAATCCGATGTGACCAACACATGACTTTCTCCATATTTGGGGTATAGATATTTAAATTATTATGAATAGCATTATGAGGAAAAATTATTATTTCGTATCGTAAAGGAATACAGTCGTCCTTATTGCCGTAAATTAGGTATATTTTGAATATGTTTACAGAATCCACCGCTACATGGTGGTGGCGCTTTATACTGAAAATTAAGAAAAAGTTGAATATCTCCGAAATGGATGGTTTTACGAAGTTTGTTTCAAACAAAACTTGGAAGAAATATTATTCTCTACAACTTTGGTCCTCACGAAGATTACCAATTAGGACGTTTTTAAGGAGATATTTGACGGAAACCGAAAAACCGATTATTTATAAATAATTCCTAAACAATAACTGCTATGGAAAATTATTTCAAATGAAAGTTGCAGGAAATTACATTCTCTATAACATTTGTATAGAATTGTATATAAAATAACGATGTTTTAAAGGAGAAATATCGCAAAAACAGAATTGGGTTTCGAATAAACCTCTACTTCCGATTAACCGGTATTGTCCAAAAACTAATCACTTCTTTGTGCTCATGCTAAAGTGTTATATATGAAGTTTGGTAAGGATATAGCATGTACTTTTTGAGTTAGAGCGCCCACAATCACATACAGACAGCCATCCATCCACACGCGCACACACACAAACATCATTCCGAAAATAGTCTAAACGTGTTCTAGGGACATCAAAACGTGTATTTCCGTTGAAATGTCGAAGTCGATTTTTTTCGTGATCACAATACTTTCCCATTACTACGTATGGAGAAAGTAACAAATACGTCATAGAGACGTGATAGATAGGTGGCGGCGGTGATGTTCCGATGAAATGATACGGTGTAAGGGGGGCGAAGGGGGAGAGTGGGGAAGGCGGTGAACGACACGAAACTTTTTCTTATCTCCCATTTAGAATAATAAAAAAAAACATTTAAAAAAATATCCCGCTGTCGGACAGCCCTCTCCTGGAATATGAGAGAAAAATATGCGTTTTTTATACCGATTCTCAGAATGGAGAGAAAGAGAGAGAGAGAGGGAAACCTTGGAACTCCCTAAGGAGGACACTGCAGTTACGAAGGAGGCAATGGAACGAATGCGGGCGAACAGATGGTTTTTTTTGGGAGAGGAAGGGATGGAAAAGAGAGAGAGAGAGAGAGAAAAAACGATTTTGAGGTCCCATTCTTTCGGGGGAAAATGCGCCGTAAAAAAAAAAGGATTCGATTCACTCCCCCCACTCGTCATATCCTCTCCTACCCTCGCCATCACTACTCCAATATTTTCCTCTTTCTTATGTGAAACAACACGGCTCGCCTTCGTTTCCGTGGATCAATTCCGGTTTCCCGTAGAAATACACAAAATTTGAGCGATTTTTGCAATGCTAGAAATGATTTTCGCTGTCGACAAACTAAATATCTTTTTCCATCCATCAATAATCCTATACTAAACAACTCGACACGTGCGTATGACTATATTCGATACATAAGAACCTATACCTAGCACATTTGCACAATTTGAGTGAGATCTCGGCGACCTCCGAAACCATACAACAGAAGGATCCGACATTAAGATATTAAAAAAAAACACATTTTCCATATATATATATACACGATATATAAAAAGAGCGCCACAAAAATAATCACCCAGGATCCCTGCCAGCCTCCAACCCTGAGGCAAACGAGCAATTGCAGAAGGCCTTTAGCAGCCGCTACATTTTAAACAACTAAACAAAAAAATTTTTAAAAAAATCACAACACCCTTAACCCTAAAAACCTCTCCCCTTCATCCAGATAGAGAGAAAAAAGGAAATAATAAAAAAAAACCCAAACAAGACGCGATAAATAAAACTTTCTCCGCCGCTACTTTGTGTATAGAAGCGTCCAAGAGGAACTTTTCTTCGGCGGAAGGAGAGAGGGGGCGAGACAAAAAAAGTTGGAATAAAAGAAGAGAGAGAGAGAACGTGGGGCGGGGGATAGGGGGAGGGGGCGAGGAAGGAGCTGAGATGAGAGCGGAGACATTAGGAGGTGAAAGGAGGCGGGGGAGGAAAGAGGAGGTGGTTTTTGAGGAAGGCCGTAAACTCTGGCCATTCGCCTTTGGCAGATTCCCAAGGGGCACGAGGAAGCTGGAACTCGGCTCTGAGAAAGAGCCTCCGAAGATCCATTCCATGGAGATTTTTACCCGTGGCGTCTTTTCCCCTCTCCTTCTCACCTCTCCCCCCCCCCCCCCCAGGCTGGAGAGAGAGAGAGAGCTAGGAAAGGCGCAGGTAACCGTTAATGTGTGGAAAAAGAGAGAGAAATGCAGAGAGGAAAGGAAGTAAAGATTAGTGAAAAAGAGTCGGACAAGAGTGAAGCCGATGGAGGGATCAGAGAGATGGAGAGAAAGAGGGAGGAGGAAGATAGGGGGAGAAGGGTGAGCGAGAGGAAGAGAAAGGATGGAGAGGGAGGAGGGATGGAGAGAGAGAGAGGAAAGATAAAGGAAAGATAGAGATGAAATAGATATGGAGAAGGGAGATAGAGGGAAGAGAGAGATAGAGAGAGGAGGGAGATAGAGGGGGAAGAGGGAGATAGAGGGGGAAGAGGGAGATAGAGGGGGAAGAGGGAGATAGAGGGGTAAGAGGGAGATAGAGGGGGAAGAGGGAGATAGAGGGGAAAGAGGGAGATAGAGGGGAAAGAGGGAGATAGAGGGGGAAGAGGGAGATAGACAGGGAAGAGGGAGAGAGAGAGAGGGAAAAGGGAGATAGAGGGGGAAGACGGAGATAGAGGGGGAAGACGGAGACAAAGACAGAGGGGGAAGAGTCAGAGAGGAGGGGGGGAAGAGTCAGAGAGGAGGGAGGAAAGAGAGAATAAAGAGAATATAGAGAGGAAGGATTGGGGGAGGAAGAGGGAGATAGAGAGAAAGAGGGCTGTGAGAGAGATGGAGGGAGAGTAGGAGGAGAGAGAATGAAGATAGGTGAAGGAGGAGGAGGGAGGAAAGAGAGAATAAGTAAATGAAGGGTTGAGAGAGAAAGAGGGAGATAGAGAGGGCTGTGAGAGAGACGGAGGGAGAGAAGGAGAGAGAATGGAGAGAGGTGGAAGAGGAAGATAGGAGAGGGAGGAGTGAGATAACGCGAGGGAGGTATGGCAATGATAGGGGTGAATGAGAGAGGGAGTAATAGGAGAGAGAGAGAGAGGGAGAGGAATGTGAGAGTGGGGAAGAAAAAAAGGGAAGGGAGGAGATACAGAGAGAAGTGAAGGAAGTGACGGCGCCAGAAGACCGTTCCACAAGACGGAGAGATCGATAATGGAACGTGGACATCATACGCGCCGACTCGTGTGGAAAGGGAGAGGAATCAATGTAGATCCCCTTTCCTCCTCCACGTTCCTTTACAACTCCACGGATCGTTAAGGCATCTTACGTATCACCTTCGAGAAAATCGTCGGGGGTGAGTGAAAAACGGCGACATAAATTTCGATGAAATGTGCTCCCGGATTTTATGCCGAATTCGAACGGGAAATGACTCTTGAAAAAATAAGTCGGGTTCCTATGTTTTTTCGAGTTGAAATGATTGTAAACGGTTTCACGAGAAAATTTCAGCGAGGAAATTTAAACCGCTCTATGAGTTAAGAACGATGCTCGAGAATTATTTCGTGAACAAGTTGTTAAACGGTCATGTTTGGCAATCACAGCAAAGCAATATATAGAGATACCGAAAACTAACATATTTAAAAGAATCGGAGGAAGATAAACGTCAGAGTGTTGGCGAAAAAACTTTTTGAAATTATTGTGTGTGTATAAAAGAGCTGTACAAGGATAAAATGAAAAAGAAACATAATAAGAAGATGAATTGAAAAATAATCTTATAAGATATTACCGAATAATGTGCAAGAAGACCAAAATTGTCCTGCGAATATGGATGGTCTTACGTTAGACATGCGTCTCAAGCACATTTATTTGCATACAGAATAACACTTAAAATCAAACATTTGCTGTTGAGAGTCTGGGAATGCAGTACTCGTAAATGTTCTCGTAAAATTAAAACATAAGATAGAATCCATGATGAAAATTTAAAAAAATCGGTACAACATACATTGTACAAGCTTTCTCATATATGGGTATTATGCGTCGTTTAGTTATCTTTAGAAAATGAAAATCGTATGAGCCTTTTTAGAAAATCAAATTTTGTTAAAGTTGCCCAAGAATAAACTAGCGTTATATTTATTCATTGAGAAAAATGAAATACGTAGTAATATTGCAGACGTATACTCAAGTAACTGTACGAAATTTGATAAAAATCGTTACAGCCGTTTTTGAGAAAACCAAATTGTTGTTAAAAATGCGTAGAATAAACTTCCCTTAATTATTGAGCAATTCAACCATTTCTTCATATACTCTGCTTAGTATGATAAAATGCCTAAGTACGAGATTTCATTCATTTTCGCTTTACCGTTTAGGGTCCAGAGCCAGTAACAGACAAGGCATTGTAAAAACCACTTTTTCGGATTCAGCGACACCTAAAACGTATATTTCCGTAAAAACCTAGAGGTCGAATTTTTTTCGCGATAACAAGAACGACGTTTTTAAGGAGATATTTGACGGAAACCTAAAAAACCGATAATTTTTTATAAATAATTCCTAAATAATAACTGCTATGGAAAATTCTTTCAAATGAAAGCTGCAGGAAATTACACTCTCTATAACATTTGTATAAAACTGTATATACAATAATGATGTTTTAACGGAGAAATATCGCAAAAACCGAATCGGGTTTCGAATAAACCTCGAATTCCGGTTAACCGGTATTGTCCAAAAACTTCTTTGTGCTCATGCTAAAGTGTTATATATGAAGTTTGGTAACGATATGGTAAGTACTTTCTAAGTTAGAGCGCCCACAATCACATACAGACATCCATCCATCCACAGGCACACACACACAAACATCATTCCGAAAATAGTCTAAACGTGTTCTAGGGACCTCAAACCGTGTATTTCCGTTGAAATCTCGAAGTCGATTTTTTTCGTGATCACAATACTTTCCCCATACTACGTATGGAGAAAGTAAAAACGAAAAGGTGGGAAAATCGAAAAATTTCTCCATATCAGTTTCTCTATTCCCTGACCTCTTGCCCTATGACATCCGATGTAAAAAAATGGATAGATGGAGCAAAAGAGGACTTTTTTTGAATCCCTTAGGAAATCTGAAAATCGGCGAAGGAAAGAAATTGAGAGAGGGGGGGGAGGGGGGGGGGGGTCGAAATTTACGCTAGATGCCTCCGCCATCAATCTCTGAATTATTCACCGCCATGCGAGAGGCAGATGGATCTTTTTCGAAGGGAATGAAGCGACGAAGAGAAAAAAAGGTAACGGAAGGAGGGAGTACGGTTAGAGAGGAGAGAAAAAAAGAGAGAATTACGCTTTCCGCTAGCACTAGGTTCATGAATGAAACAGCAACCTAACCCATCACGCTGAGTACAGAGCGAATACATCTCAGGAGAAACGCAGGTTCGGATATTTATTTCAGGAGAGTTTTCCTTAAAAAAAAAAGGATTAAAGATAAATAAACTCGCATGAAAGTATAATGCAATACCGTCACAAATATTTCGATCGTTGGAGAGGAATTTAGAAACCATGTGACCGCCGACGTTTTAATTTTTCTGTCTTTTTGTCTTCTCGAGATATCGATAAACTTAGCTAGGGTCACCTAAAAACGACACCAAGTTGTCATAAAATTGTTAGAGATGTTATTACAGACAAAGCAATGTTGCTAACATCAAGTGCTGAGACAATGACAATATTTATGACCCCAAATTTTATATGTATATTCCCAAATCAAAAATCTGGAAGCGATATTTTACACTTAAAAAAACATCTGAGCTACTACGAAGATTTTTTTGCAATATCTTACGAAATTGCAACCAAAATTGGTGTATTAAAAGGATAATCTAGCAGCAACACTGATCGTGAGCTAGAAATGGTGTTGACTTCAACGACGGAGTACGTAAAAAGGACAAAAAAACGTGGTTCTTGATCGCATCAAGATTTTTTCAAAATAAATGCACAAGTTTAGGCGATGCAGATTTCCTAGCAAATAAAATTTGGCCGCCAAGTTTCCGTAAAATTTGCCACGCATAAACCGTGAGAACGTGTTCGATTATTTTTTAGGTAAACAAGCTATCCGGTTATTTCGGAACTGCGCACATTTCCTACCCGTGGTTCTAATTAAAAAAAACTGCCGAACAACATCCGGTATTAACTCGCTATCGATAAATAAACGTCAGTATTTTGTTTTATTTGTGGACAACAAGATCGATTTATCGACGGTTAGATATGATGCGATAGTTAAAACACGGTTAATGTCCATAACGGTCTAGCTGAGGGGTCAACAAATTTCCTAAATGGCTACCAGTATTGAAAGCTGTGATCGACTTGGCGGATTCTGTGGTACCATTTAAGTGTACATACAAATCAAGTGTAAAAATGTCAAAATTCGATTAATCTGGCCGTAATTTTTATAAAAAACTTGTTTTCCGCGTTAAACTTTTCAGATCGTTTTCATCCCAGCTTCGCGGCTAACATAAAACATCTTGAGGGTTGCTGAAGTTCTGACGTCCTCTTTTCTATAGTATCTTTGAATCTTTATGTCAAAAAATTATCAAATAAGACAGTATTACTACTACTGTCCGCAAATATAAATAAAACGGAAATATTAGTTCGGTACAGGGACATTCACACTGGCTAGCGTCGTTCGACCTAATTACAAGAACTGGTTTGAAAATCAGGGTAATTCTTATAACCACAGAGGGAGAGGTGCCTTCCACAGCGGAGGGCGAATATAGGTCCCGTACCTACTTCGAAACCTTGAAAAAGATAAACCAATTTTGATCGGGTGATTAATGTTAAGGGAGTCCCATACGGGTCGACTTGTCCCAGAGACCTATATGGACGGTTCAGATAAAACCACATGAACATTTCGCCTTCGGAGCAGCCCTCTTACGGCAATCCGTCCCATCATCCACCCTAAACGGGGTGGGAGTTACCTCGGAAGAGGGAGGGATAGATGTAAGTGATTTAGGGATTCATCTCTTGTTACGAGAATTGGGAAAAATTAGGAATGGATAAGAAGCTATTTCTTATCCATTCCTAATTTTTCCCAATTCTCGTAACAAGAGATGAATCCCTAAATCACTTACATCTATCCCTCCCTCTTCCCTAGAAACAGGGATAGTCGTCATGCACCGCTTTCCATCTTCCCAACAACCGACTGAGCTTGACAACGCGAGTTGCTCCTTCCACCCTCGACCCTCTCCCAACGAGGTTGCACCGTCATGCGAAGATAGAGAAGCGGCCAGAGGGCGCTAAGGCAGGACTGGATGATGGTGGAGAGAGAAGCAGAGGAGGAAATGTGTGGAAGAGAGATAAGAAAGCTAAAGTAGAATGGGTTTGATGGGAGGGAGAGGGAGGGAGGGGGGGGGGGGGGGTGGTTCAACAGCCGACTTAACCGGATAACCGTGCAGGCAAGGAGGAATAAAAAAACGCGCGTCTACAAAGTTGTGAAGGTTGAACAAAGGTGATAGGGCTTTAAGGATGGATAAGTAATACGCATACCTCGGATGTATATAAAAGCATCTTCCAGAAAGCGGAAAGGTCGGACTTATTTAAGAAAGAACGCTCAGAGGCCTGGAGGGAAAAGATGGGAGGGAGAGAGAGAAGCGGAGGAAGAAAGAGAGGCGGATGACGCACGTCGTTCTTCTAGCGGCGTGCCGTGTCATCGACCGCGGAGTAATACACGGCACGAATTCACGGAGTGAGAAGAGACGGATGGATAGATGTGGCGGGACGGTAAAGAGAAGAAAAAAAATGAAGCAGAAATACGCGAATGCGTCACAACGCGAGCCGTGAGGGGTAAATATTTACCGATAAAATTCCCTCCGCGATCTATTACAACGGACGAACGTTGGACCGCAGAAGGACGAATGAGGAAAGAAACGCACATGTGTAGGAAAGAAGACATTTTTTTTTCATTTTCCGTCGAAAGTTTGGGAAACGTGAGAATTCGGAGGCGGAGCGAGGAGGTCGTATCGCGGATAAGGCAGATTCGAACAATAATTGTGTCGTGAGCCATCTCCTTCAATAGACTAAAGTTTGCCAAATACCTAACCTTCTCAATGGGGTAAGCACCAAGCTACTACACCCCAGAATGCAAATATGTTACTGCAAAAATACGAATAATCGTGAATAAAATTAAACCAACGTCTAAGTTATCCATAATGCAAATTCCTTGTGGCAGTAAAGATGATTTTAAGAGTACGGTCATACTGTCCTAGAGCAGTTTTTCTCAACCATTAGTAGACCGGGGAGCACCTAGAAGTATTAATTAACTTAGGAGGAGCATTAGAGCAAACTTTTCAGGAAAACGTTTCTTACCTATCAGCTGGAATGACCATCATAGTACACTGGTCAGTACAAAAACGATCTAGGAAAAAATGAATGAATTAAAAAATCGAAATGAAATTAAAAGACTATCTCACACGTATTGTATACTGGTTATTTAATTAAAAAAAGAAATCCATACAAAATGATGGAGGGTGGAAAGCTTGCGGAGCACCTACCTAATGGCTACGGATCACCAGTGCTCTGCGGAGCACCGGTTGAGAAACGCTGCCCTAGAGGATGGCGGCGCTCGCAAGCACTAGGTCAGGAACCCATGACATAACCAAAGCACTTTCCCATTCATCCAAAAATACATAAACTTGAAAAAAGTACCCCGACACAATGACAAACGCAACACTTTTTAAACTTTTTATTAAAGGTCTTTCTCGGCGATGATTACTTTCTACTGAATCATTGTAAACCGAGAATATTATTTTTCATAGCGTAAAGAATATTTTTCATAAGCTCTAACCGAAGAAAGGTAACATAGGAATAGCGCGATAGATGTGCTTGATTCACCTGTCTAATTTTGAGGATCTAAATCAGTGGTGTTAAAACTTTTCAGCCAGAGGGCCATATAATCCACTGCTTCACTCATCGCGAGCCACATCGTTCAATTTCGTAATCTTCGTGGGCCACTCACAGTTAAAAATAGAGTTTAAGAATAACTTAAGGAAATTATGTACTTAATTGTGAGTCGACATTATCTGATTTGTTTTAAATGCATTCATTAACATTTGGTGTAAAGAGGTATACACAGAATATATTGTTTTATAATTCTCCATTTTCCTTTTATGTTACATTGTGTCCTTTAATTATTAAACTCGTGACGGGCCGGATGTAGTTTGGGCACTACTGATTTAAATGATAGATTTTTAACGAGCGGAGAATCGACCATCGAATATATTTAACATCTTCGGCTGGCAAATGTCATGAATACTGATTAGAAAGAGGGAGACCAGCTGGATGATGCTTTTTTCGAGTATAGAAAGGAAACAATACCAGTTTTACGGGAAGTTGAGGCGCGCCAGGGAACTGGTGTCAAACACGATGTCTGCAGGTTTATGTGTCTTTCGACAGCGACAGGAACCTGTCAGGCTGAACTCAAACACGTACTCAAGAAACAGTCGCAACTCTCTCAATATTCAGTGGAACACTACATACGTATTTCCAGAGCTATGCTCTCATCATCAGTAGCTGATACCAGTTCCCTGGGCGCGGATTAACCTCACGTAAAACTGGTTTTGTTTCCTTTCTTTTCCCTTTTCCCTTTTTACTTTCTCATGCGAAGTATCGAGAAAGTATTGTTATCGCGAAAAAATTCGACCTCGAGATTTTTACGGAAATATACGTTGTAGGTGTCGCTGAATCCCAAAAAGTGGTTTTTGCAATGCCGTCCGTCTGTCTGTCTGTTACTGGCTCTGGAGCCTAAACGGTAGAGCGAAAATGAATGAAATCTCGTACTTAGGCATTTTATCATCATGAACAGGGTATATGTAGAAATGGTTGGCACTGATCAATAATTGAGAGTAGATTATTCTACGGATTTTTAACAATTCGATTTTCTCAAAAACGGCTATAACGATTTTGATCAAATTTCTTACAGTTACTTGAGTATACATCTGCAATAATACTACGTATTTCATTTTTCTCAATGAATTTATATAAGGCTAGTTTATTCTTGGTCAACTTGAACAAAAATAGGATTTTCTAAAAACCGGCTGATACGATTTTCATTTTCTAAAGATAACTAAACGACGCATTATTATATGAGAAAGTTTGTACAGTGTATGTTGTACCGATTTTTTCCTAATTGTGCGAGTGTGTGAGATTGCTGAGTAGGTCCCTGTCGAGATCGTACAGATTCACAAACCTACCAGCAACGGTGTAAGTTTGCGTCCCTGCCGTACGTTAATACCTCGTAAACCCTTCCATTTATCTTTCCACCTTAGCATTATTACTTGTGAGAGTGTATGAGCGATTGACAACGGGTCCCTGGCGAGGATTAATATCCCATAAACCTGTAACTGTACCTCCCCCCCTTTTTTCCTTGTGTCTATTTTTGTTCCTTTAACCCACTTCTTAACCTTCTGTGTTGCGCCTAAATATTTGCATTACATGGTTAAGTATTTTATTCTAAATTTGAAATAACAAAATAATAATAATTTAAAAAATAATATTAAAAGCAAGAGTAATCATTTTTATTAATAATAAAACAATCCAAATCGATAAAAAATACACAATTACCGCAGATATTTCTGTTGGGTGTATTTATACGCGACAAATCGATCGACCCATCAATCCATATCTTGGCCAGACGCGGACCCGAAATTTTCAATTTGTGAAGAGCGCAGCGGCCTTGACAGACCAAACAGAGAGAGAGAGAGAAATTCTAATCGAGAGCGCGACGTTCGTCCGATAATTCGAGATACACCACACGCTGCGCAGACAACGATACGCCAGAAATTAAAGGGAGCGAGTGCAATCCTTACAATTGCGGACGGACAGGCGGGCGCTTAAAAAGGCTTCCATTGCACGAATGAGAAGCAACGTAAGGTCAAACAAGAGCGACGTGGTCAGCGGCAAAAACATCATTCGAAGGTCCATCCGAGTTACCTATTTTTTACTTTCTCCATACGTAGTAATTGGAAAGTATTGTGATCACGAAAAATTCTACTTCGAGATTTCAACGGAAATACACGTTTGCACTATTTTCGGAATGATGTCTGTGTGTGTATGTGATTGAGGGCGCTCTAACTAAAAAAGTACTTGCCATATCCTTACCAAACTTCATATATAACACTTTAGCATGAGCACAAAGAACTGATTAGTTTTTGGACAATATCGGTTAACCGGAATTCGAGGTTTATTCGAAACCCGATTCGGTTTTTGCGATATTTCTCCGTTAAAGCATCATTATTTTATATACAATTCTATACAAATGTTATAGAGAATGTAATTTCCTACAACTTTAATTTGAAAGAATTTTCCATAGCAGTTATTGTTTAGGAATTATTTATAAAAAATTATCGGTTTTTTCGGTTTCCGTCAAATATCTCCTTTAAAACGTCGTTATTGGTAATCTTCGTGAGGACAAAAGTTGTAGAAAATAATATTTCTTCCAGGTTTTGTTTGAAACAAATTTTCGTAGAGCCATCCATTTCGGAGATATTCAACTTTTTCGTAATTTCCAGTATACAGCGCCACCACCATTTTTATTTCTAAATAAAACCCCTTACGATGAATAAATTAAAGTAATTATGACATTTTTTTTTAAAACTAGAACAGGTTTTTTAAATGAATATAATTCGTGGGTTTTGTAAATGAAAGATACATATAGTTTTCATGCAAGACGTTCGAGAATAAACTGCTGAAGATGTAACTCTGAGTAACTGATAAAACGATAAAAACAGAAAAAACTATCTTTAATATGTTAATTAAAAATACATAGAGCTACACATGACAAAAATCCGTGTTTTATTATTTACAAACAAATTATAAACGTTCACATACGGAAATACGACGAGTTTATAATCTGAATGTAAAAAAATTCCAACATTTTAAAATTATCGCTTGAAAACGTTTTAATACGACAACTTTGACGATAGTGTTAAATATGAACAGCAATACAGTTAATAAACCAAGTGATGGTGACAATTTCCGAATTTCACTTCTACGAAACCTCAAAATTATCGCATATAAATCATGAAAAAATCGACCTTTGAAAAGTGAAAACACATCGAAACTACATTATCAACCTTAACCCGGAAATCAAATCGTTCCTCTCAAAGTTAAGCTAATGAATTCATCTTTTATTAGCTACTTCCGAAATTAATTTCACGCGATTGAAATTGTTCGCATTTTGAAAGGATAAGCGAGGATTACTCCTATAACATCTCATTTTATTATATGCAAGGTGTAGTACTAACATTAACCATAAAACGTTACCCTGTATATTCGATTCTATGCCAATGACGGAACTTTGGTTTTTCAAAATGAACGTAAAGGCGTGACGTTATCGATAAACGTCATCGAATGCCTCGAACGAACTCGTACGTACCAAATTGCGATCCTGAATAAAAGAGGTTTGGACACGTAAGCAAGAAAAAGAGGAAGAGCTTAAGGAACAGACGGAATGAAGAGCGAGGTAGAAAAGGGAGAAAAAGAGAAAGGGAGATGATACCTTCATTCGTTGACGGAAAAAAAAAACTTTCCGCTTCAACAGAACTCCACGAGTGCTCCGGGGAACGTGATTTCCTCCGCGTTCGTGGCACAGATGAGTTTCCAATTCAGACTCTGATTACGGGCACTCGAAAAAATATCTTCCTAGGGAGAGCGAGTTTAAGAGGGAGAGAGGGAGAAAAAGAAGAGAGGGAGAAAAAGAAGAGAGGGAGAAAAAGAAGAGAGGGGGAGAAAAAGAAGAGAGGGGGAGAAAAAGAGAGGGGGAGAAAAAGAAGAGAGGGAGAAAAAGAAGAGAGGGAGAAAAAGAAGGGAGGGAGAAAAAGAAGAGAGGGAGAAAAAGAAGAGAGGGAGAAAAAGAAGAGAGGGAGAAAAAGAAGAGCGGGAGAAAAAGAAGAGAGGGAGAAAAAGAACAGAGGGAGAAAAAGAAGAGAGGGAGAAAAAGAAGAGAGGGAGAAAAAGAGAGAGAAAAAGAGAGAGAAAAAGAGGGAGAAAAAGAGAGGGAGAAAAAGAGAGGGAGAAAAAGAGAGGGAGAGACTGAGGGAAGAAAAGAGAGAGGGAGAAAAAGAGGGAGAGAGCAAGACAGACAGACAGACAAACGACTTTATTAGGGCGAAATTGAGACTATATAGTCCCTTCTTGTATTTAACCCTGCGTCAACAATTACAAGTGAGAATAAAATAGTAATAATAGTTTCACAGAAAAGAACCAGAAAATAAAATACATACAAAAACACAAGCAAAATACAAAATTACAAATTCGGAAAATTTCTATAAAAAGACAGAGTAATTGCGGTAAAAAACCTAGGAAAGACCTGACTTGGTCGTCCTAGTAAAAGACCACGCAGGAAAACACCCACGAAGGGAAGGGGCGGTGGAAAAAAACCTGCCAAAACCCTAGATACATAAAAGAACAATAGTGGAATTACAATAATACATAGAGGGAGAAAAAGAGGGAGAGGGAGAGGGGAGGGGAGAGAGAGAGAGAGAACAGAGGGAATGGAAGGATACTTAGAGAGAAAGAGGGAAAAACCGGAATCAGAATATCCCACAAATCAAAAATCCGGTTTGGATTTTTTAAAGAGATTGGTCCAGTGACGAAATAATGCGGTTTCGACGCAAAATTAACTTGACCATTTTTTTTCCCGAGGTTTTGAGCGTACGTGCGTTCGTTCTTGCGCGTGAACGATAAGTCCGATCCGATAGCCGAAACTTGCGCACGAATGGGGAGTTCTAATCATGCGGGGAGAACTTCCGCCAGGCGCCCGAGAGAGGATAAAATCTCGTGCAAAGCTTTTAAGTTAATTGAGAGGAACTCCTGGAATGTTTAGGAATGTGGACGAACCAGGGAGGCGCGGCGAAAGGATGCAGATAATCAAGTAATTGGGATTTGAATCAATTAATCAAATAATGGGATCGTCGAGTTCGATTAAGAAACCGTTCATTAATTTTACCTTAGCGAATAGAACAGAGGTCGCCAAAAAGTCGAGATTTGTTCGAAAGATGATCGACGAAGGAAGGTTTATTCTTGTTTTTTTTTGCTTCCAAAAAAGATTCAACTCTTCCAGCACGTTAAATAATAAAATACACCATTATAAAAAATCGTAAACATCCGTAAAAAAAAGTTTGGGAAACTCGGATGCGCATCGCGGCCATAAAACAGTAGTAATCGGTGATGAACAATCGATAGTAGTTTTTTTTAACGCTCCTCTGGTTTTTTCCAATCTTTATACGGACATTTGAGCGATACAGTTTTTAGATTTGATTTCAGCCATAACATGAACTTCGACTGTCTATTATGAGATTTAGGAAACCAATCACCATGAGACTCACTATGAAGAATAGTCTTTCTGCACTACGACAGCAACTCAATCTCGGGATCAATTCGTCCGCTCGCGTTGTATACTCCATCCGCGTTAAAAACCTTTCGATAAAGCGATCCACGCAAACGAATTTTTCCCTCGGGACAATACGAATTAAAGATTCACCGCAATGGAGAGTCCACACCTGGAATTATCGACACGGCTTCCGCCTGCGCAATTCACGTAGATATCACGACGAGGAATCAAAACAGATCTCTTTAAAACTGTAAACCTTTCAACGGAAACACCGAAAGTTATCCTCAAAAGGTTTCGGGAAACGAGCTTCTTCAACTCCAGAAATGATAAAGGTCAAGTGCATCGCAATCAGTTATAATAGGAGAGAGAGAGAGAAAGAGAGGGAGAGATAGAGAATGAGAGAGAGAAAAGGAACAGAAAAGGAGATAGCGGAGCTCCGCAATTTAAACAGAACCAGATTAAAAACTTCCCTTTTTGTTTGAAGCAGGGCAAAATAGTCAGGTTGGAAATAGGACGGTCCCCAGGACACGGCACAAGACGAAACAGGTTGGAGCGAGTGACAAAAGGAGAAACGAAGGAGACAGGCGTGGGAGTGGATGAGGTGCGGAAAGGGGGGAGGGCGGAGAGTTGAGGAAGTGAGCAGAGAGGAGGCGGAGAGGGGCGGAGGGAGGCGGAGAGGGGCGGAGGGAGGCGGAGAGGGGCGGAGGGAGGCAGAGAGGGGGAGGAGAAAGGCGGAGGGGACGAAGAGGTGCGGAGGAAGGAGGATAGGTGTGTAAAAGAGTGGAAGGGGCAGAGAGAGAGGCAGAGAGGGGGCGGAGAGAGACAGAGAGGGGTCGGAGAGAAGCAGAGTGAGGCGGACAGGGGCGGAGGGAGTCAGATAGAGGGCGGAGAGGGGCGACTGTGCGAGGAGGGGGAGGATAGGGGCAAAGAGGGGCGGAAAAAAGAAGATGGAGGCAAAATTCGGAGAGAGGAAGCGGAGGGGAAGGATACAAAGAGGAGCAGAAAGAGAAAGGCGAAAACTAGCCACGTCTATAGAGAAAGAAAAAAGAAACGGGATGGGGTCAGAGAGAGAGAGAGAGAGAGAAAGAACGGAAAATAACGAGGGCTGAGGAAGAGGATGTCGGGGGGGCAAAACAGGAGAGGGACTAAGTCGAAAGAGAAGAATGGAATTTAATTAGCCACGTGAAAATATGGGAGGTTTCTTTTATGTACACGGTCCCTCCGGCTGTAAATCCCAGTTGTTGTGGACGAGTTATGAAAAGAGGGACACAGCGGGAGGATGAATGGAGGTTTTAAAACTTTTCGTGATGGCCAGTAACAGGGAACGACTTTTTTTCCTAAAAATAAAAGACAATAACGAAAGGAGCGGGAAAGGTCGTGAAGGGAGAAGACGACAGGGCCGAAACGCTTAACAACCGACTTGTCGTGTAGTCAAAGGAGATTTGTTGCTATTTTCGTAGAGTAGCAATTAAAAATTAATAACATTTTCCGAAAAGTCAACATATTCCAATGGCTTTGTGAATAAACTGCGTCCAGCTTGTAGGGAATTATTCATACTTCAACTTAATGATAAACATAATAAATACCGTTCATTCGAAATAGCAACCCGGCACAAGTGCAATCGTGGCACGGGCCAGCCTCTGCAAGAGGGTGGGAATTGTTTACCTGGAATAAAGAGAAAATGGATAAGTATATTGGCATTTAAAAAAACAAGACAATAAAATATTACATAAAAAATCGGTACAACATACATTGCACAAACTTTCTCATACGTATATTAATGCGTCGTTTAGTTACCTATCTTTAGAAAATGAAAATCGCATCAGCCGGTTTTTAGAAAATCCTATTTTTGTTAAAGCTGACCAAGAATAAACTAGCCTTATATTCATTTTTTGAGAAATATGAACTATACAGTATTACTGAAGACGTAAACTCAAGTAACTGTACGAAATTTGATCGAAATCGTTAGAGCCGTTTTTGAGAAAATCAAATTGTTGTTAAAAATGCGTAGAATAAACTTCCCTTAATTATTGAGCAACTCAACAATTTCTTCATACTGTGCTCAGTGTGATAAAATGCCTAAGTACGAGATTTCATTCATTTTCGCTACACCGTTTAGGCTCTAGCTCCAGTAACAGACAAGACGGCATTGCGGAAACCACTTTTTCGGATTCAGCGACACCTAAAACGTACAGGTATTTCGGTAAAAATCTCGAGGCCGAATTTTTTCGCGATAACAATACTTCCTCAATATTCATCGTATACTTATATGAAAGTAAAAAATAATTCCGTTATATTTAACCTATGGGAGATGCTTAAATCAATTACCATTTCCAAAAATTTATCATAATTAATGTTTTTCGAATTTGCTCAAAATACAGGTAATTAACCTACGTTTGACTGAATATTAAAAAAAGATATATAGAATTAAATTAAATCGGTTATGACGTTAGCATTAAAATACTATATAATTATCACGTTAAAAAATAATTATATAAATGCCGATAAAGTTAACCTTCAACATTCGCGGGGGTCTCATAACGAGATTATTGTCATGGAGACGATTATTTCTCAACTGCCCTGGGGTATAATCTAGTATACAAATGCGTCATTTTTTCTCCCGAAATCGCGTAATCAACTGAATTTTTTATGCAAATGTAAGTACAATACCTGATGATGTTACATAAAGTATGTAATGTGGGAAAGGAAATAGTAGCTCACTGGCTGTGAATTTAAAGTTTAAAAAGTCAATAAAACCAATGGCTATGCCATCCAGTTAATTAACAATTTAACGACAATATAAGTAATTAATTCGATGTCTACCTTAGGAAAGTAGGCATCTTAAGTTCTGTTCGTTCATCTTGTTAACAGTTTAATAACCAGGAGCTATGTAATTTTTTATAAAAATGTTAGGAGCAAATGCATTTAATTCCAAAATTACAATAACAATGCAAGATTGAACAAGACTTAGGGAAGAACAAATGTAATATATTGAAAATACATACTCTCTTGATAGCTTAATGGTCAGTTTTACAATAAATGGTATAATTTTAACATTAAAATAAACAACCACAGGAAATATATGAATACATTCCACATAAATTACAACTTTCACATAAATTTTATAGGAAATGGCGAATAGGATTACTACATGATTGCACATACCTTTTATCTTTTCTTAAAAGTATATTTTATGTTGCTTGTGGAACATTTTAACAGTTCAGTTTGCTCAGGTTGTTTTATAAAATTCAGAAACTCTTCACAGGTCATGTTAAAATTCAATTTAGTACAAATTTCCGTTTTTAATAATTCTACTCTCATCCTATTTCTTTCATCCCTCAATACATTTTTCATGAGAGAAAAAACACTTTCCACAAAGGAATTGCTAAGGGGAATACATAAAATAGAGGGGGTGTTTTCATCCAAACCTGCCATCTTCCGCAGTTTCTCCTAATTAACCTCGCGGGTCTTTCGCTCGTCAACAAAACGAACAATTACGCCAGCCACAGCCAATTCAACAGGCACGACGTAATACGATGATGACAAATGAATAAACCTCGCTTCGTTTCGTCCAATCAATGCGCTAATTATAAGATCCGAAAAAGCGTATGCATTTCCAAGCGCGCAGAAGAGGAAATCTGCAAACACGAGTAAAACACGAAAACGCTCGCGAAGCTACGATGAAAAAGCGGTCCGTGGAATTTAACGCACAAATTCATACTCTTTGGTAGGACTGCTATAATAAAGCCTTGAATTTTGAAATTTTAACACTGAAAATCCTCGTTTACAATTCATTTCCACTCTACGATAATTCAGAATATCAGGATAACTTCAGATTAAAACTCTAATCCTCCCCGTCAAAGCATTAGAAACTTTCATACATAAGGTTGTCCCACCATCGTGCTATATGGTGCCATTTCTATTAACAAAGGTATTACATTGATGTTTTTATCTTATCTAAGTAAGACCAATAAGGAAGATAAAGGATATATTAAATCACGGAGATAGTATTATCTTTTTAAAAAATTACAAAACGAATTTAATTTTTTTTTCAAATAAATCAAACGACTTGGATAGCAGAGGGGAAAAATCGGTACAACATACATTGTACAAACTTTCTCATATAATAATGCGTCGTTTAGTTATCTTTAGAAAATGAAAATCGTATGAGTCTGTTTTTAGAAAATCCAATTTTTGTTAAAGTTGCCCAAGAATAAACTAGTCTTATATTCATTCATTGAGAAAAATGAAATACGTAGTATCATTGTAGATGTATACTCAAGTAACTGTACGAAATTTGATCAAAATCGTTATCGCAGTTTTTGAGAAAATCGAATTATTGTTAAAGTTGCCTAGAATAAACTAGCCTTATATTCATTTTCTGAGAAATATGAAATATACAGTATTATTGAAGACGTAAACTCAAGTAACTGTACGAAATTTGATCAAAATCGTTAGAGCCGTTTTCCAGAAAATCGGATTGTTGTTAAAAATGCGTAGAATAAACTACTCTTAATTATTGATCAGTGCCAACCATTTATACATATACTCTGCTCATGATGATAAAATGCTTAAGTACGAGATTTCATTCATTTTCGCTCTACCGTCTAGGCTCCAGAGCCAGTAACAGACAGACAGACGGCATTGCATTTTTCGGATTCAGCGACACCTAAAACGTGTATTTCCGTAAAAATTTCGAGGTCGAATTTTTTCGCGAAAACAATACTTTCTCGATACTTCTTATGAGAAAGCAAAAAATAGACTTTAGAGTACTAAGGCTATAATTCAGTTAGGTTGAGTTGAGATGGTCTGTTTTTTTTAAGGTCGGAGAATAAAAGGGGGCCAATTTGAGATGGGAGGATGAAGAAAAAGTTGGGTTTCTATGTCAGGATAACAGACAGACCGACAATTGAATGGGAACGACAATGACAGACACGTTGGAAGAAAGAGAGGAAAAAAATTAGGCGAGATGAAGGAAGTTGAAGGTAGAGAGAGGAAAGAGACACGGAGAGAAAGGTGAGAAAATTAAGCGCAGAGCCGAAAAGGAGGATGCCGATAAGAAGAATGAAGCCGGTACAAGGGCTACGCGAGCGAGGCCCAACAAATTACATTTGAACTTTTAAGTGTTACGTTTTATATTATTAAAAACATTATGTTATCTATTCTATTTTACTTCCACTATATAAATAAAATTCAGTATAGAGAGGTAAAATTGTGTACTGTATACTTTCATCAGAAGGGTACGTAATTTTCAAATCTTGCCTAGGACGAAAAATATACCTTGCCCAGGTTCTGAACGGAGGGGACTAAAATTAGCGAGGATGGAGTACGAAAACTGGGTAAGAGCAAGATTAAATTCACTCAAAATTATATATATATATATATACATATATATAATATATATATATATATATATATATATATACACACATATATGTATGTGTGTGTGTGTGTGTTATGCCGAATCGGCGTAACTGCCGAATCCGTGAAATGGGCAGGTTTTTTGAAGCCGAAATTCTAGAAGAAGATCTCTTTTTTTACGAGTCTCAAATTCAAAATAATAGGTTATCATTTTTAGTTTTAAATAATCTAAAACAAAAATTAGTAATTACGTAAATAGCGACCGAGGCGTTTTCCAACGTGAAACACGTCCAAGGAATCTATCGAATTAGTTTTGTGTGTTCGCTTTAAAAACAATATCAATATAAACTTGTTTTAATATATTCAGTGATTTATATCTTTGCCAAATTCACGAAATAGGCAACAGTTTGCTCATATCACGAAATGGATAAAGCCGTCGTCAAAAAAAATAACCTATAATTTATGAAATTACGTAGACTGAAAAACGACTTACGCATTCGTGGAGAAGTCTAACGTAAGCAAAAAACGGAAACGTCGAGTAAGCATTTCCGACGTTGATTATTGCAACAAAACTTCAAAAATTCATCGCGATTTATAAACTTAACGACAATGCCACAGTTTCACAAAAATCAATTTCAAAAATGCCGCACGTTGATTAAAATCCTCCGATAATTCAGACGAGACAACCTGAAGATGAAAAATGGCAATGCGACAAAACGTCAATTGCACCTCCGTGAAAATTCATGGCTGACATGCAAAGAAATGCTAGATACCTTAAAATACACCAGGAAGTGGAAAAATAAAACGCTCAAGTTTGAATAACATATACATTTAAAAATAAGTCAACGGGATAAAGAAAGTAGGTGAAACAGGGGGAAACAGGCGACGGGATAACAGATACAAGAGGTAAAGGGGGGAAAGGGATATATATATATATATATAAACTTACGGAATAATTATATATATATATATAAACTTACGGAAGAGGAAAGGTAAATGAGGATATTTAGGGCAACTATATATATATATATAGGACAACTTGGTGTTGAAGGAAACCCAGTGAGCACTTACCGGAAGGAGAGCCGCTGGGGTGTTAGAGAGACACATTTCATGACAACAATAGACGTGTGTGTGTGTGTGTGTATATACCTATATATAGAGAGAGAGAGAGGAAAAACGCTAAAATGAACGAGAGAGGGCGACACCAACGGAAAGAGAGTGGAGCAGATGCTGGATAGGTGTCGTCGAAAAGGGTGAGGGAAGAAGGGAAAATAGGATCGTAGGCGGAGGGATTTTGCGCGAGGGAGAAAAGGAGTGCTCGAAGTAGTAATGGTGATACAGGAACATGGAAAGACAATAAGATAGGAGAAATAAGGGGAAGACTTGAGGAGAGACATTTATGGAGACAAGAGGGCGGGAGAGAGAGAGAGAGAGCTTTAGAGGAGAGTTGGCGATGGAGGATGAATTGGGAGGAAGAGAGAGAAGAGAGAGCGATTGACCGGTTGATTGACTGGTTTTAGTTTAACCCTTTAGTTAGCGAGGTCAGGTCGGAGAAGTGTGATCCTCTTGCAGCTTAAAAAGGTTCAAGAGAGAAAGGGAAGGGTTCGCCGGAAAGAGCAATTTATACACGAATTACGATAAATGTGAATTCGATAAATTGAAATTGAACTGAACGAAAAGTTTTACTTCTTTTTTTTTCGTGGCTGTTAGAGAAACAGTTTTTCGAGGGTTTATTTTCAAGGAAATTACGATCAGGATAGTTAAGAGGAAAATGAATCGACATCGAAGGAAACATTGAATGGGAGTTAATAAAGAGGAGAAAGCAACAAGCGATTTTATGAAGTAAGCCGTGACAATAATACTCCATGGTAAACAAGAACATTGTTTCACATCGAGCATTGGTATTGTGACATTTTACCCTTTACAATAAGTGACAAAAAAGCAACAGAAGGAGTATACCAACGTAAACAGTCAAATCAAAACTTGTGAAGTATACAAAGCATCGTAACTAAGGTGGAATTAGGGTGGTGTTTGCGCCGCCCGCATAACCCCCGAAAATATAATTTTCATTAAATTATACATATGTAATTTGTGCGCAAACAAACATTGCGCTCAATTAGGTTCGAATGACATAATTATTTATTGGGAAAAGGAGGAAAGTAATACTATATATCAGGGATGGAAATTACGTGGCACATGCGTGATTTCACATGATAAGTTTGTATTTTTCATATAAATTATGAAGTTTTTTACAGGATGAGTAAACTAGTGGCACGCGAAAAACAAATTCTGACGATTCAGATTACTTTCTTTGCACGCAACACAAAAATCATCTGCCATGTTCTATATGGTTTAAATTTCGCCCGAATGAAGACGATTTTCTATACATATATCTATATAAATAATCAACCCACAGTAAACTCCCGATATACGAACAACACGAGTTCATGAAAAGTAGTCCGTAAACCGAAAGTTCGTAAGTCGGGAGAGATTTTCCAATTAATGCAATGTTAAAATGGGACGTGTTCCAAAACAAATTTTTCCTCCTACGCCTGCAATAAAAATAAGAACGGAACAAATTATAAAAGATTTCAACAAATGCATCTTAATCGTAACTTATTCATTCGTTGAATTCGGAACATTAAGCGGAAGTTTGGGATAGAGTTCTTAAGGGCGTGAGGGCAGATTAGCAGGCGCGATGATGATGTGGAATAAGGTGCACAACTTTCAACGTTTATATCAAAAGAGTGGTGCTGAAAAAGGAACGAAAAACGCATCCAAGGAAATCCGAATCGAACTGCAGACACAAAGCAACGAAAAAAAATTTTGAAAGGGCCCAGAAGCAATTTATTTAGGTATGCCAGAAATATATGTTACTTTTTTCGTACGTTTTTTTTTTAACGATGGTAGTAATCGGAGCTGACTGAATTCAAGTTCATACGATCGAATTTTTGAGGTCGTAATTTGAATTTGTAGCGAAAAAATTATTGTTCGTTGAGACCGAAAGTTCGTAAATACGGAGGAGTACGGAGCTACCGCTTAAATGTAAAAGGATACACGGACGGAGAGAAAGCTTCGTGAGAGAAAAGTCAGGATTGAGGTCCGGCGAAGGAAAGGGAAAGGGTATAGGATAAGATGGGCGACGAGCGTGGAAAGAAAGAGAAATTATAGGATAGTGAATGGCGAGGGACAGAGGTGAGAGATAGAGAGATGGGTTTTGTGAGGAAGGGGAGGAGGAGGAGGAGACGACGTTAGGATAAGGTGGCGAAAAAGATGATGGAACGTGGGTGGCGAAGAAAACGAGTCGTATTTTTAAGGGCGAGGAAGAAGTTGGCTTATAGGAGTTGGTTTTTCTTTTCTTTTTTTTAAAGAATGAGAGGAAACCAGGAAAGAAAGTGTGGCGAGCTGGTGTCGCGCGGGGGAGAAAAGTGGAAATGGGCTTGAGAAAGAGAGAGAGTGATGAAAATAAGCTGTAACAAAACGACAAGAGAAGAGTGGGAGACAAAAGAGGTTGATTTAATTAGCTGTCACCATGTATACCCGAAAGAAAATAAGTGTGAAGAATAGAGAAGAAATCGCGGAGAGAAAAGAAAGGCGAGAGAGGAGATGGCGTACACAAGGGCAGAGCAGGGACAAGGGCTAGGCGAGCTTATGGGCACCCCCCGCCTAAGGTGCAGCACGGTTAGGGGCACAACGGTTGATAATTTGGGCTTTTAAGTGTAGAGTTTTATATTTAAAAGTTATTTATTTTACTTCTACAATGCTAATAAAGAGAGGTAAAGTTGGGTGCAGCTATAGCTTGCGGTCTACCGCCATTTGCGTGATCTACCGGTGTACAGCCGAAGCGTAAAATCCCAATTTGACTGTTGCGCCGTAATAATACAAAAGTACCCTAAAGCTTGCTAATCCGTGACTGATCGGCCCGTCGCGACATTTACCAACCCGATCACCGGACGACGGGGAGGGATAGTTTGGCTCCAGCGAGACGAAGGGCGCTGTAGCGCCCGGAGACAACTAATTTAAAAACAAAGCGAGCCGAAGGCTCGCCAATATCTTCTCCATTTGGGCGCAACAGTCAACTGCAGTACATATTGTAATTAGATGGTAGACTGCATACTATAGTGTAAATGTACCGGTAGACCGCAAGCTATAGTAGCACCTAAAATTGTATACAGGAAATCCTCGCTATTCGAGGGTTCTTCATTCGCGGTTTCGGGTATTCGCGGATAGAGTCTGACACGTGTTTTCATTAAATTCACCAATAATTTGACAGTCACTGAAAAATCTATTTTATCTATTATATAAAATAAAATAATTTAAAATGATTATTTATATATTAAAATGCCGAGAAAATAATCTTTCCATTTTATATAAACATTAAGCGTACAAAGAAAGTTATATTTTTATCATAAAAAATATATAATTCCTCAAAGCTTTATGTTGAAGGCGATGGCTTTTATAGTAAAATTTATTAAACAATACAACTTGAAACAATGGTAAATTAAGCGTTGGTCGCTTCGCGCGACTGACAACGGACTCTGGAAATGACGATTCAACCTTGTACGTAAGTCCCCAGATGGCGAGACGAGCTCCCTTAAGTGCGGCCTGCACGACTTCAGGCTGGATAAGTAAAATTTTAGTTTCTCTTTCGTTCACTATTCCGCATAAATTGATAAGTTTACGTTTTAGGGAGAAAAGAAAATTTATTTTAACCCATTAATCATGGCATCTAATAATGAAGGAAAGCGTAAAGCATTAAGTGATTTAAAAGGTAAAAGGGAGAAGAAAGTCATGTCATCAAGAATGAAAGTGGAACTACTGGACAAGCTTGCTAGTGCGTCTTTGGCTCGACACTATGGAATAAACAAATCAACTGTGCGCTACAGCATGTATTTTCGTCTCATACGCTTCCGTAAAAATGTTTCCGAAGAACCTATCCCCCCTTTCCCCATAAGAAGTTGGTTTCGGTATTCGCGGATTCGCACTTCACGGCATTTTCAGGAACGCATCCCCCGCGAATAGCGAGAATTTCCTGTACTATGTATATACTTTCATTAGGAGGGACCGTAATATTCAAACCTTGCCAAAGGCGCAAAAAAATCTTGTCCTGGCTCTTCACAAGGGAGAGGTTATGGAGGTTAAAACACCCCCTCCCTTCACACGAAGTATTTGTTCAATAGAAAGATTGAATGTTGGGAGACGGATAATCACAAATGTGAACTTTGAGAAGAAGAAAAGTTCCGAACTTGGCCGAGACTCGAAACCAGGGTGCTTTAACCTATTAAACTATCACCGGTCTAATTCTCTAATATCAAACTGTGGTATTTGCGTGAGATAAAAAGCGGAAAAGATAGAAATTGTAAGATCAAATGGAAATCGAGAAAATATAATAATGAAGGAAAAAGAGGAGACGGTGAGAACTATGTAACTAAACAACAGAGATAAAAACAAATAGTTTCAAAAAAAATATTCGAGGTTATGCTGCTTGGAGGAGTGCTGCTAAGCTTGTTTCTTCTCTTAAGAGGAAAGAGTTAAAGAACTCTTTACTTTCGTCTAACTTCCTCCCATCTACCCCCCGCCATCATCCTCCAGAAGACAGTACGGCACACATACTGCATGCATACCTTTATACTCCCACTAGTATAAGTGCCAGTCAAAAATGACGGGGATGATCGATTATTCAGAAATAAAATTGAGGCAGTCTTCTTTGACCTGATATCATACCTTCTACTGAGAGAGTTGCCTTCGATCCGGGCGAAGGTTCGAAACCCTCGCCGCGAGTATCTATTGTGCTTCAAAAGCTGACCTTAGTCCCCTCATGCCAGGCATATTTATGAGGTTCCGAGCGTGACAGAGGGAGTGACAAAAGGACAAAGGGACAGAATAAGGCTTTTATATATTACCGATGCATTAAAACGTTTTATTATTATTTCATAATGCTATCCTGAAAATTTCATCAAATTCGGTTCAGTCGTTTGCGAAATATTAAGCAAACAAAGGGACATAAGGACAAAGTGATACTGTCTTTTATATATGTTTTATTATGATACTCTACCTCCAACGGCTCATCCCCTTAATCCCCTCTAACACCCGCGTGCCTGTCCTTATACTACTAAAGGCCACACGAGGGCATTCGTACTCCTCTCTCTCTCTGTCTCACTCCACGAAGCAAATAAAAACACAACGGCGTAGCACATCCGAAAAGGATGGCTCCAGGTCGGGTTGTGTTGGTTGGGTTGCGGTTTTTATAGGCGTACCCATCCAAGGGTTATTAAAGCTTGCGAAACAACGGAGGGAGGAGAGGGGGGGAAAGGTATAAAGAGCGATGGAGGTCCGATATTGGAGGTCCCGGCGCGCCGTTGAAAAAGTAATTTCGGCGGAAAGATGGAACGGTGAGGGAAAAGGTAGAAACAATGCCAAGCGGGACATTCGATATAAAAGAACTGAACGAAAGGAAAAGAATGGCATAACGTAAGAGTATCGCGAAACTGGAATTCGTTCTTCGGCAATTCTCGTACTTATTAACGCACCGTGGGAGACTTTTAAAGGGGACGGCTTGTATGAAAATGTTTGGGTCCGAACATTCTCAAGCCAATGTCTTTTTTTTTAATAACAGAGGCACGATTACTCATATCTCCCAAATTTATGACAAAATGTGTTAAGAGAAACAATAAAAATCGTATCGTCGGGTAAATTCCTAACAAATGGATTAAAGATTTAATTCGAACGATTCCACACGTTCCCCTCTCGACTCTGTGCGAATTACCGCTGTAATTAATGGCAAGGACAGGAATTTATGCCTCACAAGAGAATTATCGATCTCTTCTTGCAGGTAAAAAAACAAAACCAGTCTGAAAACTTATTTCTTCGCCTGAAGTTCGACAATTTATTCCTTTCCGATATCCATGAAATAAAGCGTCCTGCACAAATTAGTCGTCGTTGGCGCCGATTCGTCGATTTTTCAAAATCTACCGTCAGTGATTTACCACTGACGACGACTGCTCTCCAGTCCGTATGAGCATCTGATCCTTCCAACCTTTTTTTATATGGCCGTTGGAGATACATAAGTTAATTATAATTTACGCTACTGACATAAATCTACCGATAAAAAACAGGTTGATCGGTACTGTGAATAATAGCACTCATAAAATCAAAACACCCAAACTCGAGCTTTCTTCCACGGCGTAGATTCATATTTCACTGGACATAAATCGCCACAAATGGGCGAACAACTCCTGAATCCACCGCACGCACGGCACGCCACTCATCACGCAAACGCACGGCACGTAACTCACGGAAAATTATACACTAACGAAGTTAGTTAAGCACCACGTGGTCGGAAAAAAAAACAAAACAAGAAATCCGGCAACTTTCCCAGAGCCGTAACTTCTCCTGTAAACGGCGACGTAAAGATTACCGCTACTTTTCGGCAAAAATATCGCGAACACATCCAGGAGAAAAGATGCCTAAAAAAAAAAAACCTCCCATCACATAAAACCGAGACCGAAGTACATCATTCTCCCATTTATCCCAACGACTGCTACACTATAATCCCAACAACACTCGCGCGAAATCCTTTCGTTAAAAGGACAAAAAAAAACAGAGATAGAAACACAGTAGCGAAAACTCCATCCTCGTTAGTCGGAGAGAAAGATTTATCCTCTACGCTCTCGGGTAGGAAAAAAACACATCACGCCCATCTCCGCACCGCAAGAAACTAGACGAGTTTTTTTTTTAAAAAGACACGTCAAAGAGGGTTAGAACCATCACTCCCCCCAACCTCTATCCGCCTCCCCCTCCCCTCCTTTATCCATCTCCTCCCCCAAACGAAACCGCAACATTTTATCTCGCAATCGCCAATAACCACCTTAACCCTTTTACGGCGCTCCCTTTTTGCACCCGAAATTAGTAAAATGAAGCGGCGCGGTGGGGTCCCTTTTATTTTAACCCTAGAAAAAGGAGGGTCAAAAGGGGGAAATCCATTTATGTTAAAAAAAAAAGACTCCCTCCCCCCCTCTTTTGGAAACGTCCCTTTCGCACTATCTCCAATGCCAAGAAGAGCGGATCGAAAGGCGGCCAAAACATCCAGCGGAGAGTAGGAAGGCGGTTATGTTCGGAGGAGGCCGCGGGATGTACATAAAACTGGCGCTCACACATCCCATCCTCCCCTCTCCCTCCTCCCCTCTCCCTCCTCCCCTCTCCCTCCTCCCAAACCTCATCCTCCCTCGCCTTCATTCCTCCGGGCTTTAACGCTCCCTAAACTCTTCCATCTGCTATAAATAGCATCGTAGGAGGGGTGTACAGGGAAGAGGAGAGAGAGAGGAGGGAGGGTGTGAGGGTATCCAGCTGGAGGAGCCTTCCCGAGTTTGCACGAACTGTTCGAGGCGAGGAATTATATAGAAGGACGAAGGCTTGAGAAGAGGGGGAAAATCCTTCGTAGGAAGCCTTCCTCCATTTTCTTTTTTCTTCTTTAAGGAGAAAAAGAGGGAGGGAAAGGGATTGGGAAGGAGGAGGGTGATAAGAAGAGGTTTCAGGGGTCCTTATTTTACATGGAGGGAAAATAAAGGTAAAGGAAGAGTTATCGTTCTTCCTATCCCTACTTCCTTGAAGGAAGAGGGGGAAAAAAAGTGTACGCGGAGGAGTGATTTGGACTCTGGTGGTTCCGTAAACAAAGTGAGCTCTTAGAGCATTAAAGGGGAGGAGGGCAATTTGTCCCCGTTGACGGTAAAAAATTTCTGGCAATCCTTTTACGTCAGCGGTTACCGAGGTTTATGCAGGGGTCCCCGCGTAGCGTCCTAGTTACGTTCCAGAAAAGTTGGACGTTATGCGAAAAAACGTTAAGGGAGGAACTTTCTCCCATGGGATAAGGGAGGGTTAAGTACTACGTCCTTCTCATACAAAGTAACACAGAATTTTTGAGACATTTCAACACAAACACGTAAAAGAAACACTTTATAAAACACACTTTCATCTTGCCTTACCATAACTTTTAAAACACCTTTTTAATAATTACCTAGCCTAACTTTTAAATGTTTTAATGACGTGAATTGACGTCACGGCATACGAATTTGGCGCCCAGTCGGAGGACAAATGTCTGGAAGACGCGAAAAGGACGGACGTTAAGATGAACCATTTAATTTAGACGATAAGCGAAAACGTTCCTCAATAAATTTTGGACGTTAAAGTGAAACGACGTTAAGTGGGAGGACGTTAAGCGGGAATCCCCTTTAATGCATCTGAGACAACCCCCCCCCCCTCCTCTTAGGTAGCTGAACTTCTCGCGAAACCCCTCCTCGAGGAAGTTGGACTTCTCGCGAAACCCCTCTTTAAGGCAGACGACTTTACTGCGCCCTCCTTAATCATATCCATCGGTCAAAAAATAATAAAATGCAATACCAATTTCAAAATATTATGAGAATCTGTTTGCGCGAAAACTAGTTTTATTCTTAAGATACAATAATCCCGCTCTAAGCTTGGAATGGATTTACTTAAGATAACGATATCCTTAAATTTCCATAAGGCGAATTTTTTCTCCTCCAGTGGAGACCGAATTTACGCTTTTAAACACTTCGCTGAATTAATTTGCAGTGCTTTTTTTTGTTAACACGCATAAAATCTGAATCGCATGACTCCTAGAGGTAAACTCACCGAACAACAAATACGATCAGCTGATAGAATTTTAAATAAATTTTCTCCTTGGAAAAAATCGCCCATATAAAAAAGTGAAAGCCGGCATAGCGTTCCTCCGCCTTTTTAGAAAAGCATAATAATATTTTCTTGAGAATATGATCCATGAAAATTTATTGAATTCCTGAGACTTTGGCTATCGTTCGCTATGCAATTCTCAACCTTTATATAGAGTTCGTGGAGAACAATAACCATACTTATCCGCATTCCGGAATCTAAAATAAAAATAAGAAATACTTTATTTGCTCCATTTCAAAACCTGGGGTGTCTAGCAAAAAAAAATGATAATGCCGCGTTATTCGAGTTTTTCGAAGCGAAAATCCTTTCAAGGGCAAGCCCGTAAGGCGGACATACAAGCGTCCATTGTATCCAATGGAACGATTAATTAGCGCGTTCATTGGCGGTCTCGAACGCGCCACCGGCTCCAACCGGTAATTAACAAAAGTCGCACGAGGGTGCGAGCATAATCTCGATCTAGAAAATTCGCGTGCGCACCACCTGCTTGGCGAATCAATTCTTTTTTCCCCTTTTTTCCCAACACGCGACTTTCGTGCCAGTGGAATGAACCCTAATGTAAAAACGGGAGCGAGAGAAAACCACTTTTGACCTTCTAAATAATCATCGACGTGGAAAATAATAAAGTAAACGAAAACCTTACCTGACGATTCACGTATAAAGGAAACTTGAACAATTATTTAGGAGTACCGTTGCATATGAAATTTTTGGACTTAATACGCATAACGTAGATACTTCGACAAATTTTGTACATATGCCAACAATTCTGCGTATTAGTTTACAATTTTATTTCAATAATAAGTTACTTATTAGCTTACGGAAGACCTGCGACGCAAAGTCTGATAGCGTTGAAAAATATCCTTTGGAGAAAGGCGTATGTAATACTACAGAAAAAATCTGATGTGGCCAACAACACGACTTTCTACATACTTGGGGTATAGATATTTAAATTATTATGAATAGCATTATTAGGCAAAATTATTATTTCGTATCGTAAAAGAACACAGTCGTCCTTATTGCAGTAAATTAGGTATATTTTGAATATGTTTACAGAATTCACCGCTACATGGTGCTGGCGCTGTATACTGGAAATCAATAATAAGTTAAATATCACCGAAATGGATGGTTCTACGAAAAATTGTTTCAAACAAATCTTGGAAGAAATATTATTCTCTACAACTTTGTTCCTCATGAAGATGACCAATTACGACGTTTTTAAGGAGATATTTGACGGAAACCGAAAAAACCGATTATTTATAAATAATTCCTAAACAATAACTGCTATGGAAAATCATTACAAATGAAAGTTGTAGGAAATTACATTCTCTATAACATTTGTATAGAATTGTATATACAACAATGATATTTTCACGGAGAAATATCGCAAAAACCGAATCGGGTTTCGAATAAACCTCGACTTCCTGTTAACCGGTATTGTCCAAATCTAATCAGTTCTTTGTGCTCATGCTAAAGTGTTATATATGAAATTTGGTATTATTATGGCAAGTACTTTTTGAGTTAGAGCGCCCACAATCACATACAGACATCCATCCATCCATCCACACACACAAACACATCATTCCGAAAATAGCCTAACATGTTCTAGGGACTTCAAAACCTGTATTTCCGTTGAAATCTCGAAGTCGATTTTTTCGTGATCGCAATACTTTCCCTATACTACGTATGGAGAAAGTAAAAAACAATGTAACTTCATCGACTTCGTTTACAAAATGATTCCTCGGAATAAAAGAACAAACGAACACGGGTTCGTAAAGTTGGAGAAAAATTCTGAACTCAAACGGGAATCGAACCCGGGTTTCCCACTTGCCTGGTAGGTGCATTAACCAATTAAACTATCGAGCCAGTCTAATTCCCCAGTTCTCGAAAGGCATTTATGGTGAGGATAGAGCTAGCTAATTGTAAGTAGTGAAGCTTACAACACTATATAGACCACCTCACCGAGGCACAGTTGCTCAGTTTCGCTGAACAAAATATTAAACTCGATCTAACATTAACTTTGTTATAATTTTGTATTAAAGTCGATTTGACGAACATATATATTCATCAATATCGTCATCATCAAAATATCGCCTGATGTAAAATATTTTTGGGCAAGCAATAGTCACCAACTTGAAAGAAAACCACGGCGTTTAAAATGTAAAATTGTATAAATGAAGACAGTACCATTGCGTAATTACTACATATTAAGTAAAAACAAGCACAATATTTCACGAAGTAAAATATTCGTACGATTCCATGGAAACACCGGAACGCCTCCTACATCGGAAACAATTTAAGGTTAAAATTATAAAAACAACTGATTTCGTCTTTTCCTATCTGTCCCGGTAATACATAAATACATTTTATGTTAATTAGGTAAGATTGACTACATATTACCTCTAAAGGTGCCTTAAATTATTCTTCGGCTTTATTTCTGACTCAGTTGGGCCCTCTATGAGTGCGGAATTGGTCTGTGTTTGCCCTGGGTCTGAAAAGGTTTGTCACGACGTTTCTCGAGGAAGTGCGTCATAATGTAGAGGTCGGTAATGCATAACAGGAAAGAAGGCGAAATGTTTTACGTTTCGCTACTTACGGCGGTAGTCAAATATGCACCCAGCGCAAGGATCCGCTTTGATAAATTTAAAAATTTTCGGTCGGAATGATTTTTGTTTACCAAAGTTGATTACCTCAAAATTAAATTTAATATATCACACGATTTGTGAAAATTTTTATATACATATTTATACATGATAATACAAAAAATTTTAACTTATTTGATTAATTTAAACATAAAACAAACGAATGACGATATCGCCACATTTATGGTTACGGTAAAACCTTACCGCCAGTTTTCCTTTTGCTGTTCAAGGATGAATATGTCTGTGGACAGCGTGAATTCCCGGTATGTGTGTGTGTGAAGCTTTTTTCTGTGAACAGTGCGAAGTTGTGCTACAGCTCCAAAGAAATAAACTCGACATTTGTTTATTTAAATTCGCCTATGAAAAAAATTTGCGTCTAAACTCGTTCGTGGAACTGAATTCATCCATAAAGAAGCCAGGTGAGTTTTGTTCTAGGATTTTATTCGTCTCGTGCTCCCAAAACACTTCTGCTTCGATCACTCACTTAAGCCATCGAATGGATTTATTTTCAGAAGGAAGAACGGTGAAAAACACGTCATCAATTCCCCTGCAGGAGAGGAAGAAGGTAAGTTTATATATGCATGTATTCCATTTGATCTTTCTTAATTCGCAATGACGACGACTCGATTACAGGGTAACCTTTACATGCATGTAGAAACCTTGTTACGTGTTTCGCCATTACGATAAATTTTGCACGATATCCTGCAATCCAAAAAGGTTGCCGTGTGATGATAAACGAAGTATATCGATGCCTTTCTAGTTTGTTTTAGAAAATTCCTCTATTATAACCACGAATCGGGTCTTCTACGCATAAGCTCCCGTGTCCTAAATGACGCGTCCATTTTGTTCAACCTGGAAAGTCTTAGTGTATTTCCCAATTTAAGGACTGTCCACAATCAACTCTCATGACCTCCACCGAATAGCTCCCTCGCATTTTACGAACGCATTGTATAAAGTACGGGCGTTTCATAGGTTACAAGAATATCTACCTCGCGTGACGATATATTTAAAGCACCACCTTTCGCGACGACACAATTTAAACGCTATCTTAAGAGAGTAATAAATTAGAGCTTTTTTATAACCTTACATCGGTCTACCTTATATATTTAAAAAACGGCAAATTTCAGGATCGTTTTCGAAATCTTTAGATAACGTCCCCATCGTTCCACGATCGCAATAGCTTTTAGAAGTAATAAAAATCAACTAAATCAGGGTTTCTCGGCCTTTGGTTATTACTGTATCTCGTGCTTCTGAATATTTTGAGTAAGCAACCCGATCCAATTCTATCTTCGGTCCTATTAATTTAAAATCTACAGGCACGGAAAACAGATATTTGCTACATTCAATTAAATAAGCAAACGCTATGATACGGTATTTCCGATGATTTCTTTACGGAATTAAATGCGAGTTTTCAATAAAATTATGACATTATAAGGCATAACGTCATTTTCAAATAGGAACCGAAATGTCCCCCCGGAGTATATCTAACACGATCACTAGGATCGGTGACAAGACAAGACATTTTTGCATTTTTTTTAAAATTACGCCTCCCTCCTAATGAAAGTATAGGTGCAGGTATTCCTCGTTATATGCGAGTTCGAAAATGCGATTTCATTTTGATGTGCTCAAATAATTTAGACCGATTTCAACTAACAGCACTCGCTTTAACGCGAAATGCGAATTTTCCGTTTACTCTCGGTGCGAGGTCTTTGGAATCCGCCGTTTTCTTTCATTCCTTCCGAGTGAGAGAAAACGCATTCTCTCAGCTTCAAGCGCAGACTTCGCTGGCGATCAACAACATGTTTTACTCAAAATTTCTTTGCAGCGTCTAGCGTTCTTTTTCAAATAAAATAATTATAAATACAATTTTTCATACTAAAATGACACAAATATTATTAAAATAAGAAAAAGGATTTACTGTATTGGACAAACAGTTTAAGCAACAGCAAGAATATTCTTTTTGTAGCAGATCTCGGACGTTTTCGTTGATTCTTATGGGGAAATTATGTTCGATTTATGCGATTTCACCCCGTGCGTCTTTTTTTTTTTTTTGGAACGCAACCGTCGCATAAATCGAGGAGTACCAGTAGTATACATCACGCAATTTGCATATCTCAAAACTAGTTTGTGCACGATGTAGAAAATAAAATATATTTGATAATGCCACTTGTCGCGCCCCTAAAAGTGTGCCGCCTCCTAGGCGTGTGTCTCTCTCTCCCCTAGCCCTTGTCCCGGCTCTGCACTGGTCGAGAAACTCTGATCTATAAAATATAAAGCGATAACGAAAACACCGCTCGCTGTTCACACGAACGATTTCCGCCAAGAAATTTTCGCGAATGTTTTTTTTCTCCTCCCTCTCCCTGCCGCCATTATTTCTATCGCTCAGCTCCTTCTTTGCCTTTTCCTTGGGGATTTTTTTTCTTCTTCCGTTTGGTGCCATTGAAATGTGCTCGACTGGAAATTGACTTGATGGACCGAATTAACTCCCGGATTAGTCCAACCGCATGAGAGAGAGAGAGAGAGTAAACCTTGTCCTTCAGCCCTTAATCCACTCTTCTCGAGCCTTTCTCTCTCTCTCAAATCTGATCGAGTATAAAAAAAATGGGAGACCTTTGCCTGGCACTCCAAAAAGCCCCCCCCCCCCCCCCCCCCCCTCTCCGACGAACTCCCCCATTAACAGTTGATGCAACGAGAGAGAGAGAGAGAAAAACGCGAATTAAGACGAGGTTATGGCGAAAATCCATTCTCCTTTTTGTTAATCTCGTCGGCTATTCAACACGTCCGTTTTAATTAGCGCCCTCCCCCCTCCTTCCTTTCTCCCCCATTTACATAGTTGTTTTCCTAGCAGTAGTGTTTAATGAAGTATGCCACGAAATTGCGCTTTTTTCCGAAATCAAAATAGCCCTCTTTCTCTCTCTCTCTCGTGGAAGTGAGGCGAATTCATTCGCTGAGTCTTTCTTTAATGCTTGTTGGCAAAGACCCCAAAATTTCTCTCTTTCTTGGGCTAGACATATGCGTCGGGTTCCAAAAAAGGCAGTCCGTCCACGGAATGACGTATCTGAAGCTAAAGAGCGTGGGACGGTTATAAGGAGAAGAGAAGAACGGAGTGGACCCTATTTGGTATATTAATGGAATAAATTCTAAAATGAACATTTATTAAACATAAAAAATTGAAAGATTTAGGTGTTCAGCTTAAATAATCTTCGAATGTGTTTGTAGCCATAATACGAACTGGAGAATCTTTGGGAGTGTTCCTTTTTTTGCTGAAATGTATAGATTAAGGAGATGTCCATACTATACTGATGCAAATCCTGAACGATCTCGTTTAATAAAACATGTTTACGCAAGTTTTTTTTTCACTTTTCTTTTAAAACGTAAATTCGAACTATTTGCTTTTGAGATTTTTCGTATAGCAGTTTCCTAAAGTTATAAATTTACGAACATCCATAGTTTTCCGTGAGATAATAATATTATCGGTGGAAATTTTTAACTAATAATTTCACGAAACATTTAATGCTTACGGATTAAAATTTCATGTGTCAGCATTTCTCAAAAATGTATTTTTGCGATGCTTAATTAAAGGAAAGTTATCACTCTCCACGCTAGTATCTCCTGTTTCGACGAATGTGGCTCCATCATATCCAAAGATTCATCTTCCTAATTATCACTCCAATTCGGGCAAACGCAACGAGCAAACATTGCCGTAAATAAACCAGATCTAATTTAATGGAACGCATGTAAATCTATTAACTAAATTTGGTAATATCTTAATATTATAAATCTATACGTGGAACGGAGAGCCTGTATACCATTAATATTACAAGGAACGAAGAGAGGTAAATCCCGAATCTCGCCATTTGATACAAAAAGGAGGACTCGAGGGAAAAAACAGTTGAATAGCGGGCGCGTTTAAAATTGAATCAAACGAATCTCGACTCGTGAGAGATAATCGCCATAAACAGGTCGAGAGCATTGAATAAATTGCTTTTATGCCTTCCAAAGTCGGCTAAAACCGTACACCAGTCTATCTATATTAATTTCCGTCATTCGGTTGAAATTTCCGGTTGTCACGCGATCGCTTCATTTTTCACACAAAAAGAGTTCCACAGGGATCCGGAACTTAAATTCATCCGCGTGCTTTATGGTACATACATTCGATTCACGCCCCAATACAGGACTTGATCACGAGCAAAGGCGTCACGACGATAAATAAATTGAACTTAACGCCAAACACGAATAATCTAACGCGTACTCCGTACCCAGGCATGTCAAAATGGTGGCCCGCATGGGGCCCATTCGATGATTTAATGCCGCCAGAATGCTAATATTTTACCTTGACTAAATAGTGCGAGGTTTTGCAAAAATACCTTATTTATTCGAAAGGGGACAAGAATTTTTTTGTAGTTACTGAGTAACATTAGAACATGTTTTCTAAATTATTGTTTTTGATGGCAACACAGACGTCCGACCCTTTTCTCTATATCAAGTCCATTTTTCCAACTCTGGCCCTTATTACACAATTGTAATTTCGGCCCTGATTCCTTTCCGAGTTTGACACGCCATCTAACGGACGACTTATTTTTAAATGAAATAGGTAACCATGTCATGTACACAAAGAGAACATACCGATCAGAACGAAAGCGGAATGATCGATTTCCGAAAATTATGATTGAAACGAGAAAAATTAACATTTAAGTTTTTAACAGGTCGTCTTTTCGGAAAAAAAGCAAGGAAACATTCAACCTAGGAAATATTTCTTGAAGCAAATATTTTTGAGAGGGCATACATTATTTTATAATATATTTATGAAAGGTTGTTTGTTTGTTTATTTGTGCATTTATACATTTCCACACCGTTAAAGCTAGAGTAATTAAACTTTCAATAGATTCTTTCTTCACAAACAGGAAGGCTGTAGGCTACTTTTTAATCCCAATTGTTTTATATTAATTGTACAAAAGCAAAATAACTTTGTATGCTAATGCTAATGGCAGCCCATTTTCTGTCTGCTCCTTTATGCACGCCCACAATCAACCGTCTCTAACCAAACTTGGCATGATAGTAGGGGGCACTGAGGGGAAGGTCGACGCGGGATTTTAGTGTTTGTATGTCCGCTTCATTCAAAATGGCAGTCGATTTAAACTTTAAGCTACGCGTATTTTCCCAAGTCCTACTATTGATTTGAATCAAATTAGGTGCGATTGTGGAGGGCTCCCAGAAATAATTCATACGTGGTTTATGTTTCTCTCTGCCCGTTTTATGCAAAACGGCGGCCGAGTGAATTCTTAAATATGTACCATGTATCATCTAGAATTCCGATCGGATTTGAACCAAATTCCCCCGGGAAACGCCGGGTATTTCTGCTAGTTATTTTATAAGACAAGAATGGAAAAAGGCGTGAGGGATATTTCGTTATTAACAAAATCGTTCGTTCCAAAAATCTACCAGTGCTCAAAATACTCCATAAAGATCTATCACTTACATAATTTATATTCCTCTTAATTTACCTATAAGCAAGAGTACAAATTCCTATACTCGGTGGCGGATGGTGAATATTGTGGGCCCTAGGATAATATTATTTAGAGCCCCTTAACATAAATAACCCAAGTTAAATAAAATATAAAGGGTAAAATAATCAGGATCTATCGTATTCCTTATCTTATAGCTATTTCATATCTCTTATGTTTATCCGGTCGAATATCGATAATATTTTCGTTGAATTAAACTTCGTCGTACGTTATAATGAGACTTTTCTATTGATTAGAAAGAATCGGTATTCCCAAGCCTAAACTTAATGCATCCCGAAAGTGCTATAAAATGCTATGACACAAGAAGAATGAAGGGCACTGAAAAAGTCTCGCAAAGCATTTTATTCGGCGTTTTGAGAAGGGAGACAAAAGACGATAGGAATGCGCAACACGGCACGTGACGACAAGAACACGGAAGACTAATGAGGCGCGATAATGTATGGAGCTTTTTTTTGTTAAAACTATATTTATTTTTTTAACAATCGAATTCGCAATTTAATGGAGTATTTATTAATGCGAGCATGGAAGGAAGTATTCGGGAAAATGGGTCGTAGAAACATATCTGCAGGTTTAAAAAAATAAAATTCACGCCATGTTGTTATTATTACGCTCGCAAAATTACGAATAGAATCAACGTCCGACAGCGAACGTGACAATGAATACCCCCTCTAAAAGGGACATAACAGCACTTATTTTATTTGAGCTAATTAAATCATGCGTGAAAAAAATTCATAGAACTTCTACGTTCTTTCAACGTTCGCAGAATTTTTTTTTAATTTCGCAAATTCTCTAAATAAAATAGTATAATTTGACAATTTAAAGTTTTTGACGGAGTAATTTATTAAGAACATTTTAATTTTTGATGTCGAACTCGGTAACCAAATAAATCTATTTAAAAGACCTAGTAATTGAGTCGCGATAATTATTTGCAAAACGGGATTTTTTTAAATGTTGAGTCCAGTGACTGCAAACCGACGCTGATAACGATAATTGTGATTACTTATGTACAAACATACATTTAAACTCTTTAACAGTTCATTTGTTTTATCAGAGAAGCTAACACTTATCGAGTCGGGAGAAAAATCAAAAAGTTAGACGTCACGTATTTTGTGTGTGACACGCGAAATGATTCTTTAATAAATTAATTAAAAAAAGGTTTTTTTTAAAAATAACTTTTATATTATGCACTAAAAAGGAAAAAATAATTTTATTTATTTATCGATCGTGAAAATATATATATATATCGAGTGAGGTTAATATAAAAGTTAAAAAAAGAAAGCGAATAAGAGTAAAAGGACCCAAAACGTTTCACATGGGTTAGTGAACTGATTGACCTCCCGGCCTATCGGTGACTTAAGCGGCAAATCTCTTCCTAATCCCTTTGGAAGGCGAAAAAATAGCAAAAGAAAAAACTTTTCAACCCGATTCGATCGGCGTAATAAATCGACGTCCTAGAAACCCCTCCAGGCTATATTTATATTTATTTTTTGAGAAAGGACAGACAGACAGACAGACATACGACTTTATTTAGGGCGAAATTGAGACTACATAGTAGGAAAGAGAGAAGGAAAAAAGAGAAAGAAATTTAAAACTAGCGACGAGAGACGAACAGAACGAACTTTGGAGAATCAGGTGGACGGCCGCAAAAATAGGAACGAGGAAAGGAAAAGAGGAACGGTTTCTAAAAACGGGATGCAAACATCGGCTGGAAGCCTTTAAAGCGAAAAGAAGAAGCGCACGGTGGGAAAAGGCGTGGGTCGATGATGATGATGATGCTGCAGCCGCCGCTGCAGGAAGTGAAAGGGAAGATTAAAAATAGGTAAAGAGGAAATTGATGGAACAGAAGCGGATTGACGCTCAATCGAAATCGGAATTTTTTTTTTGTTTCTTGAGGAAAGACGTCGCGAACTTGGAAATAAACAAATGAAAGTGAAGCACGCAGTTTTTTTTGTGGCTATACGTTTAGGTTTCCGTCACCATACCAACTCTATTGCGTAATTTAGGTATTAGGGACCGAAACAACTGTTTACGAAATACGTTACGCTTTTCCTCCTCTTGCGCGATTCACGTCGAGCGCCAAATGCAACGCGGAATTGCGCGTCTGGTGATGGACATGTGTGCAGTGCTGTTTTGGTAGAAAAAGAGGTGCAGGTACTCCCACCCCCCTCCACCCCTTCCTGCACCGTCTTCCCCTTTCTCTATTGAATTTTTGATGGACTTTTAATAACAGAGTTTATAATTAAAATCAAAATGTTTAACATTTATAGAACCCGTTTATTACTTTAGGTTTTAAGGAATTAAAAAAAAAATGAAAATGTACCGAAATAAAACGAGTGTCAACGTCGCTCTGAAAAAAGGTGCCGGTAAGCCGTACCGGCGCGCACCGTCACAAAAAAAGCACAGGTTATGTGATATTAGGTATATATTTCTGTGATTAAAGCAAAAAAAAACATCTGTTACCATGAAATTACTTGCTCATTCGTTTTCGGCAGCGATTCCAAAACTTTTTCGTATCCCGAGCCCCTCGTTCAACAGTTTTAGTTTTTAAAAAATGTGATCTGAAATATTTTATATTTACAAAAATTCGTTAAACGTTAATTATTATCCATTACCTTAATAATGCTTGACAAAGTTCGTTGAAACAGGAGAAAGGCACCGTGTGCACGGTTAAAGAGTTGACGGGCATAAATTAGAAAAAAACAACTCATAATTAAAGAGATATAAAGGGGTTTTCATCCCAAATACATTCAATTCGTTAGTGAAACGATGGCATAGAATATAAGACAGTGGCGGATTCAATGGTCGGAGAGACACGACCCCCCTTTTCCCCTTTTGGATGTCCCCATTATCCTTTAATGGATCCATTCTTAAACCCGTCCCGCGCAAAAATCCCTCGATTCTGCCCCGCAGCAGATTAGAGGTCCATATGGAAAAGGAAAGAAAGATTCTGCCGCGAGTATGGATTTTCGGAATAAATGAGCGTCGTGGAATTGGAGTGTTCGAATGGAGGAGGGAGGTGATGGATTGCCCACAAACGATTTTGGGAAGTTTCTGGCATAAGGAGGAGCTTTCTGATGGGGAAGTGAGTTTCCTTCCTTCTATATATCCCCGCGTCGTACAAATGCTAGCCAATAATTAACAATTTCCCGTAGTACAACATAAAGAGAACGCTTTGTCGTAATAGTTGATGTATTATTGAACGCAGTTGTCACGTTTCGGTTCAAACATTTTCCTGTGGGAACGTATATGTCCACTTACGCAACCTTTTTTTGTGGGGGAAAATGGTGCGCTTTATGCAACGTCAACATCCGTGCAATTTTCCGGGTATATACTTCCCATGAATGTACTATGTATCCATTTCGCGTACGTTCATGTTTACATGCGCCTGGATTCGTGCATGTTATTATATCATAGAACGATACATTACGAGTAATGAAAGGAAGATAGGGGAGAGAAAGTTATTACGAGATTAATAATTCATCGGGACGCCTAGGAAAAGGAAGTGAAATATGAAAAAAAAAACATTCAACAGGAGTAGCTTGTGAAGGAGATATCTAGAAAGAGAGGTCTATAGGGAGCACTTCACGGAACAGAAATGGCGATACATAAATGCACGCATATATACACGTACATCGACAAGACGGTTTGGAACAGATTCTTCTCCGTAGTACGATTTGCATGCGTTGAAAGGATAAGATGGTAAGGAGGAGATGACGAGGAGGATATATATTATCGTGTAAAATGGGATGATGAATGAGCGAGCGAGAGAGAGAGGGGGAGGAGAGCGAGAGAGAGAGCGAGAGAGAGCGAGAGAGAGAGGGAGAGAGGGGGAGAGAGAGAGACAGCGAGAGAGACAGCGAGAGAGACAGCGAGAGAGAGAACGAGAGAGAGAGAGAGAGAGAGAGAGAGAACGAGAGAGAGAGAGAGAGAAAGAGAGAACGAGAGAGAGAGAGAAAGAGAGAGAGAAAGACAAAGAGAGAGAGAAAGAGAGAGAGAAAGAGAGAATGAGAAATTTCCCACGGGAATAGCCTTGGCAAGGAGAAAAGAGAGAGATGGAGACACTAGCCGGATCGGATATAGTGGGAGAGGAGAAAAAGGAGGGAGAATGAGACCATGTCGGAGAGTAGGGTGACCAGATTCCTAGGAAGCAAAACGGGGATACTTATACTAACGCGTTCTGAAGAATAACAAATGAGGAAAGAGCTGCTGAAACGACGGTTTTTTTTCTTCAATGTAAAACATTAACACAGAACGTTAAAATTTATACATACTACTTGTATTTTTAGTCTGAAACAATATTATTTAAAAATATTAATTTAACATAATTAAAGAGAAGAAGTTTCAAAACGAAATGCTTACCATAAAAAGGATAATTTAAATTATTTTTTTTTACCCCCAATAGCCAATAAAAACCTCTACAAGAAAAGGTACGGAAGGGAAAGGATACTGAATCGATCGGCGAAAAACAAGGAAGTTTTCGTTTATGAGAGTTAGCGTGTCGGACAGATAAAAAGTTACCCATAATTCTACAAAACACGAGCGCAGATTTATAGTGAAATTAATGAAGAAAAGTATTTCACGATCATTTTAATTTATATTAGCGATATATAATACACATTCGCGCAACAGTTTCGATTGAAAAAGTGCGAATAAAGGAAAATAAGGGGTTGGAAGGGAGACTTTCGGGACACGATGACACGGCATTGAAAACCGGGGACGTCTGGTCACACCCTATCGGAGAGGCGTATCTCATTCTTTTCCTCTGACTCTCTCAAACGAAGTGACACCCGAAGAAGTCGCGACGGCGAGATATGGATGAGGAGGGTGTGTCTTAAGATATTCCCGGGAAACGTGACTCCCGCTCTCTCCCTCCCGAGAGGGTGACCGTAGAGACGCGTCGCTTTATATAAAATGGGGAGGGAAAGATGAGGGTGACGGGGGAGGGGAGTAGGGAGGAGCGAAGGGGGAGAGAGTGGGGGGGGGGGGGGAGAAAAACGACAGAGAATGACACAGACTAGTGATTCGCTTCCTCGAAATATTGCCCGAAACGCAGATATTAGACAAGTTAAAAAATAAAATTCCTTCCGATAAAAACAGTTATTACGCGGAATAGCGTTATCATTCCTACGTTACGTTAAAAAAAACTATTCTAATATAAGTTAACTGAGAACAACTTTTTAATACCGATTAAACGTTCATTCAAGCATGATAGAAAAAAAGCGATCCTAGATCCCTATCCGATAGGTATAAGTTGTGATTTGGGAGAAATTTGAAATCGGGAGAAAATTTTAAACTTGACCGGGATTCGAACTCGGGTCTTCCACTTGCCGGGTGGATATTATACCACATCTGCGTTTTGAAACAGGAGAATTAGTATGTCATGATAGTTCAATGATAGATTATCCGCCAAGCAGGTGGAATACGCGGGGTTCGATTCCCGGTCATGCCATAATTTTCCGATTTCAAATATATTTGAGCGATAAGATATTTCTTGGAATCTTTATTTTTCCTGCTACAGACGGGCAGCGACTATGGAATTCGCCATGCGTTATCTATATCATCGACCCAAGTTACTTTTTTAAGAAAAAGTGGCAATTCTTTATATGTATCTGTTTCCTTTTTAAAAATTTCCTGAAAATTTAGAGTTCTGCAGGTAACGTATGTGAATTATATGAACAATATTCATGAAACTGCGAAGAAAACAGCTAAATATTTGGGATACTTCTTTCTCAAAAGAGATAGTCAATTCGGAATGAGTAACGCAATCGTCGATGTGTATTTCGGTTGCTAAGCGACCGGCCATATAGGCACTGAATGGAGTAACGCATCTGATTATACCTATTACTCACTCCGCTTTATCTCTGAATTGAGAAAAAAACTGGATTCAATATCGATTGGGAGTATGTAAGGATTCTGGGAATAGCGATAAAATGCTTAGGTAAACACGCAAAAGGGTTATTTATTGGTCGAGTCAAGTAAAAGATTAAGAAGACGGATAATACTCGAGGCACACACAAAACTCGAGTTTACGAGTAATTAAACCAGGGGTGCCAAATGTGGCCCGCCGACACTTTTGTTTAGACCGATTGAATCAGGGAGTAACTCAACTGGTTGATTCCTTTTATATATAAAAATACAATTAAAATTATATAGTAAGTAAATTATATTTGTTTACCACTTCATTATTTGTCACATAAAAATTCCATGTAAAATTTGTTATTGTAATTAATAAATAGGCAATAGTCTATAATATTTTTTTTATGGACAAAATATTCCAAGTTTGGCCCGCTTAGGTCCAATCGAGGTCGATTTTGGCCCGCGTCAACTTTTGAGTTACCACGATAGTATTCAAATAAAACGCATGTATACAATATTACTTGCTCCTTTAAAACGGAAAAACGTGTAAATAGATGCGAAGGGATATTGATTGCTTATCCTCTGGGAGGACTGTTAACCAACAATTTCACCATTCACTCACTCGAGATTTTAAAAAAAATTTAATTTCGTGAAATCCACGATAGCGTTCGAATGCTCTTTTTCGAACTAATATTTTCCGTTTCGTTGACTTGTACTTAAATGATGTACAGACAGACAAGCAATGGTAAGATCATTGATGGTTTTTTTATCCTTCGGCGGTCCGCATTGGAAGTTGTCAATGCTACGAGCAGGGCATATTAGATTCTGAGGTGTCGTAAAAGTGGAATTCGATTCTAAATTAGATTTAAAGATTTAAAATTTCAACATTAAATGTTTTGCAGAAAAAAACGAGAAAAACTCCGGAGCCAGTAAGAAAGTCAACGAAACGGAAAATATGATTTCGAAAAAGATCATTCAAGCGCTATCGTGGATTTCTCGTTTTTTACTTTCTCATACGAAGTATCGACAAAGTATTGTTTTCGCGAAAAAATTCAACCTCGAGATTTTTACGGTGTCGCTGAATCCGAAAAAGTGGTTTTCGCAATTCCGTCTGTCTGTCTGTTACTGGCTCTGGAGCCTAGACGGTAGAACGAAAATGAATGAAATCTTGTACTTAGGCATTTCATCATACTGAGCAGAGTATATGTAGAAATGGTTCACACTGATCAATAATTAAGAGTAGTTTATTCTACACATTTTTAACAATCCGATTTTCTCTAAAACGGCTTTAACGATTTTGATCAAATTTCGTACAGTTACTTAAGTTTACGTCTTCAATAATACTGTATAGTTCATATTTCTCAAAAAATGATTATAAGGCTAGTTTATTCTAGGCAATTTTAACAATAATTCGATTTTCTCACAAACGGCTCTAACGATTTTGATCAAATTTCGTACAGTTACTTGAGTATACATCTACAATAATACTACGTATTTTATTTTTATCAATGAATGAATATAAGGCTAGTTTATTCTTGGGCAACTTTAACAAAAATTGGATTTTCTAAAAACAGGCTCATACGATTTTCATTTTCTAAAGATAACTAAACGACGCATTAGTATATGAGAAAGTTTGTACAATGTATGTTGTACCGATTTTTTCTACATTAATTCTAGCCAGTGGAAGCTCAAATTTTCATATCATTAAATGTTTAATTGCCAAAAATTTCGATTTAAAAATATATATTCTTTTCTTGCGGTAAATTTCGCGATCTCTTTTTTTTCATCATAGCTTCGCGGGCCGCATAAAACGCTTTCATAAAGGCCACATGTTGCTAACCCCTGCGTTGGATCACACCATAGGTTCCCAACCTTTTCGATGTTGCGAGCACCAATTTGTGTGCTGGAATATCAAAAGAGCGCCGCCATACTTCCGCAAGAGTAGTAATGATAACGAATAAAATCAAACCAGCATAAATGTTATTTCTAATGATCTTGAATACGTTTAGAAATAAATCAACCGAGCGAATTAAATTACTGGCACTAAAAAATGGGATACTGAGCACCACAGAAGAGCACAGTCGGGATATCAAAGAGCACCGTCGGGCTTCCAAAGAGCACAGCGGTGCTCGCGAGCACCAGTTTGGTATCCACTGGATTATACTGTAAAAACTGATCAACGCGTTCCGGTATCCCGCACGACTTAACAACGTGTTTCCCATCGGTTCCGAAAACGACACGCGAGTAAAAACAACGCCGACAAAAAAAAAAGAACCTATCCGACAAAAGACCCTAAAATTCTTTCTCAACTACGCCGCGGTTATTTTCCAGGCGAAAAATAAAAATTTGTAACTTTAAAGTGTTTGGCGAAGGAGAAAGGATGAATTATTTTAATCTGCATAGCATTTTCTTAAATTTATTCGCTCTCCTTTTCTCTGCTTTGCCCTGTTTATCGCTTTCGAGATAAGGCTTTGAAGATAACGCGAAATTTGAATAGCAATGCGAAATATAAGCAGCCCCGCGTATACTTACTTACCTTCTCCCGCGCAATACTCTTTTTTTCTCTCTCTCTCCGCAGAGCGCGGGTTTTTTAATCTCGCTCCCCTGATCGTCGACTGCTTCGTTTTCTTTCTTTTTTTCGCTTTCGTGACCGCTTCGCGCTCCCTTTTTTAAGTCCGTTCTGACTCCTTTAATCCTGCGCATGCATCGGCACCGCGCCCGATTATAATATGACGCGAGATTTTACGAAAATGATAAAAGCGGAACTTTTTATTTTGGCATGAAATTATTACCCGGGAAGAGGGAAAAAAAAAACTTCAAATGCATAATTTTTCTCGATTGTGCCGCTACGCTGTTTACGCCGAAAGGAGAAAAAAAGGAACGAAAAAAATAAGCTCGAGAAAGTCGATTATCGAACTGAAAATCCGCTTCGTTAAAATATCTATTTTGAAAAAAAAAAACTCGGACTCTTGAATATTAAAACTGACTGAATCGAATAGTTTTTGCTTATATTTACCATAAAATGTTCATCCTCCCCAGGAATAAAGGTTAAGGACGGAGACCACAGTTACCCAATTTATTGAGTTGACGTTGTGACATTTTCAAAAAAAAAATGCGAGCAAATTTTTTATAACCGAAAAGGTTAAAAAAGAGGAAAGAAAAAATATGCGAATTTAACGGGTTTTCAATCAACGAACGACACCAGAAAAGCTCATAATTACATTAGTAAATGCATTGATTTTGATTTCGAGAACTAGACGCAAAATTATCGCGACGAAGAAACTTGGGACTTGATAAATTACTCACGTCTCTTTGTCAAAAAGAGGTCCATAACATTAAAAACTCTTTTTTTATATATAGCCGATGATATCCAGGTTAGTTAATGTTTACGAAAATATGCAAGCAAATGCAAATAAGAAAAAGATTAATTTCATACGCGACAGATGCAAAAAACCTAATTAGCAAAAAAAAACGCTGTGAAGAGTTGATAAGAAATGCTAGCTATATACAATTAAGATGGCAATACGTCTTTTAGAATCGATGACACAATTCTCGCCGCGTGCAATAGAACTTACTATGTACATTTTGTACAAAACAATATAATTTAGGATTTTGGTAACTATGCGACGCAGTACAAACCAAGAAAACCTCTTCTTTCTAATCTAACGCGATTTTATCGACTTTCTCAAGGGTTAAAACTAACTACGACGCCGGCTGTGTCAGATAACCTTTCTTAGGAAAATATGCATAAAATGCGTCTCAAAACAAAAAGGAAAAGAGATTATTCCTTTTCCGCGTCGTACGTCAATTACGATTTTCCGATAATATGGAAAGATAACTTTTGAGAAACGGGCTTAAGATTGCGCTGGATAATAAAGAGACTAGAACGTTGTTTCCAAAGAGAACGAATAACTGAAAGGGTCTAATCGACTGCCCAAATAGAACGGAAAAAGAAGTAACGGCCTTGGTGCCGACACGGTCATCTCGTCCCGATATTATGAATTCGTTACGTCGCAGTAAATTTCTTTAAAATAATAAAGATTATCGATGGCGTACGAAAATCTCCGGGAGTAAAATCGGAAATGGTAGGTACAACTTCGAAAAAAAATTTCCGCGGACAGAAAATCAAATTAAAAGAGGGGAGAAGAAACGCCAAACATTGCGCTTCAGTGGCCTTCTCTGGGGCCTTAGCAATCGGGGGCCCTTGCAACGTAAATATATAACTAAACCTCTCATAACGACTATACCCTTATGTGACCACTCTTAACGATCGTTTTTTCTCTATGGAATCGTAGAGAATTTCCACTGGCTTTTTAAACTGACATATTTAATATTTCTGAAAAAATATCCCTGGCGCGCGCGAAAAGTGCGACCCAGATTAAATCCGCCGCCGATTCGCTCTTGAGATCCGAACGCGATCGGAAAAAAAACCACCCTTCGGCTACACGCACTTTTATTTTCAATAAGAAGACGACGAAATTAACGAAAAGAAACCCGACGTGTCCATTTCTCGGAATTTCGGGGCAAATTGAAGGCGCAAGGGCGGTTTTTAACAAGTGCATTGGGGTGAAAAGATGGAGAGAGAGAGAGGGCGGATTCGAGTAAAAAAAAAAGATAGGGTAACTAAGTTGGGAGGCGACGTAGTGAGAGAGGGAAAAGAGGGGGAGGGGAGTAGGAAGAAAGTGGAGGCAACCCAGGAGAATGGAGGGATGGACATAGTAAGGTCGACCCGTCGACGACGCAACTCGCTTGAATCGATTTTGACAAAGCTTGAAGGTGACCCCCGGAACTCAATCTTGTCTCTCTCTCTTCCCTCCCCCCCCCCCACCTTTCTCTCTCCTCCATCTCTTTTTTTTCAAACCTATCTCCCAAGTCCTGAAAATCACTTCCAATACCCTATCCCACCCCTTTTCGCCTCGCTTCTCCCGCTTCCCATTCTCTCCACCTAAAACGCCAAACCAAATCTACCGCTATCTCTCTCTCTCCTAACTCCCTTCTCTGTCCATTCAAGATCCATCCGCTCTCTCTCTCTCTGTCTCTCTCTTTCTCTCTTTTTTCTCTCTTCCCTCCCTTCATAGTCGGATAAGGATCATCCCTACTTTTTTTCACCCACTCCACCTTTCACCTTCCAAACAGAGAGAGATCTCTTCCTCCCTCCCTCCCTTTCTCATCCTCTCTCCCTTCTTCCTCTCTCACATCTTTCTCCCTTCTCTCTCTCTCTTTCATCTGTTTTCCTCCCCCACTTTCCCTAACCTCTCTCTCTCCCCCTCCCTCTTCATCCCTCTCTTTCTCCACTTAACCCCTTGTTTTTTTTTATTCTTTAACGACATACTGAAAAAAGTAAATGGACCAAATGGGGTTTTCTCGACGGTAGTTGAATCGTAAGATTAAGCTTTAATTTTTTTTTGGCACAGCTTGATGAGAAGGTCGAACAGACTTTTTTTTTTAAAATCATCAAAGGAAGATTTTTTTATTTTTATTTTTAATGACGCGAACTTCTTTTTTTTTGTCGATCTGGAGTAATTAATTTTGTGCCGAAAAACAAAAGGAGTAGAAGCCGGAACGAAAGATCAAAAGGCAAAAAAAGCCTGATGGGGCTGTTTATTTTTACTTGTAGTTTTTACTACGGGAAGAATACGAAATAAGGAGAATAATTTTGCCATCAAGGGGAATCGAACCCGGGTCTTTTAACACTTGCCGGGAAGATGCTCCACCACTGGAATATCGAGACAGACAGCCGCGGCAGAACTTCTGTGTTTATTTTTTCATTAGCTCATAAACAGCACTTTACGGCCTTTTACAATTAACGGAATAAACAATAAAAACGACGAATTGCATACATACGGCCATGCCCTAAGCAGGATTCGAACCCGCGACGTGAGCAATGGGAGCTAGACACTCTAACCACCCCTCTACCAAGGCCGGCAAATTGAAAATTTAAAGACATAATTCGCATTTACTAACTTTCAATATAGAGTCCCACAAAGATAAAACAGTCGATTATATGGCAGAACCTTTCTTCTATATAGTTTCCTATTACTCCAGTGACGGATCCACGAGGGGGCGGGGCGATGTGGGTGATCGCCCCCCTCTCCCTGGATAGCCCCATTGCACTCCAATGGGTGCTTTTCTTAAACTCAATTCGCGCAGAATCCTCAATTATACGCCGCGGATTAGGTCTGTATAGCAAGCGAAAGAAAGATTCTGATAGGGGGTAGGGATTTTCAAAATATAGAGCCGTTGGTGAACATATGCCAATTCGCTTAGGGTTCCAAGATCCATTCTTTCCATCAATTTGTAAGGAGTTATAATTACAATGAGGATTCTGAGACTTTCCGTCTCGTTGAACGAGCGGAGACTATAAACGTGGCCGCTGTTTTTCGTTATTTTTTATATTATTCTTATCGTGGACCGAATGAAAAAACATTGCATAGATATGAAATTTTTCGTTTTTGTATTCATCAGCATCCATCGAATCAAAGGAAGGTTTGTGAGCACGTGGGAGGATCGCTGGCCCCTCCCATCATTTCAAATCGACTGCTTTATTTTAATGCCTTTTTTTACCTTCGACCCAAATTCGCACCATTTTACGAACATATCACGAAACCACGACGTAGCTTCTCTCTTTCACTCATTCTATGCCCTTTTATATATTTTATTATTTTTTACGACACCGCCGGGAAGAAACAAAAGGACTGCGAGGTGGCGCAACGTTGCGATTCGGCCAATTTTCATGATAAAGGATTCCATTCACGGCTCCGCGCCGACTCGCTCTCCAAAACATACCCTTCTCCTCCCGCCCATGCCTTGATCCCGAGAGACTAAATAAATTCGAATAAACAGCCTGCAGCAAAATCGCGACGACTCCTCTCTGCTACGAAATTCGCAGAAAAATCTGTTCCACCTCCTCGCTTCACACACTCGTCTATTCTTTACTTCCAATAAGCATGGGAGCAAGCACTCTCTACTGCACACGCACATGCATACACTAGTATACATACAAACACACGTAGAAACGCATAAAGAGCTGGAAAATATCCAGGCGCTCTCCATTGGAGACTATGAATTGCAGTGGCGAATATTTTTCTGTAATATTCTATCAATACTATAGAATTACTGAACAGGTAATACTTTTTACGTCGTATGTATGGCGTATATGTTATATCAATATATTATAGTTATGCAGCTTTAACTTATCCAAACTCTAAATAACACCGCACTGAAACACACTGGCCCCTGGATTTTGAACTAGAATTGTCTAGGCTTGTGTGTGTGTTTTCAGAGAGAGAGAGATTTTGTGGTGTCATATAAGTCAAAATCAAGTCCAAACATTTTAGCGTTAATATTTCTGCATTCAAGGTTTATCTTTTTTTTTTAAATACTAAGCCGACCGCGCCAGATTTTCAGCTCGCCCTTCAAATCATACCTTCGCGAATGCCGCAAAAAAAGGTTCCGCCGATGGCCGCATGCGGTTCAGCTGGCCGTCCCTTGACTATATATATATATATGTATATATACACACACACACACCATAAATCCGAACCTGCTGCGCAAAATCACGACCACCATTTCTCCGGTCTCCGAAGTTTCCCGAATAATCCCCGTCCACTCACTACACTACTTTCATTTAGGCAGAGAGAAGAGAACCCAATCCCTTAACATTCAGGACGAACGAATTACCTATTAATTAATCTCTCAGTGCGGTTGTTCCCACTCTAATTAAGCTAACCTCTTCGGCATAGGGCAAGACTTCTGAAGGATACATCCATCCTCACGAACACACACACACATATATGAGGTTACTTTAGGAAACCAATTAATCCCTTACTCTGTGAACTACCTGGAGGCGGTTAGGACTGCAGCTCACTCCCTCCCTCCCTCTCTCTTTCTCTCATCTATTTCTTCTCTCACTCTCCCTTTTAACATTCCCCTCTCCTCTTTCCTCAGACCAGCTCTCTCTCTCTCTCACTCCTTTTTTTCCTTTCTATGAAATTCGCCGACAAACGCTCGATATCTGCCAGCCGCAACCTTCAACTAAGGCGCAGGCTAAAAAAAAAAGAAACCCTTTATATGGGCACAGCTTAAATTCGAGAGGATTATATCGAAAACATCTCGCTTTCTTTTTCCCTTTTTCCTTTCTTCTAAGGGGTGAGGGAATGGGGGGGGGGGAGGGCGGGGAAGGCTCCGAATTCTCCAATTTAGTCCTATTTCCTCCTCATCCTCCTCCCTCCACTCTTTCGCTCCATTGCGCAAACACGTAAATCTCCTCCACTTCTCCGTGCGTTGCCTGGCAATAAGGGTCGTCGTTCAATCACGGTACCTTATTGCGCTTCGCCCGGAGCCTTTGCAATCTCTTCGATTACTCTCGTCGGAGAAAGGGAACACGCAATTAAATGCTCGTGATGGTGAGAGAGAGAGGAGTTTGAACACGCCCTCCTTGTCAAATGTATGCTCTTCCTCTCTCTCTGCTCGCATTCGACGCGGTAATTGTTATTCCTCTGCAGTCATTCGCGTGTACCTCGGTCCGTCACTCTCGTAAAATTCAGAGCGTCTCTTCCTAAGTACCGATGGAGGGCTGATGTTTACGACCCTGTCGTTTTTTTTTTTAGTTCTTTGGAGAGAAAAGAAACGATAAAGAAAGAATTTTAAAGAATAGATTAAGGATTGCGAAAGAACTACTACGTCGCGTTATCTCTCCGATTTGGTGCGCACACATGCATGTAAAATACTATAATATTAATTGTATAGAAATTGACGGATTAAGAATAGAACATTTTAAAGAAAAACTTCATCGTATTTCTAACAAATACGAGGAAAGTTTTGCACTGCCCGTTGCAACATTTTTTCACATTTATTTGTACTGAAGGCTTCTCGTTGGTGAAGTTTCTGTGCTTTCTATACTGTCAGTCACAACTCACATCCCAACTTGAAGATTTGGTCCTTCTAGTCTAATTTTTGCCAAACGCTGCAGAGTGCCGCAGATGACTGCTAGGAGTGCAGCAAAAAGCGTCGATAAATAATGAATCAACGATTATGAAATGTCGATAGATTATTAAGGGATATACCTTTCCCATAATAAACTGATGAAACATATGTATCCAAACGTTGTGATATCCGTGTGTATGAATACAAAAATTTATTTCTAGGAGGTGCCGCGAATTTTTTCCTTTGTAAAGGTGCTGTATTTACAAAATTGTTGGAAACCACCGTTCATAAGTTCGGCAGAAATGGCTTACGCAAACGGACGGACAAAGTAAAAACAAGGGCATTTTTATACAAACGCATATTTTGTCTAAGTAAAGACGAATAGAGTACATATGTATGAAAAAGGGCTTGAGTACAATCATGGATATCACTTGTAAGGAATGCCAACTTGCACTGCGGTTTAAAATTAAAGCTACAATTTCAATTGATTGGCGTTTAGGGCACAGAATATTCTTCCGTATAGATCAGGGGTCGGCAATCCGCGGCTCGTGAGCCGCATGCGGCTCTTAGAGGTATGACCTGCAGCTCCCGACGCCTACTCTCCCTCTTAAAGCGCACCAGACGACAATGACGGTCTCGATTGATAATAATATAATCATTCTCAATATAAGGATCCACTATGGGCTGTTGAGTAAAAATTTCATTTTCATCTGTAGTCCTAGATTCATTTTCTGCAAGAATCTCTTTATTTGCTTCATTTGTATGTTTACTTATATTTTCATTGAATAAAAACTTAGGTAAAATATTGTTTTGTTTCTTAAGTTCTTTTTACGAATTATATCCAAGACATCATTGTATGGGTATGTGCGTGTGAAGCTTTTAAATAAATACATGTCATTAAATATGGATTGATGGTATTTATTACGTATTTTTTCATTCTCTGCGGCTCATCTTATGTTGGATTCTATACAAATTTGGAAAGAATGACTCTTCTTGCCAAAAAGGTTGCCGACCCCTGGTATAGACGATTATTATTGGCGGCATAATTAAGTCGTGAGCTAAACCCGCTATGAGATTGATTTCAATGATAAATTTTTCACTCGTTCGTTACTGTTGAACAGATCTAAATACATTATGCGTTGAAAAATTCTCCGCAATTTTTTTTGTGACAAACACGTACCCTGATACAACTTCAGCGAAAGTACTTCCTATTTTTTTTCCTAATAAAAAATAAATAAGTTGGTTGAGACGGAAGCGCACAACAGCAGAAGTGAGAAGTCATAGCAATAATACCACTATATATCTCACACTCCCTCTCCTTACTAGGCTCCGCTCGCCCGGCAACGTAAAAAAAAAAAAAAAGTTTTTCCTCCCTTCTGGGAAGAATCCCATCACAGAAACGGTAGGGTGAAAGCCATCTTCGGAACGCCCGACAATACAAAATCTTTTTTATGTTTCCCATTTTGAATGGGCTTCTTGTTAGCAGGGCATTTAAAATTACAAAAGAAAGAAAGAAAAAACGATCTTCCCGTTTCTCTCTCTCTCTATTCCCTCCCACACCTCCCATCCTCTCCTTCCTCCCACCCCACATCCCATTCTCTCCTCTTTTTTTTTTTTTAATGAGAGAATGAGACGAAGCGGCGACGCCAAAAAGGAGTTGTAAAATAAAGCCGGGAATGATAGAAAAACAAACGAAAGGAGAGGAGCAGGCGCGGGCACGACTAACGGCGCCCCCATTCCATGACGAAAGACCATGGCGACGCTTAACAATAAGAGTCGGGGAACGACTTCTCTCGACCACGATCAAGAGTTTTAAAAAAAAAACACAATCTCTAATTTGGGAAACTTTAACCAAAAAACAAACGAGTTTATAGAAGGGAAAATACGCGTTGAACCGTACAGAGTGTTTCGTTCTCCACGAAGGGCTTGTTTTTTTTGTTGAGGAAAAAAGAGGCAGCGAGCGTAATTGACGTCACGTCTGCAACGGTTTGGCCTTGCCGAATGAAGAAAGACGAACTGAGACGAAAGTGTCGACATTAATCAACGGCGTTTCGACCACGGAGCGGTCTTACATTACTCGAGATAACTCAAGATTTTAAGGAGATGGAACGGAGTCGGATAGGCGATGACGAAAACATCATAAATACCTCGTTTTCATGATGTGACCTCAAACGGTCGGGAACATCAACAGCAGCCTCTCGAAAAGCGCCATTTTTGTCCCCCTCCCCCCACCCCACCCCACCAAGAGACGAAAACTGCGCCGCACATGGGAAACCATCGACCTTTTTCGTTCCTAGTGTGCGCTAAATTGCTAAATTATTATGCTTAAAAGCATATATTCTGGATCGTTAGAGCTGGGGAAGAGCAGGAGAAAACGCCTGCCTTGACTGGGAATCGAACTCGGGTCGTCCACATGCCGGGCAGATATTTTACCACCGAACGCCTCGATATTTCAGAGCAGTTATAATACCCGTCCGGAAAGTGGAAGACCCGGGTTCGATTCCCAAACAAGGCAGAAATTTTTTCGGGCTATCTAGTAAACAAGTGATTGATCTGGACGACCAGGACCGTCAACTAGGGCCTTGGTTTTTGATATAATGGCAAGGAAAGTATAGTTTTAATTAGGGTGGTTAATGTTAATAGGGGTACCACACTAATCCGATTCGCCAAGGGTCCCTCGGCATTCCTCTAGGGACCCCCATGATCACGGCCCGACGTGATCATGGGGGTCCCGCGGCGGTCAGCTGTGACATGACATAGCCACGTGCTTTGTCGACAGAAAATCTGCAAAGAATAACGAAACTTAATCTACATCCTTTTTGCGATGGGACATCCGACGTCAATCTCTGACGACTTCATTCAGCAAAATTAGAAATGACTCGATAATCTCCTCCTGACAGCAGGGAAGCTATAATACGCAGAGACCACAGCAGCGGGGGGTGGAATGATAGATTTAGATTATCTATATGTTACATTAAACGTAACGAATTATGAAAACTTATTTTCGTGTGGGGGACGGGAGGAGAGAAAGTTTGTATTTCCACCACTGTGATTCCGGCCAAAATTACAATCAGCACCGAGCAATTTTTTCCGTTAAATCTTTCTTGAGTTCACTTTTGAAATTAAATCGTTCTCTGTAAGTTTAAAAAAAAGATAACGGACGAGTGTAGGCGATGGCGTAAGAGTTCGCGTGTCGTTCATCAAGCGGAGGAAAAGGAAAGTTTAGAATGCTTTTTTGAAAAGAATTTTTCATCCCCGGAAATTGCAACTTTATCGAGAGAGAGAGGGAGAATGGCACTGTTTCTAAACATCGTCTCCCTTTAAAGATCCACGGGGCATGAAAAAAGTGTGCAATTTTTAAAATCTAGTATAATGTTTACAAAACCGTGGGAGTCATATCAACTAGCAAGTATGAAACGTATTCAGAGTATTAATAATTCCATTAAGAGCCCGCCGTTAATAAAAAAACTATCAGACTTGAAGCAATATGGAAAAATCCCCAAACCAAAATGCTTCCTCACACAATTCGACGCAAATGTCATTTCGCGAGGCAACAACATTTCTACGGCGTGCGCATTTCAATCCATCCGAGAGACTCTCGAATATGAATGAGTACAGAGCTTTCAATATCGTTAAGTGCATACGTAGTCACGTCTCCAAATAACGTGTGACGAAGGCTGCATAGTCCAAAGGCGCCGCTCGCAGACTACTTAGCGCAAAAAGATGCAATAAATATATTTTTCTTAAAATATATATATTTCACATTAAAATATTAATAATGGTGAAATTATTATTAATAACCACGTAGGAAAGATGTCGTCCTAAATAACTTTCTCCCTTTGAAAGGAGCTTAAATTAATTTTGCCGCGGGCGCCGTATCTTCCAGCTTACGGTTCTTTATAAAGCAACATAAACGATACATGGTTCCGCAGAAAATTATCGCAAAAATTCACCTTTTCGCTCGACACATACGATTTTAATTACGGCCTGACGAACGAGCGGCTTTCTCTCCAGTCTTTCTTTTTTAACTAGATTGCTCGCAACAAACACGTTTCGTGATTTTAACTTCTTTTCTGTGCGGTTCGATGTTTCATTAACTGTATTTATACCAAGTAAAATGTAAAATCAACCAAAGACTGATACACCGACGCATGAAAGAGCTTCGTAATCTCTTTAAGGTATCTAAACTCATGCAGATGTAAGGAGCAAGTTATATCTTCAAGATCCTGACTGGTAGATAAACAAACTTAAACGGAAATAAAATAAATTCTCCTAAAAATGGAACGGAGACTTGCAGTGCGTGCGACTCTTTCACTCAAACAAACCTCTGGAATTAAATAAATACTCGCTAGTAATCTTAATGTTCGAAAGTACACATTTATCATACATATAAGGGGATATTTATTCATGTTGACTGCGCTACCGGACCACATCCGCATAGAATGCAGGCTGCGATAAGAAGTCAGTAGTAAAAATTTGGAAAATATGAGGGAAGATAACAATTTTAAAATGCCTGTCAAACATGCATTGCATCACATATAATGAATTTGCGAGCTTTTTTACAAAGTTCAATTAAAAATTAACTGAAATTTTTTTAAGTGTGCCAACTTACTCCCCTACAAAAAGCGGCTTTTCACGAGTTTCGCATCAAATCTGAAGTGGTTCAACTCGGATCCTTGGCTGCCGATCCCCGTCCAAATTTAAAATTACCATTTTTCCGGCAAAGTAGTCCCCAAACTTTTTGTAGGCGCGGCATCTTTTCAAAGGTTAAAAGGATTCCGGGGCTCCTCTTCCCTTAAGCATATTTCATATTTTTACATACGGTTATTATAACCCTCGGATCACCACTTGTTGGTACTACTACTTAATTTATTAGAGACCAAAACCATTGCCCTAACAGCACACCCGTATTGTTGATTTATTTACTGAACCAAGTTTTTCGCGACACCCTTAAAAAATCGGCTGCGGAATTCCAGTGTGCCACGGCACACAGTTTAGGAACCACTGTATTTAGCTCGTATCCATAAACAAGGGCCATATCAGCACCTACAATATGTACGAAATTCAGCTTTCCGAGCAGATGTTTCGATCGATTCACCCTTCCCTCCCTATCATTCCACCTCCCCTCCACGTACCTAACGTCTCTCTCTCTCTCTATCTCTTTAAAGAGATTCCTTCTTTCTCGTCTCTTCTCACCCATCTGCCCTTGGGCAAATGCCAGTTCGGGCAATTCGAAGAGGAAAGTGAAATATCAAAAAGAGGGAAATGAAGACATATGCCCCTCTCCCTCAAGAGGAGTTTCACGGGGAGGGGAGGAGGGGGGGGGGGGCAGAGAGAGAGATATATGGGAATGGAGCAGAGGAGAAACACTGAAATAAGGTCCATAACTCCTTGGAAAGATATTTTTTAAATAACGTCTCATTTTTAGAGCGACTTAATAAATGCTCCCCAGGCGAAAATCTCTCAGCTCGTTCCGAAAACCACACGCAGCATATTTTCTTATGATTTTCCAATGGTACACAGTATGTATATATTTTTTCTCTCCGTCGCTGAGGAAGGGCTTAGGTCCGAAAAGCTTCCTACTTTGCGTTATTTTCGTGTTTTTGTTTTTCGTGTGTCTTCAGCACCCATAGCGGCTCTCCAATTTTGTTGTGTCCACTGGGCTCCTTCCAACACCTTGTTGCCACCTTTATTATTACCTTTTCTTTTCCTTAAGCATATATATATATATATATATATATATATGCCGACGAAGGAATTATTCCGAAAGCTCCAATAACTTCTACAAATGTGTCTCTCCAACACCCAGCGGCACTCCTTCCGGTAAGTCCCGAAGCGCGTCGTGGTCGATTTTTTTCGAGATATCCTATGGCTTTAATAATCTACGACGCTGGATGGTGACGTCAGCTGATCGATCGATCGATCCCCCATCTCAGGTCGACGCAGCCCTATTCCATAGGGGACAAACAGGAAATTCGAAAAAAAGATCTCCGAGGAGTGAAAGAAAGAGAGAGAGAGAGAATAGTTTGAATGAAAAAAATGAATTGAGACTCTCTACGCAGGAATCGCGGATGATGTTTAGCTAAAGTCCCACCATTATCCCTTCCGACTGCATATTCGACGAAATATCCCTCAAAAGACAGCACCTACCATTCCATCATGCGCCTTAACCGTTTTAACAACAGGTCTTCTGAAAATAGAGTGCGTCGGTGCGATCGATCCGATAAGGTGTTTAGATGAATGAACCTTCGCGGCAAGAACCTCGATTAAACATTCAAAATTACAGTATATGCCGATTATTATCGTTATCGTTAGCTTATTGTCATAAAATGTGGAATTCCAAAGCCAAATATCCGAAAATACAAGTCTGTCAATTATTGTTTTCAGCCATTCATAGCCATCGCTTTAATAATTCCCTATGTACCAGAAAAGCAGTTAAGTATAAAAAAATGAAATAATATGTACTTGCCTGAGGTATCTCCAATAGCAATAACAAGATAGGACTTATCCTCAGTGAATCACCACTGAAGTCTACATTGTGACTGACATTTTTTACAACCGTGTTATGGCTATTGGATGAATGTATTTCAGTTAAGTACTTATTCTTCATTTTTTTTATACTTAAGTAATTTCTCGGCCGTAAGACGAATTATTTAATTTTCCAGTGAATACCCAACGTGATCACGGAAAACGGCATCTGCTGAAATTGCAATTATGCCAGTACATAACTCGAAGTTTTTGAATTATCTTGGAAAAATGCAGTCATTTTTTTACAAATGGACAGTAACACTATCAAAACGATCGACACCCTTAGCAGGTGAATCTTTCGATGATAAACTTTAAAAAATTTCACTATCAAAATACTTTTTTTTTTTGCCTCCTTCTTGCAAAACCTTTTTTTCCTATCAAAACTCGTATTTTCTTATATTTTCTCATTTTTTATTAAAATTTCGCCTCAGGTTCCTTCGTCGTTTAAGGGTACACCCACACATCTAAAAACGCTACCTTTCCTTAGCCCATTTGATTGAAAATGCAGAACTCGAGAAATTGTTTAAGGGTACACCCACACATCTGAAAACGCTACCTTTCCTTAGCCCATTTGATTGAAAATGCAGAACTCGAGAAATGAGCAGCCATCATCTCCTTTGAGAAATTGTTTCGAGAATTATTTTGCCGCATCCACCGTGTCGGATGGACACTTCGATCCATTTCATAAACTAACGTAGCTTTACAGAAGTGCGCCCATCTCCCTTTATTTGCGCGGTGCATGCGTTCCTTGAAATGAATGAGTGAAATGAAACCGTGTAAAGTGGGACAGATTTTTCCATATGAATACACGAGATTGAATTTGAGCGCAGTCTTGAATTCCAAATGCAACACTAAAATTCTATTGAATTAAGAATTTCTCCCTTTATTCTTATTTAATATAACCCTCTGCGTCGAACTTGAACATTTTATGATTTTAAATGAACGGAGACCGTCACGATGCCGTACAGAAGTTAAATCGATGATCGCGTGGTAGTTATCTAAAATTCAAACCGTACTAAATCGAAAACTCGCAAAACTAAATCGTGCAAAGCGAGAGGATTGGGTGTAAATCATAAGAAATCCGTCGACATAACAAGTATATACGCGGCGAATTCTCACGATAGAGATAAGCAACTCCTCAAGGAGGAAAATGTTCACCTCGTATCCAAGGACAACAAAAAAAAAAAATGAACGCGCCAAAGGAGAAGCGCGGATTACTTTTTACATAAAATGGCTGGAACTCCTTGATTTAAGAGAAGCGTGCGTCAGTTTCCCGCCGTACTATCTCGCGAAGCATCTTTCTTTCTCCTCACACGAGAAGAAAAACGAGCAGATACACACACGGCGGTATACATTTTCAATGACTAAAACATCTGGATGATGATAATAATAACAATAAGCACGCTCATTTTCCTTTAAATCTGCGGGAAGATATCAGGGATGTAAAACGAGTTCTTTTTATTTTTAAGTTTCCGGTTTGTCCAGTTCCCATCCTGTTCCTGAAATAACAAGGAAAGAGCCTTGACCTTATAACCTGGTAAAAGGGTGCTCAGAATCAACAGCAATTTCTTGTTGCGCAGAATATCTCCCTATTTTTCTTGCAGAGTAAAAATATGTGTGTATATTTGTGTGTGTGTGTGTGTATATTTGTGTGTGTGTGTGTGTGTGTGTGTGTGTGTGTGTGTGTGTGTGTGTGTGTGTGTGTGTGTGTGTGTGTGTGTGTGTGTGTGTGTGTGTGTGTGTGTGTGTGTGTGTGTGTGTGTGTGTGTGTGTGTGTGTGTGTGTGTGTGTGTGTGTGTGTGTGTGTGTGTGTGTGTGTGTGTGTGTGTGTGTGTGTGTGTGTGTGTGTGTGTGTGTGTGTGTGTGTGTGTGTGTGTGTGTGTGTGTGTGTGTGTGTGTGTGTGTGTGTGTGTGTGTGTGTGTGTGTGTGTGTGTGTGTGTGTGTGTGTGTGTGTGTGTGTGTGTGTGTGTGTGTGTGTGTGTGTGTGTGTGTGTGTGTGTGTGTGTGTGTGTGTGTGTGTGTGTGTGTGTGTGTGTGTGTGTGTGTGTGTGTGTGTGTGTGTGTGTGTGTGTGTGTGTGTGTGTGTGTGTGTGTGTGTGTGTGTGTGTGTGTGTGTGTGTGTGTGTGTGTGTGTGTGTGTGTGTGTGTGTGTGTGTGTGTGTGTGTGTGTGTGTGTGTGTGTGTGTGTGTGTGTGTGTGTGTGTGTGTGTGTGTGTGTGTGTGTGTGTGTGTGTGTGTGTGTGTGTGTGTGTGTGTGTGTGTGTGTGTGTGTGTGTGTGTGTGTGTGTGTGTGTGTGTGTGTGTGTGTGTGTGTGTGTGTGTGTGTGTGTGTGTGTGTGTGTGTGTGTGTGTGTGTGTGTGTGTGTGTGTGTGTGTGTGTGTGTGTGTGTGTGTGTGTGTGTGTGTGTGTGTGTGTGTGTGTGTGTGTGTGTGTGTGTGTGTGTGTGTGTGTGTGTGTGTGTGTGTGTGTGTGTGTGTGTGTGTGTGTGTGTGTGTGTGTGTGTGTGTGTGTGTGTGTGTGTGTGTGTGTGTGTGTGTGTGTGTGTGTGTGTGTGTGTGTGTGTGTGTGTGTGTGTGTGTGTGTGTGTGTGTGTGTGTGTGTGTGTGTGTGTGTGTGTGTGTGTGTGTGTGTGTGTGTGTGTGTGTGTGTGTGTGTGTGTGTGTGTGTGTGTGTGTGTGTGTGTGTGTGTGTGTGTGTGTGTGTGTGTGTGTGTGTGTGTGTGTGTGTGTGTGTGTGTGTGTGTGTGTGTGTGTGTGTGTGTGTGTGTGTGTGTGTGTGTGTGTGTGTGTGTGTGTGTGTGTGTGTGTGTGTGTGTGTGTGTGTGTGTGTGTGTGTGTGTGTGTGTGTGTGTGTGTGTGTGTGTGTGTGTGTGTGTGTGTGTGTGTGTGTGTGTGTGTGTGTGTGTGTGTGTGTGTGTGTGTGTGTGTGTGTGTGTGTGTGTGTGTGTGTGTGTGTGTGTGTGTGTGTGTGTGTGTGTGTGTGTGTGTGTGTGTGTGTGTGTGTGTGTGTGTGTGTGTGTGTGTGTGTGTGTGTGTGTGTGTGTGTGTGTGTGTGTGTGTGTGTGTGTGTGTGTGTGTGTGTGTGTGTGTGTGTGTGTGTGTGTGTGTGTGTGTGTGTGTGTGTGTGTGTGTGTGTGTGTGTGTGTGTGTGTGTGTGTGTGTGTGTGTGTGTGTGTGTGTGTGTGTGTGTGTGTGTGTGTGTGTGTGTGTGTGTGTGTGTGTGTGTGTGTGTGTGTGTGTGTGTGTGTGTGTGTGTGTGTGTGTGTGTGTGTGTGTGTGTGTGTGTGTGTGTGTGTGTGTGTGTGTGTGTGTGTGTGTGTGTGTGTGTGTGTGTGTGTGTGTGTGTGTGTGTGTGTGTGTGTGTGTGTGTGTGTGTGTGTGTGTGTGTGTGTGTGTGTGTGTGTGTGTGTGTGTGTGTGTGTGTGTGTGTGTGTGTGTGTGTGTGTGTGTGTGTGTGTGTGTGTGTGTGTGTGTGTGTGTGTGTGTGTGTGTGTGTGTGTGTGTGTTATTATTATTATTATTATTATTATTATTATTATAAGGCAACGGTAGGGGGGGTTGTGCTCTCGTCATCGCCTTATTTATTAACCATCATCATTTTCGGTTTTCGAAAGAACTGAGCGCCGTCCGTCAAAGCACGGGTCGGTGCCGGGTGAGGGCGCTCCGCCAAAGGGGCTGCAACCGCAATCTTGGAGCGTGGACCCCACCCGTGCACCTACCGCGCTCCGACGGGTGCAAGACGTTCAGTCTTCCGGCCTTATTTTGTCGAACGTTGTCCGGTTCATTGCCAGTGTGCCGCTTTCCGAGGTGCAGAGGAGGCCTTTCTGCCCCCAGAACTTTTCGAACGCTTCTCCCCTGTTCTCCACCTTGCTGAGGCGCCACTCCGTCACCAGTCTTTTCCTCAGGGCCGACTGGAACACCTCCGCGTAATTCACGCGGTCCTTCTTCCCCCGAAAGAACAACGTGAATTCCTGATAGATAGCGCTTTTCGTTGCCGTGATAAGGTAATTGGCCAGGCGGCCACCGTTCGACATGGCCCCCTTTTTGCCCCGCAGCCCGCCGTAGAGGACTTCGGCGTTTACGCTGCTTGCCCCGGTGAGCGTCAACACCATGGCGATCGTCCTCCTCCAGATGTCGCGTGCCATGGCGCAGTCGAAGAAGAGGTGCCACGAGTCCCCCTCCGATCCTGCGCACCAGGGGCAATCTTCCTCCGTCCGGATTCCGCTGCGGTGCAAAAAGTTGGCGTCGGCCAGCCTCCCGTGAGCCAATCGCCAGGCGACATCGGCGTCGCGCCCGAGCGTGGGGTAATCCCTAATCCCCCTCCAGTTTATGCGGCCTCCCGTGGCTGCCCCGTACATGGGCCAGCCCACCCCCTTGGTGGCGTATAAAAACTCCCTGTAGGCGGACTGCTTCGGCAGCGGCAGGGTTCTGTACGTGTTAAAATTCGCGCTGAATACCGTAAAACGAATAAAACTAAGCAGGGGTTGTGGAGGTGGCCACCCCGTCGGAAACGGCCGTCCTTCGCTGACGCTACTGGCGTCCACCTTGAGGGTTTTCCAGGCGTGCACGACCGAGTTGTAAAAGTCGCCCGGGGCGTTAGACTTCCGGAAGGGGTCCCGGGCCAGGAAGGTCGGGAGGATCTCGCCACTCCTCCCGTAGCGCGCTAGTCGGTTCGACGCAAGGATCCTCCAAGGACTCTCGGGGGGTCCAAAGAGAAACCTTTGGGCAAACAGGAAGCGAAATGCCCGTACCTTCAGACTAACGTCCACGAGACCCAGGCCTCCTTCGGTGAGCGGTGCGGTGACGGTCGCCGAGTCTAACCAATGCTTCCCCCCGTTCCAGACGAAGTCGACCAACTTCGCCTGCAGGCCGTGCAGGAAACCACTCGGAGGAGTGTAAGCCTGCAGGGTGTGCCACAGCCTGGGAGCGACGAACTTGTTGACCGCGAGGACTCGTCCTCTCAAGGACATCGGGGCCACCCTCGGCTTCCATTTCTTTAGGCCTTCCTCGACCTTCCGTAGCAAAGCGCCGTTGTTCACCTCCCTCTCGTTCTGGGCGTCGTTGTCCAGCCATACGCCGAGGCACTTCAGCCCCCCGCGCGACCAGACGAAACCCAGCGGCGAATCCGGACGGTCCTTCCAGCTTCCCATCCACAGCCCTTTGCTCTTTTCGGTGTTCAAAAGAGCGCCGGACATGGCGGAATAGCTGTCGAAGGCCCGGGAGAGGCGGCTGAAGTCGTCCTCCTCCCCGATGAAGACGCATACGTCGTCGGCGTAGGCGGCGACGACGAGGGCGGTCGCAGGTGGCTGCGGCGGCGGCGGCGAAAGGCGGATTCCCACGACGTTCTCCTTGAGCAACCCCAGCAGGGGCTCTATCGCCAGCGAGTAGAGCTGGCCTGACATGGGGCAGCCTTGCCTTATCCCCCTGGCGAAGAAGATCGGGCCGGTCAGGGAATTGGCGACCCTGACGACGCACCTCGCACCGTTATACAAGGCGCGGATTCTCTCGATGACGAGAGGGCCAAACCCCATCTCGTGCATCGTTTGGAACAGGTGCCCGTGCCGCACCCTGTCGAAGGCGTTCTTCTGGTCGAGGGCCAGCAGTGCCGAGGGGGCGTTTTCCTCGTTCTCTCGCCGGATCGCGTCCCGCACTAGAGCGACGTTGTCGAAGATACTCCTTCCCGGCACGCAGTAGCCCTGTTCGGGGGAGACCACGGAGGCCACGACGGTGGACAGCCTCGCGGAGAGCGCTTTCGCCAGGATCTTGTAATCCGTGTTCAGGAGGGATATTGGCCTCCAATTCTCCACGGATTTGGCGTCACCCCCCTTATCCATGAGAGCGATCACCGCCGTCGCGGCCGACAGCGGCAACCGTCCCCCAGAGAAAGCGGCTTCGGCCATGTCCGCGAACGGATCGGCGAGCAACCCCCAAAAAGCCGAGTAAAACTCTGCGGTGAGGCCGTCGAGTCCAGGCGCTTTGTTCCGGTTGAGTTTCCGCAGTGCGTCGGTGTACTCCTCCGCTTGGATGGGCGAATCCATCCAAGTCCTATCCTTCTCGGATAGACGGGGGAGCACACAACGGTCCCTCGGGCCCACCGGGCAGTTTTCGTCTTCTCCGTCGTCGCTGTACAGCTCGGAGAAGTGACGTGAGACGAAGTCGCGAACGGCGCCTGGATCTCGCAGCAGGAGATCACCAGCGACTATCTCCTTCAGCTCTCTCGGCCTGCATCTCCCCGCCCACCGCGTCAGGTGTGCAGCGGAAGGCTGATCGTTGGCAACCAGCTGGTCCCAACCGATGCGTTCGAGAACTTTCTCGCCCTCCTTCTCGTACCACTCCTTCTCGACCTCGAACCTGGAGTTGGCCTTCGCGATCCGCCTGTAGATGATGGCGTGCCCTTTCAACTCCTCCTTCAGTTTCTCCCATCTCAGGGAGGGATCCTGACAGCCGTCCTCGAGGAGAGCGGTGATGAGCGCCGTCGCGTGTGCCACGTACTCCTCCGACTGCAGGAGCGCGTTGTCGAATCTCCACGGGCCGATGCGCAGGGCTCGCTCCGCGATTCCCAGGCGCATCACGACCGCGTCGTGGTCGGAGAAGGACTGCAGGAGACGGATGTCCTTCAGGGCACGTATTCTCGATCGAGACACGTAGAGACGATCGAGTCTCGCGGTCGAGTCTCCTTCCCTATGCCCGTGGAACGTGTGGCCGGCATCCTGGGGCCGCAGTTCGCTCCACGCATCCACCAACCCATGGCGCCCCATCAGGTCGCCCAGGGCCGAAGCGAACCTCGGGTGTCGTTCCACGCCGGAAGACCTGTCCCTCGCGGCCGACAGGCAGACGTTAAAATCCCCCGCGATCACGACGCACCTATCCGCAGCCTCGGAAGAGGGAAGCGACAGGGAGGCGTCGAGAGACTCCGTGGCTTCTACCGCTACGGGCTCGCAGAGGGGCCCGTAGAAGCAGACTAGCCGGAGGATGACCTCGGGAACGCTGCCGAAGCCCAAATCCAACTGTTGGATGTGGCCGTCGAAGGTGATGGTGGTACTCAACACCGCCGCATTCAAGCTATTTTTCAATAAAATAGCGGTACCGGTCCTCGGAGTCCTCGGCGCGTTAAAGTGCGCGCTGTACTCCGGGAGGTTCGCAAGCGGGGCTTCTGTGGCGTTGGTCTCCTGCAGCAAGACGATGTCCGGGGACCAGCGTCTCAGGAAGGCCGAGAGTTGCGCCCACTTGGCCGCACTTCTGACGGAGCAGACGTTGAGCGTGAGGATTGTAATGTCCTGACGTACGCCCGCCATTACATTAATTGAAATAATTATATAAATATTTAATTAAAATAAATAAATAATTAAAATAAATAAATAATTAAACAATTAGGTCGGGGAAAAAAAGTGGCGAGAGACCGATAAAAACGAGCGAGCGTGTTAAACCGCTGCCTCCTCGCGGTCAAAGGCTTTGAGCAGCCTTTGGATCCGCATCCTCAGCGCCGTCTGCCGGAGGGACCGCTCACCGACGAGAGCCGTTAAAGTCTCCCGCAGAGGAGTGAGATCTTTAAATGCCATCCTGGCCAGGCCCAGCGGATCGTTGCTCCCCTTGACGTCCTTCAGGTAATTGGAAAGCGCGTCCGGCGGCACCATTGCGACGGAGGGCTGTTCCGCGAAAATCTCGCCGATCAGCCGGAAGCCCTCTTCTTCCCGCATGTTGTCGGCCGTTCGCTTCCGCTGAGGCGATGTTTTTTCAGCGGCCTCCACGGTCTTCCGCTTGGTAGTCGGCCTACCGGAAGGGGAGGGAACCGCGCAACCTTCTTCGGCGGACGCATTACCCGTCGCCGAGAGAGAGACGGGCGTGCCGGAAGGGGCTATCGGGGGAGTCGGAGGCAGCGGGGCCGAGGGCGTCAGGGCGGAGGAAGGAGGCGCTTCGCCGTGGTCGTCTCGGGCTAGGAGAGGGGAAGGGGAAGGC
>JAXCHB010000227.1:3827500-3897500 GCA_036926305.1 Uropetala carovei | reverse complement strand
AGTTTATTGGACAAATAAATAAATAATGTGCTTTACAGGCATGGAGTGCTGAGTGCTGAATAACGGAAAAATCGATTATATCGAAATAGGATCGGATATGGCTGCCCAAATATAATATCTGGTTATAGCTGAACGCCTCTATCTCCGACCGTGCACATACCAGAAATAACAAAAAAATATATACACCCGTCTTTGAAGAAAAGAGTTGTTCCGTGCCCAGAAAGTTAAACTAAACGAATCGTAAGGATTTCTTCTATCGAATCAATCAAAAATACGAATGCATTGTCCTGAGAAGAACGACCGTTTACATCATAATTTTTTTTAGAAAACCGAGGGTTGAAAGTCACTGGAGGTTATTAAGCAAAATAGGATAAATACCGGGTAATCGCTTTAAAATGCCAGATTTATTTCTACGGGTGAATTAAAGACGATCGCGTGGACCAAACACGTCACTCAAATGTCTGTAAGAACTTAACCTAAATAAAAAGTACAACGAAAAGTAAAATGAAATTAAGAATACTCGACAAGAAAAAAAAACGAGATGACCTGCACATCAAACGGCTAAAACGCTGCAGATTTTTTTTTTAATCGCCTAAAATCTCACTTAGCGATAACGATTTAAAACTATATAAAAAGAGCGAAACTGATCAAACCGCAGAGATTTGAGGTATAATAAAATTTCTCGGGCGAAATTTCTGAATCGACTCCGAAAAGCGTCGGAACCGTAAATTTCGCTTCGAATTTTAGATTTGAGAGGTCGTAAGGTTTCTTCTTTTATAGGAGTTAGATTAAATTACGATCCGAGACTTTCATTTTCGGCAAGTCTTCAGAGACAGAGAGAGTGTGTACAGTGTTAAAAATTTTACGTCCCATCTTATGTGTGAAAATTTCCCGATGCCGCCATATTGATTATGAAAGAAAATTATTGGCTGTTCCTGCGGCGTAATAGCGAAATTGCAGCTCGGACGAATTTTATCTGAAATAATATCGAAGACTGGGCAAATTCGGTTGTCTCGTTCTTGGAGAAAAACATCCTTTGGCACATAAAGATGAAAGGAACGATGAAAAAAAAACTCGCCATCAAAATAACTAGGCGACAGAATGGTAACAATCACCACACCCGTCGACAGCGTCGTAAGAGTAACGGTGGTTGATTCAAGGGCTTATGAATAACCATTAAACGGTCGAATAGAAATAGAAACAAAACGCCAATAGTAATTCACCAAGCACTCTTCAATTTGCGGGGAATTAACGACGAAATAAAAGCAGAATTTCGCAACGAAAAAGCATACGGAACGAATTCGCCATGCTGAAAACAAAGAAACCGAGTTCGGATTCATATTCTCCACATTCTGTATAAGAAACTGTTTAAGAGTTGAAGAAGATGGAATTAACGAGTGACTTCAAGGAGGTCGTGAACATGGTCAAGGGAGAAAATGTGAAAACGCGTACATAACGGTTGTAACGAAGCTCATCTCTATTTTATTCTCTTTCTATTTCACGAAGTTCCATCGAAATTCTGCCGAAGAAACTAACGATAAGATTGTATTCCAAATAAGTGTTTCGCACTCGGCAGATATAGACTAACAAGATGGAACGTTAGGAAACAATAGTTAGCATGCGTGAGTGCATGAGACCAAATGTGAACTTTGGGAAGGAGAAAATTCTGAACTTGAACGGGAATCGAACCCGGGTCTCCCACTTTCCGGGTAGGTGCTTTCAACTATCCGACAAGTAGTATCAGACCCCGGGTTCGACTACAGGTCAAGTTCATTTTCTCCTTCCCAAAAGTTCACGTTTAAATATAGACTACTTCAGACGTCCGGACTTAATTCTTCCACGCTTATGTCGAATATCTCAAAACATGAAATGTAATAAGATGGAATAGTCACTTTAAATATTAAAGTCGCTTCGTAGTCACATAGTGAAGTGGTATTCAACTCGCAACCCTTTCAGTAATACTCAATGCTGTTTTAAATTATGTCACAGTATACCTTTAAATTGAAAATTGCATCTACAAATGTAACAGGGTGCTTAGGTAAGAATAGCACAGAGAGAGAATCAGGCTGGACAACGCTAGAAATAGAAGTGAGACAGGGCTGCTTATTCTCCCGAATACTGTTTAATATTTATGGATAAGTAATTGCAAGAAAGATTCGGATACAGCTGTGAAAGGTTTCTTAGTGAAATAATCAGAGTTAGTTTTGCAGATGACAGAGCATTATTCGTGGGTAATTCCAGAAAATGACCCTTGCAAGCGCCTGTTAACTTCAAATGAATATTCAAAGGCAATGGGAATGAAAATTAATAGGAAGAAAATTCATGAGACTTAACAAGGAGCACAGATGAAAGTTACAGAGGTTGGAATGAGTGAAAAGAAATACACGAAGTTTATAAAATATAGTAGGAAAAGAAAGGAGCTTAATAAGAATATCAAGGGAGAAACAGAAGAAATGGGAATGTTACATTGTGATAGGCGACGGTCTTTTTCAAACAAGTCATAGGAGAAGGAAGGATGCTAGGAAAGAGCCAAAGAGTTAGGAAGAGAAAATTAGGATTAGATTTCTTAACAGCATGGAGATGTCTATGAGAGGAAGAATAGAAAGTCGTGGAAGAGATTAAACTAAATGAACCAAATACCTAAAAGACAGACGCTGACAATGATGATAATGAACATTTGACGGCTGGGTGGCGGCCTACTATTCCACGACAGAAACTAACCGAAGGGCAACTGTAACGCGCAACATATAAATAGTTACCAGATCGGGAACGCGTCCAAACTATACGGAAAAATAAAATTAAAGGACAGAAAACCGCGAAATTGTATCGCCAAAGTGAAATTCCCCGCCAATTTCCTGTGAAATATTTTCCATTTTAACACCCCTTCAGACGCTCACCGTAAAAAAAATCACGCGACTTAAAAGTTAGTACATCTTAAAAATTTAGGACGAGCGCCCATACGATGCGGGCAGACTGGTTAAATGACCAGTAAATCACGCTCGGTGAGGATCTATACCAATGGGGTGCCGTCGGACGAGGGTCATGAAAGATCCTTTAAAAAATCGGTACAACATACATTGTACAAACTTCCTCATATACGAATGCGTCGCTTAGTTATCTTTAGAAAATGAAAATCGTATGAGCCTGTTTTTAGAAAATCCAATTTTTGTTAAACTTGCCCAAGAATAAAATAGCCTTATATTCATTCATTGAGAAAAATGAAATATGTAGTATTATTGTAGATGTATACTCAAGTAACTGTACGAAATTTGATCAAAATCGTTAGAGCCGTTTGTGAGAAAATCGAATTACTGTTAAAACTGCCTAGAATAAACTAGCCTTATATTCAGTTTTTGAGAAATATGAACTATACAGTATTATTGAAGACGTAAACTTAAGTAACTGTACGAAATTTGATCAAAATCGTTATAGCCGTTTTTGAGAAAATCGAATTGTTAAAAAAGCGTAGAATAAACTTCCCTTAATTATTGAGCAATGTCAACATTTCTACATATACTCTGCTCAGTATGATGAAATGCCAAAGTACGATATTTCATTCATTTTCGCCCTACCGTCTAGGCTCCAGAGCCAGTAACAGACAGACAGACGGCATTGCGAAAACCACTTTTTCGGATTCAGCGACACCTAAAACGTATATTTCCGTAAAAATCTCGAGGTCGAATTTTTTCGCGATAACAATATCTACTTTCTCGATACTTCGTATGAGAAAGTAAAAACGTCACGGAGACGCATAACCAAGGGAGTGACGCGAAAAAACACTGATAAAATGTCGGTGAGGCAAGAATTCGTAAGACCTTCCCATTCTACACAATCTTCCACGCTCCAAAGCGTCCTTCACCTCTGGTGCAAGCAAGCCTCCTACATACACCACGCTTTTCGCGAATACCTTCACCGCTCGCAGACCATCCCCCTTCCCCAGCCCTTTCTCATACAGACAAATCCCTATTATAATAAAAGCACGTATGTCATTTTGTCACGCTATCGTCGTTAAGAGCAGCCACCGTTGCTATCTTCTTGGGATTGTGTATGCCGAATTGAACTTAGACAGTGGACAGCATTACGTGTTTAACTAAATAAATAATATATTTGGCGTAAAATGCTGTTTATTGAGCTGTGCAGACTGCAGTCGTGATGGATGTAACTGTTCATTGCTTGTAAACGCGTCAACAGTTTAGTTACTGGCGTTACTAAGTTGTAACGAAAGAAATAATTGATGCATTTGCATAGGAATTTGAAAAATATTTTAAAACAGGTAAATCAGATTTTTTAATTTTATTTTATGCCAAATTTGGCATTATGTTTACTTATGTTGCAGTTCGACATAAATAACCGGCACTCGAAAGCTATCAAATTCAATTTATTTTCATTTTAATTGTAAGAAACGATGTCTTAGTGATTTTTCTTGCTTAGCAACATTTATTTATTGCTTCCATTCCGTTAAAAGAATTTAGATGTTTTTTTCCATCTTATCAGTTCTCCAAACCGAATGGCAAAACGTGATGTTTTCAGTATATCAATGAACACACCAAATGACATAAATAACCATGTAATTTACGCATGAGAATTCATATATTAAATTATTTTCCTACGATTCGGATTATGGGCATTAAAGTGCACACGAAAGAAGAACAAAGCTTATATTTAATGGTAAGAAAACCAAAAATCCTTCTACGATTAGGTCCAAAAACTAATATGAATCCAAAAAATTACTTTTTTATCATTTAACATAAAATATAAAATATTTTAATTAATTACCTTTGGGTATCTTTGCGCATTGTAGCTCCATTAAAGCCTGCCAACCCTGCCACATTCATCCACGAATACAAATTCTCTACATGTTCGCACTAGGCTTGTTAACACATCTATATATAACTTTTCACGTAGTGTACACACTCTGATTAAGTACTTTACTGAAATTAAACGAACTTCGAACTCTATTCCCTTCATTTTTTTCACATATAAAAAAATCCCGTCATCACGTGGCCGGCAATTACACCAGTATTTTATGCACGTCCCACCAATCTCGCACAACAGACACCGACGCAGGCGATTATTTGCATGTAATATGTACAAACGCACACGGCCGAGCAAAAAAAAAGCGCGAACGCGATAGACGCGGACCCCGAAAGAAAAAAAAACAAGAGGGCGGGGCGCGCTTTTCATTTTTTTTTCCACCTGGACTATGTCGTAACGCGCGAATTAAAATAACATTTAACGAATGAAACAGTTGGGAGAGAATGAAAGGGCGAAGTGAAGAAGGTCCACAAACATAAGAATGCACATAACCACCTCCCCGTCGCAAAACGGCCGGATTTCGCGAGCACGCACGCACGCACGAAACCAGAGGCACACACACACACACAAACGCAAGCCCCAGCTCGAAACCTGCGTAGTTTCGCGCTCCGTGCGGTTGGCGTCGCCGGAGGCAAAGAGAGAGAGAGAGAGAGAGAGAGAGATAAAGTTGGAATGGGAGGGAAATACAGGTTTCGATTTAACTTTCGCGTGGAAAGCGGAAAGAGGAGAGAGAGAGATTTTCTTCGCGAGTTGTTTGCAGAGTTCAGCATCTCCCGATTCTCGTCTCTTAGCAGTTCGCCCGGTTATGTAATGTACAATTCTCGGCCTCACATTCGTCGCGATGAGATATTGTTTCCTAGCAACGGCTTGCCTCCGAAAAAATGTGTCACCCTCACTCAAAGAGTCGGCCAAGCAATGAAGGGGGCCCGGATGCGAATATCAATGGGGGCCCCACGATATTAATATTTATAGTAATCATCGCCATCATAGGTAGTCTGTCCGTAGACAAGTCCGTGATAATTCATGGTTAAACTTGGTTCTTCATATATACTCCTAGTTTCCGCAGTTTTCTTCATGTCTTGATAGCTCTCTTTCCCTTTAAAGTCGTCTACCAGCTCAAACATTTTCCCACCTCTTTCTCTTTTTCCATCCAGTTTTCCTTCTATCACTTCTTTAATCATGCACTCTCTTCTCAGCTTTAATCATGCACTCTCTTCTCAGGAAATGTCCAATCCAGTTCGCCTTCCTCTTTCTGATAGTCTGTATAATCGTTCGCTTTCCTCCCATTCTTCGTTTTTCACCCTATCTGTCCATTTTATCTTCATCATTCTTCTCCAAGTCCACGTTTCTATGCTTTCCAAGTATTTAATATCATTTATAGTAATAACGAGCGCCATTTTAATATTATAACTTCCTTTATTGGAAATCGGTTTGAAATTGATTTTTAGCGAAAGATTTTGCAAAATTTACATTCGATACTTAAATAATTGAGAAATTCTGCCCTTCCCCCTTTGGACGGCCCTGGCCACACTTGAACTTGAATAGGGATCCTTTCAAAATTTCGATATTAAACGGTTCATTATAAGAGTGATTTGAATTTTTTTTAATTTACGGTTTGTGTGATAAATTTTACGGACCTCTTCTTTTTCACCGTAGATTCGCCGGCCGTATTAAATGTTCTAGTGAGCCGTATCCGTCCCACGGGCCGAGGTAAACCTTGGTCCAGCGCGGATTTGAAAATACGCGGCTAAATAAACGTGCCACCTACATATATCTGACCAAAGGGTATGAAATTAAATTCCTGAATTGGTCGCGCAACGTGTTTTTAACATGCCGGTGACACTCAAGTTTTCTTTTTCCGTTTAAACCTCGGACGGTTTTTATCAAATTCTTAGCATGGACACTCCCTGAAATGATCATATCAGAGAAGGATCGTTTGGTACCACTTGTGCGTAGTACTGTTACCACGATTTATGATAGGCGCCGCCCTAAGCGAACGCCTGATTTTTTTTCGTAGAGCATGAAATTTGCGCAACTCGGTTTTGCTCAACGCAAAATCCGAGAAGCGTTGTGCAATGGACTGCTATGTATACATACACGTAACACACACAATTGTATACATAAATACACGTACATGTGGGTATGTGTGTGGGTAAGAGAGAGGTGGCAGATGGGATGAAGTTATAGTGATTGTTTTTGTAAACCCCTAAAAAATTATCGTTATGTAACCTTTCCCACGATATAAAACTTCGTGGCGTATTTTCCCGAGAAGAACCGTAGAATACATTCTACTCCTTTACGTGACGAACCGTACTGATTTATTCAGTGCTGTAAGCGACACTGCACTGATCGACTTTCTGTACCGATTTTATACTGATTTACGAATATTACGTCTTATTTGATTAATTGCCTTAATACCATAATTTATCTCTTTATGTGTATGTCGGTACATACTCGACCTCTGTCGCTGTCATTTTAAGCGATTTTCCCCTGCCTATGTAATGAATTTAAAATTTCTGCAACAGTTTTAACTTTTATCGTAGATTATTCGTAATGAAACAATACAAATATTTCTATAAATTGCAAAGTTGATTCTCGAACTTACGGCGAAATACTACTGTACTGGTTTTCCTCAATTATAATTAGCTGCTTTAATGGTCAACAGATGTCAACTGGACGGAATTTGGCCCGACAAAAAAAAGATGGTCACTTTCAATGCAGGACAACTCGTCCACGACTGCAATTCCTCAAAAATTGCACGAGAAGGATAAAAAGGAATTATTTTGAAATCCCATCATTTGTAAACAATCGAAGTTCGTCTATTTTTAATTAGATAGATGCGGATGAGTATGGCTTTCATTTTTCAATAGCTGGCGATAGGTTTAGATCAGTCTCGTCGTCGTAAATCGAACGTCGCTTTAAACGATACATTCATCTTTTTCGTGCGACTGGAAAAAAAAAATCAACAGGCACGCGAGGGGTTCGCGAAAATTCCGTATCACACGAACGGCGTTCGGTTATTAGGAAAAACCGCGCTTCCGTTCCGATCCTCGATAAGATTTTTAAAAAAAAAAGGTCATGGAGTACGAACCGAGAGAAATTTTGAAAGGTAACACTCAAAAGAGCCGCAAACAAGGGCTAGGTGAGCGGGGCACCCGCCTAGGTCGCGGAACCATTTAAGGGCGCGACAATTTACAATTAGAACTTTTAAAAAGCGCAGCGTTTTATATTACATAAAATATTTTTTATACGTATTTTATTTTACCTCAACAATTACATATAAACTAGTTTTTTTTAAGAGAGATAAAAATGCGTACTGTATATATATACTTTCGTTAGGAAGGGAGCGTAATTTTCGAACCTAGGCCTAGGGCGCTAAAATGTCTTGTCCCACATCTGCGCTACACTTCCTCTCGATTCGCGGACGAGGACTTTAAAATAAATAAAGACCGATAAACGGAAATGGGGCAAAAAAAAAAGAAAAATAAAGGCGAGCTAAAAATAAACCGTTGTTTTTTTAAAGCTTAAGATAATGAGCGCGCGCGGGAAAGAGGTAGGGGAGGTGTGAGATGGGGATAGGGAGGGGGGGGGGGAGGGAGAGGAAGGTGGAGGGAGGGGAGGGACGAACGTCACACAAAGCGGCCGCGCCCAAGAATGCTGATGCCCAGGACGTCTCTTTTTATTACGGAACTTAAGAATGATTTTTTTTTTCGAGGGAAAATCGGGCTTGCGTTCGCAAAGGTGTTTGTCTGTCTTAATGAATGAAACCAGACAACGCGGTTATGTTACCACGGACTATATGTTATTTATAAACCAAAATGGTAAAACGGAATTCAGGTCTTCCCGATTTAACGAGTTAAGTTTTCGTAAACCTCGTACGTGTGCGCTCCCCCCTCTGTCCCGTGGTCCCAGTTTACAACCAAATGCGTACGAGAGGGCGTGAACGGTGGAAAGATTTATTATAACGCCGAAAAACTCCATTCTGTCGATCTCGGCGGTGCACACAAAATTCCAGTACTTTTATAAATTTATCGACGGAACGGGAAGAATTTGTGCATCACGAGAGAATTCGTTCAGTCCATCACGTTTTGGTGGAAATTAAACGGAATATTATTCGGAATGCCCGGATCCTGACTGACAAAATAAATAGTTTTAAAACAAATCGTACTGATATGTACATATTCAAGTACTGCATCGGTGAATAGTATGTACCAAGGGCTGGTATAACAAAACAATGCATTTGGTAATCTCAATCGCGGAAACGTCACAACCTCTTCATATTGAACTGGCGAACCACGGATGATTATCAAGCGCTGAAACGAGAGATGGAAAACGAGAAGAATTGTTACGTCATCGGTTGAATAACGTTCTTCTGCGATCGTTTGAAATTGTATTCGCATTCGTTTTACTAAAAAAATCGGCATGAATTGAGTTTAACGCTTCTATGACGTTATACCGATATTTACATACTTTTATAAGTCGCCGTTGTTGCAGAAATTAAAAACTATTTTGCAAGCAACGCTGCAACGTGCTGTCTAGTTTGTATCCATATTAAAGGAATACCTACATTATGAAATTAGCACGAAATGATAATTTAATTTTTAATAATGAATTCATACGTAAAATAAGTAGGAACTAACTATTTGAACTCCGGGAGTTTGTTTTTTTTTTTAAAGATCCGCCGATACGGCGCGTGGCGTAACGTTTTCAAGCCGAGAAAGCATGACTCGGAGGAATTTGGAACGCCATCTCTCCACCTATTCCTTTTCTCTTACATCCTCTTTCGTAAATCAAAGCGGTTTGAAATGTCTACTCAGTTTATAGCGCTTTGTTAACCTTCCGATCGATAGCTCGCAAATATTTCGACCGGTCGTTATTTCAGTCGCGGAGCGGTAATAGATTCAGGACATCGTTATATCGCAAGTAAAATAAGTAAAGAAGTGCGCCTCGAATTCTTTTACGCCTTTCGCTGCCACCTCATTTTTATCAAGTGTCTGCTTTCTCCCGGTGCAACAGTAAAGCATCGCATAAAGACCCTTAAAATAATTTAATACACAAATTCATATTTTTTATGTGCAAAATCACGAAACATTCGTAAAAAATAACAGTAGATATATTTTTCTAACCTTTGAGGTGTATTTTTCTCGCATATCCCGAGAATTTTCCCGTATTTGTTGCTTTTTATTGCGGAAAATACGCCACTTTATACGATTTAGGCTGGAATAAAGCATGGCCCCTTTATTTATCCATCATTTCACTGATGCATGGAACCTGTGGGTAGCACTAATTTTACCGACCATCTTTCTATGCTAGAGATCGCCCTTCGAGCACACGGTCCATTCCACAGAGTACGCCTGCGACCTGTCTTTTCACGCGATACTTAAATGCGGTATGCAAGCACCTGGCCTCAAAAGTCCACACGCCTCTGAAAAAACACGACGTTTCATTTTTAGATCGCCAGAGAACGTTGCCGTCGACATCCAGGGTTAAAAACGTCCGAAAGGGTGGGAAAGGGAGCACGCCAATCATCAATCCCGATGAAGATTGATCTTTCCAATCTTCTATTTTATTTGCGAGGGCGTCTCTCGGCAATGCGGCAGTACAAGCTTCGCTATTTGCGTACGCCCGGGTGCCGCCGACGCATTACACAAGGAAACGCGTTTCGCGTAACTTGACAGGTAACCTGCGAATGACGTCACGCAGCTCAGCCATCCGCTCCAAGTAGGCCGAATAGAAAAACGAAAACTATAAAAGTGACCGAAAAAAAAAACTTGCATTTTCTAAGACAAAAATAAATGAGAAATTTTAATTAGATTGAAAAGTTTTTGTTTTACGATTTTGAATTTGAATAGTCGCAAGCTATGATCCGCGTAATGTGTGTGATTTATTATTTAAGAGACACCTAAACGAGTGCGTTGAAATAATGGAAAGGCGTCATCATATCTAATAGACACGCCTAACACTTCACTCTCCCTCTTTTAAAGCCCATAAATACTTCTCCAACAGAGTTAAAAAGGCATTTGAACCGCAAAGTAGCCACCATCCTTGATGATTTAACGATAGTAGGTACCAAAAAAAATCTTCTTTAACAGAATTTGCTACCAGTGAACGACCACTGATGACGGTTACTTCGTAGCCGAAAGGCGTATATTGGTTTTCGTGCCTTCTTTTGACTACTGGAGGCTCGTTCTGTGCCAATTATGATTTTAACCACAATGAGAGCTCGATTATTTTCTATCGGAATGATTACTTTATCAGAATCTTCTGTCGGTGAATCATCACCGATGACGGCTGTTTCTAAGCAGGTTTTTTCTTTTTTACGGTTAGCGAAGATGTCTAAGGCCAATTTAATCTTAATCACACGGAGAGCTCGAGAATACTTCATTGAATTCATTATAAAAAGTTTCATTATTATACTTATAGTTCAGCTTGCCAACCTTTTTTGACAATACGGACCACCTAACCTAAACCACAAAAAAGTTTCCGCGACCCATCTATGCATCAATACGTGTATATGTAGACAGCAAAATTCAATATTATTGACTAAAATTATTGGTTTATTAAAAAATCAAGCCGTATATTGAAATTTTCATTGATAACTTGAAATTGTGACTTTGAACCGTACAAAGTGAGGACTTAGAGGAGGCTATTAGTAACGCTAAGCGAGTACTTAAGAGATAATTTCTCACTTGGCAGTCCTCACTTGTACGGTTTGGAATTAGAATGTCAAATTATCAGTCATCTTCGCCATAGTCTTCTCTTCCGTTTATTAAAATTATCATTAGTTATTCATCACTTTCCATTTTTGCAAAACATTAAGTTTTCGCCGTGTTCATGCAACAGTTTTTCAATAAAGCTAATCGATCTTAAATTTCTTTTTTCAATTTTTTTTCGTGGCCCACCACAAATCTTTTCGCGGCCCAACGGTTGAGAAACGGCTGTAAAAGTGTATCATTCCATTCCTTCCCTGCTGGGCAAAGTTCTCTTAACTCCCTAAGTGAACGCATCGCGCGCGCGCGCACGACGCAAAATTCGAGGAGACGACGTTAGCAACAGCAACAATAAAGCCGACATCTGTGTTGACAGGATGAGACACTCGTCTTAAGGAAACGGGAGGTTATGGAGGGGGGTCAATTCGCTTCAATTGCTTCAACAAATTGGCGCTCTCTCTATCTCTATCTCTCAATTCTGACGAGGACGGCTTCAAACTCGCGTCTCTTATTGTTAGCCTGGGGGGGAGCTGTTATATACCTCTCCTTGTAGTCACCCCTTTCCACCAACCACCTCCCCCCTACGGATCTCCCTTTAAAAAGAGAGGTGGAAGGTGGAAAGACCAAACGAGAAGGGGATGCGAAGATACACGACGAAGGGAATAGGATGATAATTGGGACAAGCAGAGAATAGGCCTGTTTAAAAAAATGCGCATTTCTTGACGGGAAAAAGCATCCATTATTAGGGTTGCCAACTGTAAGACCTTCACGACCGGGTGATTTTAGTCTGAAACCCGGAGATTTTGGAGGACACCCTGTTTTTTTTTTTCGCTTTTTACAGGTTTTCTGTTGTTCGCGAGTTGCTAATTAAAAAGTATTGTAAATTACGTCAATAACATTTTCATTTATCAATTGAAATATTATTTATTTCTTTATGCATAAGTAGCGTAAGTTCTCACCTCTTTGCGAGATCAAAATATATTAAAGTAATTATCTAGGAGATTTTTTTTTTCAGTGGTTAAAATTTGTATTAAGTTGTATTTATTTAAAACTGTAAAAACTGCATTATTTTCTCGAAATTCGAGGAAATGCGATTGATAATAAAAATGTTACGCTTAGGGTGCCTTTAGGTCCCAAAGAAATGTTATATTTCGTCCAAGATACCATTTTTTGTTCATTTCAAAGAAAAAAACACGTAAAAAGTGCGTTTCTTCATTAAAATCAACACTTTCTAAGCATATGTTCGGTGACTGTTGGTATGTTTGTGTAAGGAGAATCATTACAAAATTTATAGTTCCAATATTGACATTGCCCGAAGAAATTGTTGTAAAACCCTGAGCCCGGAGAAACATTGCTTCACCCGGAGTCTCCGGGTCAAAATGACCCAGTTGGCAACCTTATCCATTATGCATGACGGATGAAATAAAATAATGGCCCGCATAAAATAAATAAATACCTAACTAACCGCAAGGTAGATTATAATCCTGGGAGGAGGCGTTATAAAGCGAGTCTGAATGTCCTTCTATGAAATCAATTCAAATGATCATTTTCAGCGTTTGTAAATATAGGGACTTATTGGTGTAAGGTAAAAATGTTCTTAAAATAAATCCCCACGATAAACGATTAATACATTTTGCACTCACAAACGAGTAGACAATACGTAATAAAATAAAAATAAACTTTGTAACCTTGATCTCGGTACCATTACGTCTCTATGTTTTGAATAAACGAATGCTTTGGTACTGTGAAGAAGGAAAACAAGAATAATTATTACCTGAAGTTTAGTGAATGTTTCTTGCTATCGTTTGGAATTGAAATCACGTTCGTTCCATACGAAATCGGCATGATTTGAGTTTAACGCCTTCCTGTTGTAATACTAACATTTTCCTACCCTATGCTAGCGATGCCGCAGAAATGTTTTATGTTGAATAAACCTGATCTCATACTAATACAATCAGAGGCTCCCGAAGTAAAGTAGCACTTAAGCGTTATCGAACGAAATTGAATAATTCTGCTTCTGTGAACAAAGCCGCGATGATTTTACACAGAAAAGTATTATGAATTATTGATAAATTAAGTTTCATTTATCCGAAAAAAACCATACAGGTACTCCTCATTATATGCGAGTTCGAAAAATGCGATGTCATTTTAATGCGCTCAACTAATTTAGACCGATTTCAGTTAATAGCATTCGCTTTAATGCGAAGTGCGAATTTTCCGTTTACTCTCGGTGTGACGTCTCCCCAGCCTCAGTCTTTGGAATCCGCCGTTTTCTTTTCTTCCATCCGAGTGAGAGATAGAACGTCTTCTCTCGGCTTCAAGCGCAGACTTCTCTGGAGGCCAACACCACGTTTTACTCAAAATTTCTTATAAGTGTCCAGCGTTCTTTTTCAAAGTCAATAATTAATAATACAATTCATTCATACTAAAATGACATACATAAATATTACTAAAATAAGAAAAAGGATGTACCGGGCTGGACAATCAGTTTAAGTAACACACGAATATTCTAATGCTTTTTGCAGCAGGTCTCGGACATTTTCATCGATTCTTATGGGGAAATTATGTTCGATTTATGCGATTTCACCCTAAGCGACTTTTTTTTTAAACACAACTGTCGCTTAAATCGAGGAGTATGTACCTGTATTTTAAAAATTATTTTGCAAGCAGAGCCGCAACGGACAGTCTAGCAACGACAATAAAGACAATCACACACAATCACGCCATCTGGCTATAACGGTCCACGAGGCCAGAAAAACAACCAGGCCTCCGGCAGAATTCGCGCCCGCACCGGAAAAAAATCGTAACTGCCACTTAATTTTTTTGGTTATCCGAAAAAAAAAATATTTATTAGGAAAGAGCGAGACATTTCGCAATCCATCGGACATTATTATTAACAGACTTAAAATTCGATGCAATCTACGTATGTTCCAACCTAGAATTTATCCGAAAATCAAAAACGTCGCCCAAGCCTCCTCGCTTTTTCTCGGACGAGCTTTCGAAACCGTACCATTACGGCAGTTAAAAAAAAAAAAAAGAATTGTCCTTGGACATGGATTTAAAAAACGTCCATGGTGTGACGTCATTAACCGTTTCCGTCTGCCGCCGACTCTTTTATAACATTTTAACTTTCTTCCGCCTGTTTACTCAGGTCGCTTCGAGATATATATATACACCAATTTTTTTTTATAAATCCCTTCTGGAGACATCAGTTACATTTTTATAACCGCCATTAAAAGTTAGGCATCGAGCGACGCAAACAACACGACGGATCTTTCACGCGACTCGTAAAAAATATTTAAGAAGCGCCATTTGGTTAAAAATAAACGCACAAGATTCGGAATGGAACGGGGTCAAAGGTACACATTTGTCATTCTACTGAAACAAATCCGTCTACAGTTGATACATATTTCGTGTAAGCCTTCCTTTTTACACCCGCCTGCCTTCCTACAACACGGGGGTGATGGGTTCCTAAAACGTTCCGCGTAATGTGAATCCGCGTTTTATGAACCTGGCTTTGCATAGCGAAAGGAGATTTGCACACCATATATCTCTTCAGACACCTTCCTCCTATCCATAAAAAACCTCTTTTTGATGCACATATACGTGAAAATAGGAGCGTTTTAGACGTTTATACTACAAGCTTACAAACTCTAACCCTCATCCTCGCTTAAGAAACTGAAATCCCGCATCCCGATTCTAATTTTTGGTATTTAAAAAAACAACCGTGCTGTATCGAATCCGTATCGTGAGAACTAATGTTATAAAAGAGCCATGTTTGTAGTGATGACGTCAGTAGCAAATCAACTGCTGTTGTGCTAGGTAGGCAAGATAACCAAAACAGTATTCTCCATTGCTAAATCACCAAGGAACGCGGATTATACGCTACCAAAGTAGGGAATTCCTGGATAACAAGGATAGTAAAGGGATTTAAAAAAAAAAACCTTCGAGACAAGAATTTTTCACCTTCCCACTGCAGTCGAATATGGTAGACGGGTGATTAGAGTATCTGCCGACGAATTCTAAGGTCGCGGGTTCGAATCCCGAAATGGATGTTTGTGTTTTTCATGCCGGGATAGGTGTGGGATTGGACTAGATTGTATAAAAAAAAATAGAAAACGTAAAATACTTCCGAGTAAATAATATTTCTTAACAATTATTTCTAAATTAACGAGAATTTTACCTTCGAATGGATGGTTCTTAGTATCTAGAGGAACAACAACATATTCCCCTTAATTATTATTCTTATCTGCCCGAGGAGGAAATTGCTCGGTTGGTTTCGAACGCAGTCGTAAAGAAAAATCATATCCACACAGAATCACACATATTTCAATGAAATTCCTCCCCGGAGCGAACGAATTAGCACGAAAAAAATACATCCTCGAGGATCGGCCTTAAATAACTACTTCCTCTCTTTCCATAAATTATATTCAATTTATGTAATATGAAATTTCGGCAGAATTTTCCGGGAACGCGGGGGGAAAAAATTCCTCCCTTTCGAAATTCACCGAAAATATCAAGGAAAAAAGCTTTTAATTTCCTTGGGCTTATCACGAGGGATCAATCCACGTGAAATGGAGAGCGCTATTTTGACGAATAACTCCCAAATCTCCTTGATTATCGGTCTTTATTTCCCTCTCTCTCTCTCTCTCTCTCTCCTTGATTTTTTCTCCCCTGCAGCATAAATAAATACGGAATATTTGGCTCTGGAACTATATAATATCAAGGCAGTTATAGATTAACCCGAAAAGATATAATTTCTTCGATTATTTGCATGAACTCCGACCTTATCAAAACAACCTATTACGGACGAATGTGAATTTGTCACGCTCTGCATCCCATTAGCTGTTTGCCGAGGGAGAAAAAATATGCCGCAAAAACCTATGGCTTCTGAATTTGCAGCATCAGTGAATAACTGCTGACTTGGCTGAAAGTTTATCATCGACCGAATGTACGATTTCGCTTTATATTTCGAGTTTATTTGACAACAAACGTTCCAAATTCTTTCTTTTTTATACGAGTATTCTTTTAAATTCACATGCCATTTCTTATTTTACGCACAATCGATGTGAATCAGTAACGAAATTGCAATACCGAGGAGACTGCGGGGGAGACGAGAGATATAGGGGGCCCTGCAGGTTCATCTACATATGTATCATATTATAAACATAAAGAATCATAAAAGGGGTCTATAATTATTTTTTGCAGGGGCCCCTATTTAAAATTTTCGTAACACTAATATACCATTTTTTTTAAAAAAGCAATAAAATAGAGCTGTTGAAGCGAGACAGTAAATTGCGTTTATTATTTTTTTAATTTAGACGAAAACGTACGGACAGACAAAGCGAAAAAACGTGCGCAACGACACAATACCGAATCGAAAAAAACAAGTCTCTGGCTCTGCTTCTCGTTTAGGGGGAGTTAGCGCGACAGACAGACAAATCGAACGCATAAGCGGATTTTTTTTGAACCGATAATAAACACGGTCACCGAATCGAGGGCTACGTTTCGTAATGCATTAACAATAATGCTCAACGGGAAAAGTTCGTCGAAAGCAAATTTGTCGAAAACAAATTCGTGGACAAATGTGCTTTCGACGAAACTGCTATCGAAGAATTCACCTACAACCATGCTCAACGTGGCCCCGGATTAATATTCTCATTTCTATTAATCCGACATATTTATTCGGAAACTTAAACAAAACGAGGGCAATCAAACATCCCAAAGAGTACAGAGCCATCTACTGAACGAATAGCAGTTAACAATGAGGAACGTAAAACTTTGAAGTAAAGTAGATGCTCGGAAAAATAAACCTCCGAACAAAAAAAGGAAATAATACAAAAAAAAACAAAACGAAAACGTAGAAGCGTTCAAGATCGCGTCACCCATGACAACCTCCCCATCAATTGTCGAGTCCTAGGAAGGGGTGCCCATGAAGACACATGTAACTCTTTTTTTTACGAAAACGTTGCTAATAACATCATCACTACGAGTGGAGCCGAAAGCCTCCTTAAAAAAACATTACGTGAGCGCTTCCTGCTGAGATAGATAGATAAAGAGAGACGGAGATAGACAGACAGACAGACAGAGCTTCCAACATCGCCGGGATCGTCATTTGATAGACAGCGCACCGCATCTCTAATCGAATATAAAACCCTCCCAACAACGAACGAGACGACGGATGAACGGGGACATTTTATTTAAAAACAAACGTCAAAAGACGCAAATAGCGGAATAAAAAACATAAAGAAGACAAAAGAATGTCGGTAGGAGCGAAAAAGAATAAATCCAGATATCCCAGAAGACACACGAAAGGGTGGGGGAGGAGGAAAGACTAAAAAAATAAAAATGAAATAAAAATTCTATACCGACGGATCACGAATCGGGGGGGGGGGGAGGGGGGGGAAAAAGCGGTGGTATGGGATGGAAGGAAGAACGGGGAAAGAGAAGGAGGGGGAGGAAGTGAGGAGGGGAGAGAGAGAAGGGGGGGGGAGGGGGAGAACAGGAGAAAAAACGAAACTGGGACTTGACCTCGGGCAACTGGCTGTTAATGCCAACGTTCAGCATCGGAGTTTTTACAACCCAATAGGGTGCGGCGGGGTGGGGAAAGAGGGGAGAGTGGGAAGAATAACGAGGAGGGGTTGAGAGAGAGAGAGAGAATAAAAGAGGGATGAAGATACAGCGAGTGAGAGAGAGAACAAGAGGAAGAGCTTATATATATATATATATACACATATACATATATACATATATATATACATACATACATACATACATACATACATATACATATATACATATATACATATATACATATATATATATATATATATAACGCAGTATTCATGTCATTTATATTTTTTATCTATATTACTAAAATCCTATTTCTGGTTCTCTCTCTCTCTTTAACGCTCTATACCGCAATCATTTTTAATCTCTGGGAATTTCAGCCCTATAAGTTTATTTTTTATCGAATTATTCCACTAATTTTCTTAATTTGTTATTAAAAACCAAACATACATCCCTTATAAATATATTCATTAAACTCATATTCAAAACATTCCCGTTAAACTAATCTAAATCCAATAGGTATGTACATGGTAGGAACGAAGAAACGGCGAGCAAAGAGGGAGGAGGGGGGGGGGGGGGTTAGGGAGCTGCAGCGAGCAGGGGGCTTGTTGCCCCCTAGTATATACATACATACACACACGTACAGGTCAGGTGGGAGGGCATTAAAACAAAAACGAAGGACGTCGATTTTTTTTTGCGAATAAACTTGTAAAACAAAAACGTACCCGGCAATATCCGTTTAGATAAAAATGTCCGATGAAGCATAAAGGGAAAAACAAAAAAATTCCGGGATAAAAATCCCCTCGGGTCTCTCGGACATTCATAAAATATACGCCGATAAAAAGAAAAATTACGAGGGTGCGCGTAACCGGGCAAAAAAAAACGAATTGCGGAGGGAAAAAAACCACAATCGGAGCACGCACGATAATAATTAAACGTGGCTCCCGACGGTGCTTCACCTACTTTCGGATTTTTTTTTACAATGAGAGGGAGGTCCTTAAAAATAATCGCGTACACGTGGCGACATTGCAGCCATTATCAATCGCAAAGAGAACCACTCCGGAAACATTTTATTTGGCGAGCACGAAAATGACAGGGGTGGTTAACGTGTCCTATCCCCCGTTACTAAGGGTCGCGGGTTCGAATCCTGCCGAGGGGTTTGGTCGTATTTGTTCGTCTTTGTTATTGTTATTTCGCTCATTGTAAAAGGTCGTAAAAGTGCTGATTATGAGCCAATTAAAAATAAATAAATAAAATTAAAAAAGTAGACGAGATCCCGCATCAACCTTGGTCCGAAAGGGTTCTCGACATTAGATGAGACGATAATAAAAATTGAGAAAGGAACAATGTTTTACGACGAAAATAGATTGCAGGGAGAGATTATAAACGGGAAAAAAACAAAGAAATAATCGATAACGGTGTCCAACAAAAAAACGACACCGCGGCTTAAATGAGAGTTTATAAATAGGTTTGGATTGACAGGCAGAGAATTCCAAATGATAACAATAATCTCAAGACAATATAAGAAACTAGCATAAGTGCCCGTTGAATTTCAACGGGTTTAATGAATCTAAATTTTCGTCAATGCAACATGTAAAAATCGCAAGAATAAAATTGTCCACTGTTTTAACCATCGAATATTTCTATATTATAAGTCTGTTTTAATTAATTAACTAAAATCTCACAGAAATTCCTTGTGAATAAAATAGTACCTTTCTTTCTACTAAAATAGCCATTGTTATTAGTTTTAAATTGATTATAGCATTAGGATTTCAATTTCATTAAATAAGCAGAATTCCGGGTCCGAAAAATTGGTTCAATCTTCAATTGCCTCTGATAAATAGATTTTGGAATATAATGTACCTCAATATCGTTTATCGTCTGCTCAGCACTCTTGCCTTCTCATTTTCTGTAAAGTGAATAAAGAAAGTTCTTTCTTTTAACTATAATAGCCACTGTTATTAGATTTAAATGGATTATACTCTGTATTAAATAAGCACCAAAATTCCTTTTATAAAAACAAATCAGTTCGTTAAAAGATCCACTGTTGTTTCTTCGAAAATTGCCTGTTAACAGTTTTAAATGTCCTTTTAATTTTAATTGAATTTTAATTTATATTCGTTTCCAAACTTCGGCCATTGTTACGAAATTAATTCGAGGAATAACAATATAAATTCGTAAGCACGTATGGTTTACAAAGAATTTAATTTAAGAATGCTTTTTATTTCCAATTCTTCTAAAATGACACTGTTGATACTTAAATTTTTTTTATATTTACGTTAATATACTTATTTTCCAAAAAACACGCCCATCTCTCCCCTTCCTTCCTCTCTCTTTCTCGTATTGAAGCATTCAATTAAATTATTATGAATAGCATTATGAGGCAAAATTATTATTTCGTATCGTAAAAGAATACAGTCGTCCTTATTGCCGTAAATTACGCACACTGAAATGTCGAAGTCGATTTTTTTCATGAACACAATACTTTCCCATTACGTATGGAGTAAGAAAAAATCTGATGTGGCCAACACATGACTTTCTCCATATTTGGGGTATAGATATATAAAATATTATGAATAGCATTAGAAGGCAAAATTATTATTTCGTATCGTAAAAGAATACAGTCGTCCTTATTGCCGTAAATTACGTATATTTTGAATATGTTTACAGAATTCACCGCTACATAGTGGTTGTAAACTGGAAAACGTTAAATACCTCCGAAATGGATGGTTCTACGAAAATTTGTTTCAAACAAAACCTGGAAGAAATATTATTTTCTACAACTTTGGTCCTCATGAAGATTACCAATAACGATGTTTTTAAGGAGATATTTGACGGAAACCGAAAAACCGGTTATTTATAAATAATTCCTAAACAATAACTGCTATGGAAAATTGTTTGAAATAAAAGATGTAGGAAATTATATTTTCTACATTTTTTGCAATGGTCAATGTATACAATAATGACGTATTATCGGAGAAATATCGCAAAAACCGAATCGGGTTTCGAATAAACCCCGACTTCTGGTTAACTGTTATTGTCCAAAAACTGATCAGTTCTTTGTGCTCATGTTAAAGTGTTATATATGAAATTTGGTAACGATATGGCATGTACTTTTTGAGTTAGAGCGCCCACAATCACATACACACACACGCACACACAGACATCATTCCGAAAATAGTCTAAACGTGTTCTAGGGACCTCAAAACGTGTATTTGTCCCAGTTTGTCCCGGATTTTTTCCTTTTAAATATGTTTTGTCCCGGTTTCACTCAAAAAGTTGATGGTCACCCTATTTATAGTAGATATTGTACATATAATTTTAAATACTTTACTAAAATTACATAGCTTTATTCCTATGATGTTTCTAAATATATAAAAATTGATTCAAAACATTACTGTGGCTTCTTATAGTATTTTAGATGGTGGGCCTCTGAGGCCTTCCACCCCCCACCCCCCCTTGGTAGTCCATGGTAGTGAAAATCGCTTGGTAGTTCTAGGGTTAATGTAAAAGTAAATACCTAAATACATATCAATTTTATTAATCATAAATGAAAACTACACATTTTTATTTTAAAAAATAGAATCTCAAATAATAATGCAGTTAATAAATACATAAAATAACTTAAAAGTAATTCTTTCTACATTTACTTTTGGCAAATTGGTTGATAATTTCTGCACAATCTATATTTTTAAATAATTCTGATTCAATTGATAATATGCTTAAATTATTAAGTTGGCATTCTCCTAAAGATGAAAGCAGATAGTTTTTTAGTCTTCTTAGCGTCGAAAAAGATCTTTCACCATTACAATTTGTAGCAGCAATACTTAAAAAATGCGCAAAGCAGTAGCAACATTAGGAAATGTAGATTCAATACTTGAATCTATTATTGTCCTCAAACTAAGCTCTGCTTCCGATGTAATTTCATCGTTCCTCATCGTCATCGTTAGGCGGCGCTGCAATAGTGCCGTCGCCGAATGACACGGATGTTTATGTCTGTACTATTGTTCGTACGAATATCTAATCTAACATAGCCAATGAAAAAATGTAACGAAGCAGAAGTTATATGTAAGGAAGTTAGTGTCTCATAGCCCATTTAGCCCAATGGTTAAGGCAGCGCTGCCTATGCCTAACGAAGGTAAACAACAAAACTAGATATTTCTGTACAAAAGGACAGGTTACCACGACTGTCGGGTTGAGTAATTAATTGATTATGATAAAAAATATGACTCACTTATGTAGTTCTTAATCCATCTTCTCCAATTCGCCTATTCTTTTTCTTTCGATGCACTGGAATGGAACTTTCTTTCTACTTCACGATCCATTCTAAAGAAGGACAAAACTCCTAATGTGTAGATTTCGGAGAATGTTGAAAATAACAACACGATTCAATCTGCGTAAGTACATGTCCATCGAAATTGCATTCACGTAAATTTAATACGTATTTAATACAGTAATACTGCCGACTACCTTTCGTTGTAAAGACTTACATCAGACTAGCCACAGGGCACGAGAAAGATTCCTGGGAACCGAGAAACAATTATCACAGCGTATGTAGGTCCAGATTGCCATCTCAAGTGGTATGGATATTTGTACAAACAGACGTAGCTTATACTCGTTTCGTCTCGTCGATGTGTGCATTCTATATGAATGAACCTTTATATCACCATGTTTTGGCATCGAGAAATGCTTATGGAAAGAAATCACATGGCCCGAGAATTTTCCAATGTAAACCTGAACCTTCGTTAAGCCCTCGTAAATTCGCCAGACCTTCACTTCTCCTCGGAGTCTCTGAAGTATAGCTATTATGATTCTGTTCAGTATACAGTGTGCGACGGGTGAAATTTTTTAATGCTGCCGTCCTACGTAGTACGTATTTTCAGAAAACCCCTAGCATTTCCGATTGCCCAAAATATTTATGAATTACAGGGAAGTAGCCACATATTCACTACTTGAAGCATGTAATAGATGGTGAGCCTCTTGAGAAATAAAAGGCTATAACAATTTATACTTTTTGAGTTTAAATTACAAAGATGCGAAGTTTACAAATATATATATTTTATTTGTGGAGCGGCGGCGCCGGTCGCCCTAGGGCTGCAGGCCATTTAGCCAATATAGTTAAGGTCCCCCTGATTCCAATAGATTCCATTACGATACGCTTATAAAGTTAAAGACGTAATAAAATGACTACCGGTTTTTATGAAAACTCTACGTTACATTAAAATGCGCGTGGTTTTATCTATAAAACGCCGTTTAAATATATAAATATAACGTCGGTGCATTTAAAAAAAAAAAACACCGACCTAGTCGTTCCGATGCAGTTTAAAATCGCTCGTTACACCGCAGCAGGACTGTTTAACCGGGAAGAGACATTTTATAGACGAGGGAATGGAAGGACGATGACGGATTTAATCGAAGCGCTAACAGATGTAAATCCGCAAAAAAAAATATACGTCATTCCCGATTCCTGCGCTGATTAAAGCGAATCAACGTTACTAAACGTACAGAATAAGAAAAGATGGAGGAGATATTGAACCAGCGGCCTGATGATTTATAACTGTAGCGTGGGACGGATTTACACAAACAATGCCACAAAAGCATGCGAACGAATCGTGGATGGTAGAATGGAAAAAATGACAATGCGGTAAACTCGCTTCGTGTCGATCCGGGCGAGCATCATCGTGGTAAACGAGAGAGGATTTTTTTTTATTGATTGACGTCTCTGTCCATCCATTCCGAGAGAGGAGAAACAAAGGAAGCGTTTCCGCGGCGACCGCATATATAGTAATTACTCAAGATACGCAAATGTAACAAAACGAGAAGAAATCTAAATATAAGAACTAAATATTAGAAAACAAGTTGAAAGTATAAAACGTGTATTTTTAAATCCCAACTTTTATTTATCTTAGCACGCACAACTTTTCTCTTCAAACAGAACGGTAACTTGTGGCAGGAATACGAGAGTTAAATGCAAACGCTCAACAATGGAAAACTAACTTAAAATCGATAAATTAGAATTCCGTTGTTGAGAGCTGTTGTGAATAGCGAATATGAAACACTCGATCCATTCTTACGATTGCGAACTTCTTTGATTACTTAAAATCTTCTATATATTCATGAAAGTTTATTTGTTTATTTGTGCATCTATACATTTCCACACCGTTAAAGCTAGAGTAATCAAACTTTCAACAGATACTTTCTTCACAAATAGGAAGGTCGTAGGCTACTTTTTAATCCCAAATGTTTTATATTAATTGTACAAAAAGCAAAATAACTTTGTGTGCTAATGGCACAAGATTAAGCATTACAAACATGCCGTTTGAATTCAAGAGATTACAGTTTCCAGTTCGGCTTGCATTTGCTATGTCAATCAATAAAGCACAAGGGCAGTCACTTAAAGTTGCAGGAATTGATTTTTACGGGAAGATTGTTTTTCGCATGGCCAGCTGTACGTTGCAGCATCAAGAGTTGGATCCGGAAAAACATATTATATGCTTATAAATAACCAAAAAACAAAAAACATTGTTTACAACGATGCACTGAAATAAAACTAATTTTTGTCAGAACATTTTTTTGCGGTTTTCCCCGGGCAACGCCGGGTACTGTAGCTAGTATTTTCTAAGGACTACATTCGAGATTGGGCTGTATCACAATAGTATTAAGTATCTTACTTAGCGGGCCGCATAAAAGCATTAAGCTGAACGTTTGTTTGAGAATAGATGCGAGATGTATCCCAGCCTTCACGAGATGAGTGACGCTAGATTTAAAAAAAAAAAGAAAACTTCGAGGCGAAAGAGAAAAGTCAACGCGATCCGAAGCGACGGGCAAATAAGTCACCATCAGTTTAAGAGAGTTGGCTGCTGGTAGTTGGAAGTAAATACAAAAAAGGAAGGGGGGGAGAAGCTAAAGCGATACTAAGTGGAATGGACACATACACACAAACATATGTACATATGGGCTCGAGTAAAGGGAAGGAAGTTCGGAGGGTAAAAAAGAAATAAAAATCTGCATGCGTATGAGAGAAAAAAACGGCGGGCAATGGGGGAGGAGAAAGAGAGAAGTAAGTAATGAGGATATGGTTTACGTCTGCTCCATTCCGACTCACTTCCTCCCTCCATTTTACTCTCCCCCTCAATCTCCTCCGACGTGCCAGGGTCCGTTAAAAAAAAAAAAAAAAAAAGTCTTTGGCCGCATAGCCGAATGCAATCACTCTTTCGACGAGGGGCAGTTTTAGGCACTGCCAATTAAGGGTTCCCTATCATTTCGTCGTGAATCATTTCGTCGCATTCATTTTGTCGCACACATTTCGCCGCAATGCCATATTGTCGTATGCTCATTTTCGTCGCAGTTCAGTCTGTCGCAGCCACATAATGTCGCACTGTTGTTTAGTCGCATGCGTTTTGCCGCAAATAACAACGGCAATTTGACAGTAGTCCAAACGTCGCTCATTCGGCGGTGGACCATCCTAAAAATATCGCCATTTATTGCGAAGTTCTCATGGTATTCGTTTAGACCTGTCAGTTTTATATGAGAAACTCCCCACATAATGTCGCATTATTGTTTAGTCGCATGCGACATTATGTGGCTGCGACAAACTGAACTGCGACGAAATGAGCATACGACAATATGGCATTGCGGCGAAATGTGTCCGACAAAATGAATGCGACGAAATGATTCACGACGAAATGCGTGCGCACGACAATTAAGGACAGAGGCGGAATGAAAATCGCGCGAAGAGATTTTTGGGCGGAGGAAGGATATCACATCACGTGCGGGAGAAATAGACACACACGCACACGCCCCAAGAACGTGACGGCATAGGGTAAAGCAGATGAATGGCAAACAAATTAGGTGCGAAAATCGCGCGCCCTCCACGACCGTCCTACCGTACAAATGTGGCACGTGCAAGGAATAGAGAGAGAGAGCGAGAGATAACACAAGACGATCTCTGCTAAGGATTCGTTTTTCATTTTCATAGTTGACGGTAGTCTCTATAACCTTCGTGCCACATGTTCACCGCCCGACGCGTGGAAAAAATTGTCAACAAGCATGTAGCTAGTTGAGGATATTTTTCTAGTAATGGTACTGTGTTAAAATTGTTTAACTACTTAGCATATTTAGGAAAGAATTACAATAAAAAGTCGAGTTTACTTAGCATATATGTTTACACTTGGGAATGTCACACGTATTTCCGTTCAACACGCGTGGAATAGGCATTAAAGCCCGGTGGGATACCCATACAAAAAATTACATGAATTTCACGATAAATTCGAAGAGGAACAAATTTCTAAATTAATGGACTAATTAACTGATATTAACTTCATTATATATTACGTAAGCCTAAATAATACCCAATATGAAGAGACCAATTTTCGCATAGTTACGGCCAAAGTTCGACTTCTGGTCATGATTCATAATGTCCGGCCATTGCCAATATTGACCACGCGATTTGGCCGAAACAATTAGGAAATTCAAGAATTACAGGGTTTGGCGCTAATAATATTGGCCGGACTATGCCAGTCAAAGTTGGGAGCCCAAATCGATTCGTGACATCTATTATATGCAACTTAGCATTCCTGTGCCGAGTTCGACGTTTTAGGGTGGAATGCATTATCAGAACGTGGTTTCTTGATGGTAGTTTTGAAGGAACGTTTCGAATGAACCCACCCTAAAACGACGAACCCAACACACAAATTCCGAATTGCGAAGCATCATCGGCGAAGTACGTAACCTACAGTGTTCTGTTAACTATCATGCCCGACAATATCCGAATCTACTATACTTAATACTATGATATATATACATATTCGATCTTTAGACACCTATAATTTATTAGGAACATTATCTGGACGTTATTGGCAAGGACCAGCCGAAAGAGTTTGCTTGTATAAGATAATTCTGATATGCCCGATATGGATAATAACCGACCATTATAAAAACAGTGATTTCGGGTTCTGACTGTTACATGTATACTGATTCTGTCTTAAATATTAAAAATGGACTAAAGCACACTTTTTGCCGATATGAATCGGGTGCCGAAAATTATCATATCACGGAAGTACCTATACATAAAAAATCGGTACAACATATATTGTACAAACTTCCTCATATACGAATGCGTCGTATGGTTATCTTTAGAAAATGAAAATCGTATGAGCCTGTTTTTAGAAAATCCAATTTTTGTTAAAGTTGCCCAAGAATAAACTAGCCTTATATTCATTCACTGAGAAAAATAAAATATGTAGTATTATTGTAGATGTATACCCAAGTAACTGTACGAAATTTGACCAATATCGTTACAGCCGTTTTTGAGAAAATCGAATTATTGTTAAAGTTGCCTGGAATAAACTAGCCTTATATTCATTTTTTGAGAAATATGAACTATACAGTATTATTGAAGACGTAAACTCAAGTAACTGTACGAAATTTGATCAAAATCGTTGGAGCCGTTTTTGAGAAAATCGAATTGTTGTTTAAAATGCGTAGAATAAACTACCCTTAATTATTGAGCAATGTCAACCATTTCTACATATACTCTGCTCAGTATGATAAAATGCCTGAGTACGCTCTACCGTCTAGGCTCCAGGGCCAGTAACAGACAGACAGACGGCATTGCGAAAACCACTTTTTCGGATTCAGCGACACATAAAACGTATATTTCCGTAAAAATCTCGAAGTCGAATTTTTTCGCGATAACAATACTTTCTCGATACTTCGTATGAGAAAGTAAAAACGAATATAAAACACCACTCAGCGGCCCTCGAGATCCAGGTCAGCAGTCCTAGTAAAGTGAAGATCCGCTCGCTCACTTTTGAATTCCCTCATTCGCAAATGGTTGGTTGGATAAGTAGAAGAATGTTTTTTTTTTAATGGTAATTTATGACACCGTTTAATGGTTCACTCAACCTTTTTACTCGTTTTGGGAAAAAAAAAAAGAAAAAATTTCAAGGATGGTCCATGTCATTTCAGCGACGACGGATCAAAAAAGAATATACGTATATGTCATCCAATACATTTTTCACGATTCCGAGATTTGAAAAAAAAAAATAACAAACAAACATTCGAAAATACGTTCGGGAAAAAAATATGACGCCGAAAGCCAAGGCCGAAAACCTCTGCCGATGAAAAATGCCGCATAATTCTCGGAGGAACGTGTATCCGCGGTGGAATTTTGGACGGTCGGGAGCACAAAAATGAGGCTGTTACGCAACGACTGGATGACACACTTGACGTTCTCGTGACATTGAGATGCGTTCCGGAATACCAAAAGGTGTATTCAAATTATTTTAAACTTCATCGATACGTATGGAGAATGGTCACGGAAGATGGAAGGATAATTACTGGATTATATCTGGGTGAATATGACAACAGTTGGGATTATTACCAAACCCAGACGCAGCTGATAATAAACGAGGTATCCACAAAAAAAAAATACTGAGGAAAACTAATCTTTTAATCGCTATTTGAGCTGACTGATCGATCTGCTGGATTCCGTCCTTTTAAGGCGGGCTCCGTAATCCTCTTACGAATCAAAGCCATGTTTGTCAAAATTAAATTATTCGAAACATAAAATCCAACCTCATATTTAATCCGTTCACCAATAAAACGCGTCATAAATTCGTTCTAAATTCGCACCAGCATAACGTAAATGCCGATTGAATAAATTAAAGTTTTTATTCCAAAGCTAAAAATGAACCCATATGTATTCGACAACCATGGGTCGCATTTTTATGGGAACGGAACGTTTTTTTGTTTTTATCAACCCCATAATTTAAGAGCCGAAATAACCTAATCACTTCCATAATGAATTTTAAAAAGTCAATATTTCCCGAGTGTGCGTCGAAACGAATGCAAAAAAAACTTAGGAACGGTCGCGAATGTATACCGTAAAGACGAATTCTTGTGTATTCCTACTTTATTTGTTTTGACGGCCACCTTGATTCCAGCCATAGGGTGAGCTCGATAATTCGAAGTAGGATTTTTTAACCTTTTTATGTAAAAAAAACTAAATAAAAAATCAAAACCCGACAGCGACATCAAGTAGCTACACGAGTGGTAGAATACCTGCCGACGGTTACTAATGTCACGGGCTCGAATCCAGGCCGGGGTTAGATGTAAGAATGGACTACATGATCTAATTATCGTCCTTAAATAAAATCGGATTATTATTGTTATTACTGATGAAGGCTGAAAATGACAGTAACTTAACCCAGGGGTAACCAAAGTTTTTGAAACCACGGAACTCTTATATTCAAATATTTATTCTCACGGAAACCCAACTAACATAAGAGGTGGTAAGACAAGCCGCAATAAAATTAACTTTATAATCACTGTAACTGATATGTGCAAAGTTAATGTATCTTACACTACACAGTTTACAAGTGAAGCTCATGTTTCCTGCTGTAAATACGACAAGGAAGAGAACGTATAGGGTCTCCGGGGAACCCAGTTTGAAGACCCATGACTTAACCCCACTGTGACGAATGAAACCCAATCAATTAATATATCCTTTATCAGGGCCGCGCCGACCTGTGGGTGCAAGGGGTGCATCGCACCCGCGCGGAAACATATTAGGGGCGGCAATTCACGGGCGGAAGCAAGAAATATGTATCTTAATTCTGTGTTTTTTCAAAACATACAAACGTCCCTTACATTCCACTGTTTGTAAACTCATGTGATAGACCGCCTTATAAAATAAAGTACTTTTACGTAACGTACGGAGATGATTCGTATACGAGAAAGTTTGCGCAATGCGTTTTGCACAATTTATTTCTTAAATTAAATACAACTTTTAATCTAAAAATCGAAAAGAATCTGGGTCAGGGTGTTTTTATGAGTACGTAAGGGGCGGCATAAATTGCTTGCACCCGGGCGGCAAATATGCACGGCGCGGGCCTGTCCTTTATACACAGTGTAGAAGAGAACGGCATTTCCCATGAAAAAAAAACAAACAAGCGAATCGCAAATCACCAAATACGTGCACCTCCGCGAACAACCGTGCATACGTAATACTCGTTCTGGCGAGAAGGTCAAAGGGAATTTAAAGCGTCCTCTAAACGTCTTACGGTAAGGACGTGCGAGCAGGCTGTTTTTTTAAAGGACGTCAAAATGACGGTCAGCAGGAAAACAAGACGGGCAGAGTGTGTGTGTGAGAGAGGAACGGAGGCCTTCGGGGATACGAAAGGAGAGATAAAGAGGAGGGGAGGAGGGGGAGGAGGAGACGGAGAAGAGGGCAAAAAAAACACTATCACGTCACACAAGTCGTGAGAGAGAGAAAGAGAAGGCATGGAGGAGGGACGTCAAGTTAACGTTGAAAAGGCTATAGACGAGGAGAGAGAGAGTGAAAGACAGAGAGAGAGAGATAAAAGGGGAAGGAGAGAGGGGGAGAGAAGGGGGAGGAGAGAGAGAGAGAGAGAAGAGGAGAAAGGGAGCAGCCAGATGTGCGTAAAGGGAATCGGACGAGACAAGGGGCAATTTGGTGCACGCGGATGCAGAGAGACGGCAGGCGCGTTATCACAACATCAAATCCGACGTGAATGCCCAAGTTGGTCTTTGGCTAACAGGTTTGGGGTTTGAGTCAGAAACGTATGAGGAGGTTCGCGAGGCAGGAAAATTGCGGGGGAAAAAATTACTATTCTTCGCAGTTTATAGCTACACAAAAATCGGTTCCCAAAACTGTACTTTACGTCACTGAGCTCGTTTATTCGCATAAAAACCTACGATTTTTGATCTTATAAATTTAATTTCGACCAAAATCAACGCGGTTTCGGCGATCAGCTCGAGCTTAAACAGGCCGGAAGACTTTTTAAGAGGAAAAACTTTCTGTTGATCGAAGGATTATTAAAGCGCTCATTCTATCATAATGTAATTATTTACTAACTAACACAGCTTCAACAACCGACTTTCATTTATTATTCTGCTTTTCAAGGCATGGAATGATTTTAAGCGTTTGTTCGGATGTGAATTTCTGGAAAAGTTTTGAGGCACATAAATCAACATTGATATACATATTCAATTATTATATTTTTTTAAAGTATCCACCCTTATATTTTATACACCGTTCTATCCTCCTCAACCAACTCTGCCCTGAAAGGCCTGTCTAATGCGTTCAAGAGGATGAAACTTATTTTTAATTCGTACAAAATCATTCTAAGAAAATGCACTCTTTCGATCTCCATGGCAACTGAAGGGTAGCAGCTCCGTGTGACATTTTTAAGCTTGCAATGCTTACGTCACAAGGATTGGTGAGAGATGTTGTAATGATTGATTTTCCGGCCCCGTCGCGTGTCTAAAAACCTTACTACAGTAGAGCCTCGCTAATCCGAACTAATTGGTACTCGGGTATGTTCGGATTAGTGAATATTCGGATTAACCGGGTTTTACAAAATACACGGCGTGGAGGGGGGGAGGACTGCTTACGTAGACTCGTTGCCTGGTAATGTCTTGGACCAATAGGAAGTGCTCACATAACGCTCTAATAAGGCGGCGGAGGGGTAATGTGACGTTACGTTTACTCGTTCCTCGTTTTCTAACAGTTGTGTAGTATAGTGCAGGGCTTTTCCCAGTGTTTTAAATTACTGTCGCCGGTTTGCCCATCTTTATTATTATTGTTGCTCAATGATAATGCTCCGTCCCATTCACGGGAATCGGAACTTATCTGCGTTAATATAAAGTCTACTTTCTTGCCTCCAAATGTGACCACGATGGTGCAACCAATGGACTAGGGAGTGTTGCAAAATCTGAAGTGTCACTACAGGAAAAAGCTTTTGCGATCTCTTATCGAGGGTGAAAAAGAAAATTTCACGATAACGGAGAAACTGAAAAAGATCACATAAAGGACGTGATTTAGTGGGTGTCTGAATCTTGGGACAATGTGAAATATGATATTATCAAAAAGTCATGGAAAAAATTGTTGCCAAATATCACTGATGATACATACCTAAATAATTTCCGGCGTTTTCTGTCAGTCTAAGGTGTCTTAAATAATTAGACGTCAAAGGTTTGTCCACACACGACTAAGGCAATGTCAATAACGAAAAAACCAAACAGCAGACATGCATAGAGTACGCTAACACTGTATGTTCTTAGTTTACCCAATCTTCATCGCCTCTTAAAACCTCCCCTGAGTAGGGGGAAGTAATAAAGTTTCAATCTTTGTCGCGCGTATCGGACTTTTCGTTCAAAAATAAGTCGCAAACAAAGCAATTGACGTCGTGCAGAAGAACCCCGTGTCCTTGACGTCCATTTCAAGGTCTGCGTGAGACGGACAATCCACTCCCCTCGGACACGCATCGGAGGAGAGGGGAATGTCTGCATAGAAAAATACCTTAATATCCGATCCATAAAAACCTCATAACTTACAGAGGGAAACGAAGTCTGAAAATAACGTAACTTTTTTTTTACAGTACGGCAAATCTTTAAGCATTTTCCTCGGTGGGTTCGACTCCCGGTCAAGTTCAGAATTTCTCCCTCCACTTCGCAATTTATATTCAGGCACATAGGCGTCCTAGCATATAATAAAGCTTCATTTCCCTACGTTCCTTGCGAGTACCAAGTGTTATTACTCTCGGGTAAGTCCTTGTTTCCCCCATTATGCCTCAACCAAATCCACTGAATTCTCTATTTCGACATTTTAAATTTGTCATTACCATCAATTTTTTTTAAGTAACCAAAAATCTTTACTCTCTTGAATATTCTATAAATATTGCCGCTTCTCGAAATTTTCTGAAGCTAATTACACCAATCAAGCTCACCTCTCGTCTAATTGTGTATTTAACACGAACTAATTCGTTTTAACCCTGGTAATTTGTCTAATCCACGCTAAACCAAAATCTCCAACACTTTCGACCTTCTCAAAACATCTTTTCTCATAGTATTACACCATCTAAGCGCGCGCGCGAGTATCCTAAGTTTTTTGCCTGCAAATCCACCTTCTGCTATCCTGTAACAGCGGTTTCAAACGTTTTTTTGTAGGAGCGGCAACCTTTTAGAAGGTAAACATCATTTCCTGGCAAAACACCACCTTTTCAACCAAGGTCGTATATTTAAAAACGTGTTATTTTCATAATGTTTGGACACATTATTTTTGTCGGCGCCAACATCATTACCAGAAATTTAGAGGAAATATTTTTATTGCCCAAACGACCGATCAACGTTTCCAAATCGTTGATTTATTTTATCTGACACATCGAAACAAGTCGTTAGCGCGGCACCCGTAACAATAAGTAGCGCCACCCCCTGGCGTGCCGCGGCGCCAAAGTTTGGAAAACCAATTTGTTCTAAAACCTACTCCGTGACTCCCTCGCTAGGCACGAAAATTTTCCGCCTCTTCCTCAGCCTCTCTCTCCCTCTCCTTCCTCCCAAGAAACCGACTCTCTCTCTCTCTCAATCTTCTTACAGCTTGTTTTTCCTCCCGAACTCATCCCGACCGCGGAATGAAAGGGATGTTTACCGTACCTTTGAATAGCGTCATTGTTGGCACATGTTCTCCAGATATGAAAAAAATATTACCGAGGAGAAGAACAACATCCCCTTTCCAACACACTGGAAGGTGTACTTTGGAGGGGGTGCGCGAAAGTAAATTAGGAGCTAAAAAAGGGAGGGAGGGAGAGGGGTGGCAAGGTTGAAGTGGGCGGAAGGTGGAGAAGAGGAGGAATTATTATTTTGACAAACCCGAGGCATTTTAATAACAAATCTAAGGTTCATTACTTACGGAGGATACGGAAATAAAGATAAGGCACGAAGAGTGAGTATAAGGCCTCGGTACATGATGACGTGCAGCCTGAGGGTCTTATGGGATCGATCCTTCAATAAAGCCATGGTTTCTATTAATACGAAAGGTTTTTCTCTCGCTCTATTTTACTATTGTTTTAATTAATATTATCAAAGTAAATACGTTATAATTAGGTAAGTTGGCAACGTTGATGAGTTATTTAGAAATTATTAAGAATTACACTAATAATATAACCAGAGCTGCAAACCAATTCAAAATTTGGAAGTGGTTCGGTTCGCGGTTCGGTTCTAAATTTTTGGAAGTGGTTCGGTTCATGGTTCGGTTCAGACGGGAATTTTGACAAGTGGTTCGGTTCGGTTTGCGGTTCGGTTCGGTTCAACTAAATTAATCATTTGAAATACTATCCAGAAATAATTTATCCAATATAAACATTACACATTCAGTATCAGTCTGTAAGTAAATAAATCGGCAGTCATTATTATTTTAAATGAAAGAAGAATTTATTTAAAGAAAGGAAAAATTTATATTTTAAATATATTACAATCCCATCATCATCTTCATTTATTTATATTTAAAAAATGGTATTTTTGATCCTAACGTGATTTTTATGTGGATAACAATAGTATCAGAGAGGAAAGAGTTAGGCACTCTTTCCTTTGAAGCAAACCCGCTGGTTTTTCCAATGGAAATTCCTGGTCTTTTCGTTGGTCCGTGCTATGTGTATTGAGATCGAACCGAAACCGAACCACTTTTGCAAAAAATTACGGTTCGGTTTTCGGTTCACTGAAAAATTAATCAGTGGTTTCGGTTCGGTTCGCGGTTCGGCTCGGTTTGCAGCTCTGAATATAACTAATGCTAAATTAATAACTTATTGATTTTTTTACATTTCGGATGATTAAAGAAGAAAACCAATATATTTAACAACAATTTTACTCTCAAAGGTTCACTTTAATACGGCCTAGGTTTCATTGTACCTACTGCATATAATATATGCAGTACAGTGAAACCTCATTATGAGAATTTTTCAAATGAAAGAAAATCTAGGCCATATTAAAGTGGATCTTTTAGAGTAAAATTGTTACTAAGTATTTTTGTTTTCTATTAAAAATGACATTTTGTTACAAAAAATATTTAATTTGTGCTATAAGGATGTTCGCTAAGTTACAGGCTCGTTCGGTCGATTACGTTAAGAGGCACGGAGGTTTCGAACGGGAATACCGAAAGGGAAAAAAGGCGAAAGATACATCGAAGAAGACGAGGCAGCTGCGGGGAAGAAGAGATGGAGGAAGGGGAAGATTAAAAAAGACGGTCGAGAGGAGTGAAGAAAAAATCAAGAAAGAACCGTCCAGATGGGATATCGTTTGTTTTTGTTACGTGCGCTGCGGATGGGAATGAGTTAGCGACTTCACGGAATGGAGGATGGACGAGGAGGAGGAGGAAAGGTAAGGTTCGTGAGAACCTCGGTCGGGCTGCTATGGTAAGAAACGAAAGAAGAAAAAAGGTGGGCGGATAAAGGTGGTGCGGCGTCCTATTAGCAAACATACGAAGGTCGAGGTGCGAGGAGGGCTTAGTTAAGAAGAGAGGCCTGGGGCGGAGAGAGAGGGATGATTGACGTCGAGGCAGTGGGGCTGCGGCGGAAATCGATGAATGGGGGAGCGGATGGAAGGAGCGCGGAAATTTGGAATGAACTGCGGCAAAGATAGAGAGAGAGGGAGAAGTAGAGAGAGAGAGAAGTAGAGTGAGAGAGAGAAGTAGGGTGAGAGAGAGAAGTAGAGTGAGAGAGAGAAGTAGAGTGAGAGAGAGAGAGAGAAGTAGAGTGAGAGAGAGAGAAGTAGAGTGAGAGAGAGAAGTAGAGTGAGAGAGAGAAGTAGAGTGAGAGAGACGTAGAGTGAGAGAAGTAGAGAGATAGAGAGAGAAGTAGAGGGGGAGAGAGGGAGAGAAGTAGAGAGAGAGAGAGAGAAGTAGAGAGAGAGAAGTAGAGAGAGAGAAGTAGAGAGAGAGAAGTAGAGAGATAGAGAGAGAAGTAGAGAGATAGAGAGAGAAGTAGAGAGATAGAGAGAGAAGTAGAGAGATAGAGAGAGAGATAGAAAGAGAGAGAGGTAGAGAGAGAGGTAGAGAGAGAGGTAGAGAGAGAGGTAGAGAGAGAGGTAGAGAGAGGGGTAGAGAGAGAGGTAGAGTGAGAGGTAGAGAGACAGAGAGAGATAGAGAGAGATAGAGAGAGATAGAGATAGAGAGAGAGACAGAGAGGTAGAGAGAGGGGTAGAGATAGAGGTAGAGAGAGGGGTAGAGATAGAGGTAGAGAGAGGGGTAGAGATAGAGGTAGAGAGAGAGCGGTAGAGAGAGGGGTAGAGATAGGGGTAGAGAGAGAGCGGTAGAGAGAGTGAGAGGTAGAGAGAGACAGGGGTAGAGAGAGATAGAGGTAGAGAGATAGAGAGAGATAGAGAGAGATAGAGGGAGAGAGAGAGAGGGGGGGAGAGAGAGCGGTAGAGAGAGGGGTAGAGAGAGGGGTAGAGATAGAGGTAGAGAGAGAGAGCGGTAGAGAGTGAGAGGTAGAGAGAGACAGAGGTAGAGAGAGATGTATACAGAGGTAGAAAGAGATGTATACAGAGGTAGAGAGATGTATACAGAGGTACAGAGAGAGAGATAGAAAGAGAGAGGGGTAGAGAGAGGTAGAGAGAGAGCGGTAGAGAGAGGGGTAGAGATTGAGGTAGAGAGAGAGAGTGAGAGGTAGAGAGAGACAGAGGTAGAGAGATGTATACAGAGGTACAGAGAGAGAGATAGAGAGAGAGGGGTCTAGGACATCTCGCCGCGGCCATCTCGCCGCGGCCACCTCGCCGCGGCCGTCTCGCCGCGAAGACCTTTCGCCGCAGCCGTCTCGCCGCGAGACATTTCGCCGCAGCCGTCTCGCCGCGGGGACTTTTTGCGCTGGATGTTTTTAAGTGCATTCCAGAGTTGAATTTTTAGAGAAGATAGATAAAAGTTTACTTCCGAATTGTAATTTTTACCTATGGTATTATCTGCAATACAAATGATATACAAAGCATATAAAATGTATAGTGTGTAATAGTTTAATGTTTTTACTTTTCTAGAAGCGAGCCCAAGTTGAAAAACATCAGTATGTATTGATAAACTGAGAGAAAGTCTTTGAATTTTAGTAAGTCGAGTGTTTAAGGGAATTTTTATGGTAAACGTTTGTGAGTTAAACTAGAAACGAAACACTAAAATTCAGAATAACCAATTAAATATTCCGAAATTCTTTTTTATTAGGTTATCTTGACTGTAAAATTAAATTCTTTAAGTCAACTCGCATGAATGATCATCATGAGTTACATTCATTTTTGAAATGCATATAATTATAAAATGTGCTTTTACGCAAATTATTATCTCCTCTTTTGATCTAGAAAACTTTATTAAAGCGTCTATTCAGTACATTTTATTCGTATTCTGAAGAAATTATTTTCTGTATCATTTGAGTTTATAATGGAACTAGGGGTATAATCCAAATTAGACTTCCTATATTGTGTATGTGCTTGATATCAGCAGTCATAGGAATGGTTGACTGGCGGCCATTAATGTACAGAAGTTGTCTTAAACTTTTGAAAATTATTGCATGAGTTTGCCTATCAAAAAGCACAAAAACAAGGTTTTTGTATAATTACCATTTGAATAAATTTTTCTTTCTGACAGGATACCCTATTTTTTAAAATCGACTTATTGAGATGCACTAATGGCTTCAAAAAATTCTCTCGATGAGATTCATACATAATTTGCCGTGGTTATAGCTCGATCGTTTTACAATAGCAGGCGACGACGCAGGAGTTAGTGGAGGAGAAACGTAATTTAATAGGTGAAAATGAGTGGAGAACAGTAAGCCAGAAAAAATACAGAAAATGAGTACATTCAAAGAGAATGTGTAATGAACGGAATTGAAGAAATACTTGTTAATATAAATTCGGAGAATGAAAGTGATAGCACTGAAGCAAGTGACTAATAAATATCAAAATAATTATTAACTATTATATTTTGCATGTATAAAATGATAAATAAAGGTTTCCTTAAAAATATATTTCAGTAGTTGTTATACTTTGTATCAAAGAAGCTTCCTCCTCTATTGACCACCTGCACGAGGAACTGAACTAGAAAATAAAACTACTCCCACTAGGCATTCATAAGATTCACGGAATTCTCAAATGAGTAAATTTCCCCATGGAATTTCTGGAAGTCGTTAGATATTATCTTAATGTCAAATTTGTGGAACGAACCAAGGGACTTGAGGATTAGTGAATTTGGGTGGGGTTTGGACCCCATGGCGACAGGGTATGGGAGCGTGAGGGTGTCGATGACCATGGAAGGTAGGACAATTCGGCCTTTCGCTAAACAATCGAGCTATAGCCTAAGATCGACCATGATTATGGCAGTCTTATCTTTGCTACCGTATGGTAAACATCCGTCCTCCGAGTTCCCATTCACGGTGTGATATCGTCTGTGGATCCTTGCTAACTTGCTCAGTGAACATTTTTATTCACTTTACCACAACATTCCGAAAGTTTTTCTAACTTTTACTAATCCCTTAAAATGGAAATTATTCTGTCTATCCGTGGAAAGGAGAAACTATTAGTGGAAGGTTTTGTGTATGTGTTTGTGCGGTTAAGTAGCGATGAGCGTGAGAAATTTTGGCGTTGTGAAGAACGTGGAATGTGCAAAGCTAGAATACCCACTTGTATTCCAAAGTGAATCACATATTAACGAAGCGGCAACTTCGTATTTTAAGAAAATCAAATTATTGTTAAAGTTGTCTAGAATAAATATGAACTATGTAGTATTATTGAAGACGCAAACTCAAGTAACTGTACGAAATTTGATCAAAATCGTTAGAGCCGTTTTTGAGAAAATCAAATTGTTCTTAAAAACGCGTAGAATAAACTTCCCTTAATTACTGATCAATGTCAACCATTTCATCATAGTCTCTGCTCAGTATGATAAAATGCTTAAGTACGTGATTCCATTCATTTTCGCTTTACCGTTTAGATTTACATCAATACCCTGCAAGCCGCTAGAAGCGTTTGGCAGGGGGTGTCACAACACCAAGTGAACTCTAACTAATTCCTCTCTTGGACTGTCTCATCGCGTCTGGGAAAAAGGATCTGTAGTATTTCTCTGTTCTAGCGATTGTTTCGACACATTTTCTCCTGTACTCTGATCTAACATTACGTTCACTAACACCGATGGGGACGACTATGCCGCGTACGTCTTCAACGAATTCGGAGCTTTCGAATTTTTCAAAAAGTTTCCTTTTGTAATCAATTCTTCTACTCTTCAACGTCTGCCGTTTAGGCTCCAGAGCCAGTAACAGACAGATAGACAGACAGACGGCATTGCGAAAACCACTTGTTCGGATTCAGCAACACCTAAAACGTGTATTTCCGTAAAAATATCGAGGTCGATTTTTTTCGCGATAACAATACTTTCTCAATATACTTCGTATATGAGAAAGTACGAAGCAAGCATGAAAACAATTCATAGTTTTTATCACTTCAAAACTCCATATTTGGGCACTCGTATTTGAAAACTCAACGCTTCTTTTTGGTTTGTCGAAATCTTCTTTTCGCTTTATCTCAATTTACTCAATTTAATAGTGTATAGTTACATGTTAGACGAATCGCACCCAAAGCATTTTTATCAAATTAGCGATGGATAAGCGATTAAGGTTCTTCGCGATCGTCAGAGTTTTGTTGCTACGGTAGATCGATATGTTAATAGCATAGGATAATCAGCACGTTTAATATTAATATTATGTTAAACACTTATTATTACTAAAAGGACGAAAATCAGACAAAGACGTGAAGACAGAAAGAAAACTGAACATTGTTCGCATAGGCCGTGAGATTTTCATATATACCTACTTAAAAATACACGTATAATGTAAAATAAAACTAATATGGAATATTCAACGTGATTTTCCGTTAATTTTTAATCAATCACGGCGAGAGAAGTCCTCGCGGCGAGATGGCCGCGGCGAGATGGCCGCGGCGAAATGTACCTTCGCGGCGAGATGGCTGCGGCGAGATGGCTGCGGCGAGGTGGCTGCGGCTAAAAGTCCCATTCCCGAGAGAGAGGGGTAGAGAGAGATAGAGGTAGAGAGATAGAGGTAGAGAGATAGAGGTAGAGAGATAGAGGTAGAGAGAGAGCGGTAGAGAGAGAGAGAGAGGTAGAGAGAGAGAGGTAGAGAGAGAGAGAGGTAGAGAGAGAGAGAGGTAGAGAGAGAGAGAGGTAGAGAGAGACAGAGAGGTAGAGAGAGACAGAGAAGTAGAGAGAGATGTATAGAGGTAGAGAAAGTGGTAGAGATAGGGAGAGATGTAGAGAGAGAGAGGCTGGGAAAATGCAGACTAGTAATGATACTTCGGCGACGAATAAAAGAAAAGAATCAGCTTGTAAAAAAAAAACAACTGGTTTTATTTCCTCGGAAATTTGACCATTAAGGAAATGACCGCCAATAATAACATCAGAGGACTCGTCACATTCTGATTGCAAGAGAGAGATTCGTTTTAAAAGTCTCGACCGATAGTGCTGTAATAAAATTACGAATGATATAAAGCTTTCTATCATCTTAAGTCTCGACCTCGGTTTTTTTGAAAAAGGATTCCTATCGACGAAATCAATGGCCAAAAAGATTAAAGGTAAAACGGCAGAAAAAAATCAAGAGGTTGTGTTACACCACCACGATAAGATTAGTTCGCGTGATTAACAGGACCACCGAGTAATTAACAGCGATACCCCGCTAAAACATTACTGCGTTGCAAATGACCTCGTTTGATTTGTTTTAGTTTATGCAAATTAGTATATTATTGCAATGAACGTTCCGGAACGGCGTTCCGGTGCGTTCCGACAGAAAATAAAATTACCTAATTGTGTAGATTTTAAACTTAGGACTGGCGTATCTAAGAACACATCCCCATATAACAACGATTCACCACCTATTTCGTCGAGCGCAATCATTTTTAGGAACGCATCAATTACGCTGAACGGGGTATTACTAAATTAAACACGGTTGCGCATGGCGTAATCTGTTCTTAAATTGCTAGATTACATCAAACTACTAAAATGAATTAAACAGATTACCAGAAAAACTATTTTTATTTTAGAAAGAAATTGTCCTCAAACTGTTGCTATCGTTTTATTAAAGGGAACGACTTTTTTTTTAACCACACACACACCCACAAAGAAAAACGCGTTTAAAAAAAACAACGTCATACATCACTAAAAGAATGACATTTCTCAGACGGGCTCCGCGCGGCCATTTTCTGGGCATTTTAAAGGGAAGGAAAAAAAACTTCCTGAAAGCATTTTAAGGAACAAGGAACCAAAACTGGCGATTCGGATGTTACGCCGCCACCACTCGTAATCTCCTTTCAAGTAAGAAAATAAAAAAAAAGTAAATATAAACTTCGATATAGGAATGTGGTGGAGATCCGTTAACTTTTGACGATGTTTTCGTCTCTATTTCCTACAAGACTTCCTCTTGGTAATCATGCCGTAATATGCTGCGATCTGCCGGCATAAAACAGGAACTACTACTAGAAGATTCATCGACACGTCGCACGTACACAGGAGTTCAGAGCTAATAAGATAAAAAGGAGGATATATGTATTTACTCGCAGACCCATGTGACGAACATGACTCTCTCGAACAAACTGGACTCAAAAACACGAGAGAGAGAGGGAGAGAGAGGGAGTGAGAGAGAAAACTCGATGGATTCGAAAGGCCCTCTTTTTGAACCATTCACTGGATATAAATGTGTTTAGAATTTACAATTAATATAGATATACGTAGTATAGTCTTTTCTCCGTGGCTGGAAAGAAAGCTATACCCGAAAAATTGTAGTGTCTCTTCACAACCAACATATACATACGTCCAATCAAAACTGAAACCCACTGTAAAGCCTATCAAGTGGAGCTTATTAATCAATTAGTCAACATCAATAGCCGGCCGGGATAGACTGGTAGGTAGTGCTCCTGCCTTCTAAACAAAAGGTCGCGGGTTCGAACCCCGCTTCGGACATGAACGTCGTGATTCGTCTTGGAATTTTTCCTCTACCTGCAGACAAGCCTTTGGCTTTGAGAAGGCATTCTTTTTTTTAATTCGGAATATGTTGGAAAGGGCTTTTGAAATATTTTGTTCCAAAATAATGATTAACTTGTAAATCATTAAAAAGTTATTATAAAAAGATAGATAAATAGCTTTAAAAAATCTTAATTTCTTATATATTCGGAAAAATTCGAGGATCCATTGCACACGTGGGGTTTGGCAACCCTATTGTTACGTCGTTTTTACCTTTCCATTTCCTCTAGTACAGCCACACGCATTGAAATACTCCCCCCTGAAAGGAAGTACCAACTCTAATACCTAAGAATTAAAGTCATTATCTCGTTTTCGTCGTAAGATATTTCCGTAATACACACTGGCGTGTTTCATCCTATCCCTTTCTTGACTATTCCTCCGAGCGAGAACTTTCAACAGATGTAAATATTTTCATGTCTGAAAATAAGGCGTGATTTTCCGATAAAAATATCGCTTTGAAAACGGAATTCTTCGAATTAATTTTTTTAAACGGTCGTGAGATTGAAGACAGAAATATGGCAAGCTGAGCAACAAATCACAAGGTTTTATTCAATGTGGCACCCTTCGAACGCCTGACTTTATTTTGGATCGGATAACATTAGCTTCGCAACCAAACAACCAAGTGCGAGAATAAAAAATTCAAAATTTCCGCAAAATTTCCCCGAATATTAAAACGCGACCATCCGCTCGATACAATTTCCTCTCGAATAAAAACAAGTGAGGATTGAATAGCGGAGCAAATTGCACAAAGACGTTTTTCTTCCTATCCTAGATGCACCAAATTTTTAACATGTATGGCCAGGGCCGGATTAAGCGGTACGCAAAACACGCAAGTGCGTGGGGCCCAGAGGACAAGGAGGCCCACAGTGGACAGAAATCTGTTACTTGTTTCCCTTTATTCTTTTGTATCAAATGCCACGCTTTTCTTAGCAAAACGCTTTCTTACTTTATCAGTAATTAAAAGTACAGGCGTTCCTCGCACTTACGATTCCAGAGGATAATATATACTTCCCATAACATAGGACGTAAAAATAGGTTTTTTGACGTGCAAGTTTTTGCTCATTTGCAAATTTAAATGGGAAAAAATTCACCTAGAATCTTCGAATATGGACTATTTCATTGGAAAATGAATAAACTTTTTATCGTAGATTGTCGAATATGGATCGAATATGCTACAATTTGGTTTTTGGCGCGAAAATTTAACGTTGAGCTGGAATCATTCCGTCGTCAATGGCAAACATTATGTTGCTGTTAAGCGAAATTGCAGACATTGCATTGGATTTTATAATACGGGAATTAGTTCATTTCTTACTGTCTACGATTTCGTGGATAGACTAAGGTGGAGGAAGGAACTGCGGAGAGAAAGGTAGGGGGTAGAAGAAAATAAAAAAAGACGGATAAAAAACACACGCTGTGAATGAATTGGTCTTTAAATTAATCCGACCCAATTTTAGGCCGGGGCCCAGAACGTGTGCTTTGCGTGGGGCCCATGAACCGCTTAATCCGGCCCTGTGTATGACCCTCATATAGAAAATTTGGCTTCACCAGGATATTACCCGCACAAAAGCGATTTTTTTTTCAGAAAAAACAGCGCTAAACAGATAAAAGGTATAAATTTAAAAAAATCTTTCATCCGAATTAAGGTCAAAAATAAAACCTCGGGTCAAAATAGGCCTTTAGTTTAAATACTAATGAATTATCCTTTGCCGAGTTCACGCCCATTTCGTGACGTTATTTACACCAAACCTTAGGTGGTCCCTGCTAAGCTATAAAAAGAAGAGGCAGCGTGAAGTACGGGCATTCTACCGGTCGCGAAGGCATTTATCAAGAGAAAGCAATCGACGTAGACCCGCGCGCTTCCGGCAGATACGTAATCTACTCTCAAATAAATTTACGTGGAAAGGAGAATCCGACGCAAATTATCGTCGCCTTTTTTTTTAATACGCCGCGAAAAAGAATACGCGCCTCGAATGCCCCAAAAAAATTCAATGGCGAATTAAAACGTTTGAAAATCCTTTTATGAGCGGTTTTAACAGGCAGACCGTACGCGCGATATATTTTGCTAATTCGAATGACATCAAAAATTCGAGGGAAAGGAAGTTAGGTTCTAAAAAGATGAATTATCGATCTATCGGGTATTTCTATGTTTTCATCAGATTAAAAAATTGTTTTTATAATGTACGTTTGAAACAAACTATATATCCCAAAATGGTAGAGACAATTTTTACTAACTCATCTCTGGGATCTCTAATTAACAGTTTGAAATAAGCGCGTTTATAAATAAAAAAATCGGTACAACATACATTGTACAAAACTTTCTCATATACGAATGCGTCGTTCAGTTATCTTTAGAAAAATATAAACTATGTAGAATTATTATAAACATCAACTTAAATAATTATACGAAATTTGATGAAAATCGTTGGAGCAGTTTTTGAGGAAATCAAATTCTTGTTAAAAATGCGTAGAATAAACTTCCCTTAATTACTGAGCAATGTCAACCATTTCTTCAAAGCTTCTGCTCTGTATGATAAAATGTCTAAGTACGAGATTTCATTCATTTTCGCTCTACCGTTCAGGCTATACAGCCAATAACAGACAGACGGCATTGCGAAAATCACTTTTTCGGACTCAGGTACACCCAAAAAGTGTATTTCCATCAAAATCTCGAGGTCGAATTTTTTCGCGATAACAACACTTCTTCAATATACTTCGTATATGAGAAAGTAAAAAAAAAGCCAGCGGTGGACTCCGCTTCGCACGTTCTTTTTACCTAAAAACCCACTTCCCTTGCAAAACCCACTTCCGGCAGCCTTGCTTATCGCCTCCGCGTTATAACCCTGTCAGATTAAGCGCGGACGCAGAAAGCTGAAGACGGGAGAGGTACTTCTTTGCAGCTGATTAGATATTAATGGCGTTCGGTAGCCGAGGCATTTATCGTAGCGGTGAGAAGTGGAGATAAATTATCCGACGGTCGACAAAACATTGAATTTCAAATAGGAGCTGGGAAAAAGGTGTTTATATCACTTATCTCTTCACGATTAGAGAAGCGCGCCAACTCGATCTGGAATTTAACACGGCGCGGGTGCGACGAGATCAAAGCGCGCTAAATAATTATGTTTTTGCGAGGGAGATGCGCCAATTCGTTAATTTGTTTGCGTCAGGACTAATTCAGCCAACGAGGAGAGATAAAAAAGAACTTCTGTCTCCAATATACGAGCAAACTCCTCGTGTAGAGTTTGGTTTCGTCGGACAAATAGATAATCGCCGATCTAACGACTACGAGTTTTCGGAATAGAGGGTTAGGTCTTTTTTAATTTTTCCTCCAAGGTCTAAAGACAGAATAACCCAACTTGAACTATTGTTGAGAAATAAGACTTTAAACACGCCTTTGGTTTTTACCTGTAAATATGCGCGCTGGTGTTTGAATTTAAATTCTAATAAAAAGCGAAGAAATTTTAACCCAAGAGAATATCGTTCACACCTATAACAAGTAAGGAAAGAAAAGAAGAACACAGTAATTGGCGGTTTAAAAAAATAGAGAAAATACGTACGAGGTAGAAAAATGAATCGATTGGCGAAAAACATATTCTCTATCTGCTTTCGTTTAGGAGGATTAAGCATTTCAGACAGACGGACAAACCGACCGAAGAAGCCATTTTTTTTAAAGCGCTAAAAATTATTACGAAAACGCGTGCTTAAAATATAAAACCAACCATTTTAGTCCAAGGGTTATGTCCAGGTGAATTTCCACTGGTGGTTTAAGTTTATATTTGTACTCGACTATTTTATTTATTTTAGGGCAATTAGATTTTCACGTCAATTCAGTAAACTGTGGGCAATTTTATTTACACAGTGAACGAAAACAACGCTATTATCCCGTAAATAAAACATTTAGGGAACTATCAATGCCAGATTTTTATGACACCTATTTAATAACAATTCATTTTCAGTGTAAAAAAACTGCAGAAAAACGAGCTGTTTCGAAACATACTTAATTAAACACAAAACACAAAAACGTAAGGGGACATGTCGAATTAAATCACCGTCACTACATTAAAACGAAATTACCGAAAACGATATTTCTAAAACTTTTGACTGTGCTCTCGATATTCTTAATTGCATTACCGTTAACTCAGTTGCGTATATATTGTTTATTTTCGGAGAAATAGACGCTGCAAAAAAATACTGCTGGATTATTAGAAAATCTATAATGTCGGCAAAAAACCGCGATAGATGTTATATTAACTATCATAATTGATCCTGTGGAAATCAAAATCAATGTGGGGGTCATATTCGACGCAAGAGTCCAAAATGATTTTAAAAATAAAACAACCGTTTCTCACGCACGGACGTAAACAACCACGACTCTCTGTCGACAGGAGCGCGAGTTGTAAATCGTCTCTCCTACTATTTTTACGCGCGTCCAAAAAGTTCTCTCATTCCCTCCCCCCACCCACCTCTCCTCCTTCATCGCCTCTCAAATTTGGGATAAAGCGTGGCGATATCTGACGATGGGTTTCGTACGAGTAACTCGAACTGGATTGCGAACGAAAAAAGAAATGCAGGCGACTCCCGAGATTAGACCGGGATGCGGTCCTGAAAACGTGGTCGAATCTCGAACAGTCGAATGTCGAATCAGCACAAATTCAAACAATTAAGAGCAGAAATAACGATGTCTAGACTGAAACTAAACCTCTCGTGGTTGGGCGGGCCGAAAATTACTTCGCGTCAACTAGTTCCTAATTCGACCGATCGATCGGTTGGGTCGAATAATCGGGTTTCGACAGGTGGAATTCTCGAGTTGGTCGAATCTCGGGAGTCGCCTGTATCGAAAAAAAGGGGAGGGGCGTAATCGCCGGAAACGCGTCGCACAATTAATGGAGACCGTTGATTCACGCGTTCGTTCTTTTTAAAAGGAGGGCGGCGCGAGTAGAGGATGATGCTAAAAAAATTTGACCGACTCTTCACAGTCACGCGCCAATATTTTTTAAAAGCACATCTGTCCTCTCGCTTTTTCAATTTATCTCTCTCGCTCCCTATTTTTTTGTGATAATATCGTTTAATAAGCGAATTTTCTTCGACAATTCTCCATTTAATCAATCTAAGACGAGATGAACTAAATAGCCTTTTTTCCGATAAAAGTTCACGCTGGTGACCTGTAATCAGTTGAACTGTAAACTGCACGATAAAAAGGTTTATACCCGGATCCCACAACGGTATAAACAAAACACCATCTTTTCCAAGAGGTGGATTTTTACGCTAAATGAATTAGATTAATCATTGGTGGAAATTTTACGTGCCTTTACATATAGCGACAAATTTGTTGATTAAAAAGTATTATAATAATTATTCTCGAAATTTTGCTTCGCACCTAGAAGACCTTCGCGTCCCACCGGTTGAGAAACACTGTGGTAGGGGATGTCGCTGAACCAAACACGCGCTATCAAAAAAAGAAAAACCCTATATTGACCTGTCTTATCGCCTCTGGGAAGAATGACTCGTAATATTTCTCGGTTATAGCGACTATTTTGACGTATTTTCTGATACGCTCTGATCTATCAACATAAGCAATATCTCGCCCTGATAAAGACGACTATCCTTCTATCCACCCCTCGCTCTATGTTTAACTAATAAATAATCCCTCGACTCCTACATTTTGAGCGTTGCTCATTTATTTACTAATCGCCTAATACTATCTAATCGCGATAGGATGGAGGGGAAATCTATGGGAGTAGTGCTTTCTATTTCTGTATCCCTTCACCGACTCCCGTTTTTCTCTCTCTCTCATTCTCGCCTCTATCTATCACTCGAGTGAGTAAGGCTGCAGTCACTATGCCGACCGATGCCCATATGTCCGGCGCAGATTACATCTCAAATTAAACCATAGATCACGACCGTCTCTTTTAGATCAGGCGGCTCGAAATAAAACCCATAGGAAGATGAAAAATCTTTGGATCGAGTGCTGTAAATTGTTCCGAACGCCGAAATAACACACAGTTCCGGAAAAGGGTTTCGAATCTGTCGTGTTATTTAAAATGGAAATAAATCGGGATGAAGCGTCGGTATTTTCCAACATCTACTCCCAGAGCACATTCATGTCCCAATGGAAAAATGTGAAAAAGGAACCATTTTCTAACAATTATACCACGAAATGAAGAATAAGCAATTAAGTATAAAATTTTATCTTATCTTAGGTATCCCCAACTGCATAATAGTAACATCGAAATTGTAGTTTATACTGGAAAAGACACTTTAGTCGACAAATTTCGCCTTTCACAGCTTCAAAAAGGCCTCGGTAGACGGGTGGTTAGAGTATCTTCCAACTGATACTAAGGCCGCAGGTTAGAATCTCACCTAGGATAGAGATTTTTGTGTTCGTCAGAGTTATGTGTGAGATTAGACATGTTTGTCTAAATATCGCTCTTAATAAAGACGGATTATTATTATTAACAACATTATTGGGGTTTTAATAGCCTTGTAATGGCTAATGAAGAAACCTATGATAAACACTTAATTTTTCAATTTTTGATACTGCATTTGTTTTCGGCCATATGACAAGATCGACAATTCCCTCTTTCTCCTAACCTAAAATGCCTTCTCTAGGCGAAATTGTATCAAGGGAAGAGGCCAGGAAGTGATAGCGGACTCAACCCCGTTTTGATCACATCCTTCACTTCCTGAACGTGAACAGCTGTGCAGCCGAGGAAGAATAATAATAATAATAATAAGACCTTAGAGACCAGTGGTCAGTATGGTCGCGAACGATCAGAAGAAAAAATGTTTCGCAAAATATGATATTTCGTAATGAAGAAATTATTGCTTGCTGTGGCGAGGAAATTATACGATTTGAATGTGCATTTATATAATAATATATAATTTTTCATAATCCTGAGGATCTGTCAGAGTACAGTTTATGGTTGTCAGGGAAAATAGGTTGGGAAACACTGCCATAGACCCTCACATTACTAGCCTTTCCATCTAAGAATGAAGTAACAACTGAACGACAGTAAATGAACATGTAAATAAATGACTGACCAATTCATTATTTGTTTGCAATATACAATTCATACTTTAACGCCCATCCTTTCCGTTAAGGCTTGGGCATGCAACGTACTACATCATAACGCTTGAATTCGCTTAGTGATAAATAATGAACGGACATTCGGGGCTTCGACAGTTTGAACGATTGATTATTTTCGTGGTCCAGTACTACGCTCAACTATTCCTAAAAAAAAAAGATTTTAATTCGTCGAAATTTATGCCTGTGTATACTCACGGATCAAGACATCCTCGAATGAAGAGGCATACTTTACTAGGAACACTGTATGGAATTCCTCGCTGGAGGATAAAAAGATTTTTTCCTCCATCCCCTCCAACGGTTATTCTTCTCCTCGTCTCCGGCCTCGGAGAGAGAGAGAGAGAGAGGCGCGAAGATATCCACCCACACTCCAAGAGATGGGGTTGAAAGAGGGAAGAGTTTCAACGGCGAAGGAAGGTTGGAGAAGAGAAGGAAAAATATGCTCCGACGCTCGTCAGATATTTCGCAACGAAACGGCCGTACATTTTTTTCTTGGAACGGTCTCGAAAAGCTTATATTTTTTTAAGTTGCAAAATTTCAGAGACGACTGTTGTTATTGCTTCGTTAATTTTTTTACGGTTTGGCGCGATACGAAGAAAATGGCGATATTTTTCTGAGATCGAATGGACTTAAAAATATATTAACATCACGGACAAAAAAAAGTGGTTAAAATTGGATCGACTCTGAGAAATTGCATCGCAATGACCGATACTTCTTCGATAAAGTTCCAAGCTAAAAAAGAAAAATCACTGCATAAACTTCCGTCCATCACGACTTCGATTTTTTCATATTTATTCGGATGATTTTTCACGTCATACTTCATAACCTGCTACCTTGTTTTCCCCAACTGCGCATCAATATAACTAATCATACCTCTCTTATTCCGATATAAATAAATAAATTTAATATATATTACATACGCACATAATAATAATAACAATAGAATTATTTCGTTAGCTGCATGATACTGCTATTACAATAGAAAAGTAGGATTTTATAAAATGAGCATATTTACCTCATAACTACTTATTACACGATAATAATGATAACTACGTATATTACTTGGGACAACGACAGAAAAAAAGAAAAGATATAAGTACTCAATATTTTAAAATAAACCGAACATTTAAACCCCGCGATTTCCGGAATAAAAAAGAGTTAACGTGAGCATACGTGACGGGGGTGGGGCGGATACAGCCAAACACTAAAAATAGCGAACCTAGAGGAGCAGAGAAAACTGACTATTACGAGGATATTTTCAGGCTCTGCCAACGTAATCTTCGGGAGACTTGAAAGATTAATTCTCATCTTGATACGAGTAACATCTTTTCACGAGTAACATCTTTTCACGAGTAATCCGGCAAGCGTCTTACGTTCCTGTTACATATAAAGCACATAAGTAAATTAGTAAAGTCATTCCATTCGCCCCGCACAACTGAGGATGAGGTTATTTTTTAAAATAAAATTATCGCTGCCAAATCTCTCTTCTCGTTGAATTAACGGAGTCTCGGTTCGTCGAAAATAAACCCAAGTCCTTGGAGACGTTTCGCGTCGTTCGGACCGATGACGTCACGAGGTGGCACACTCGTCGAAAACCAAATGCCACGAAACGCAAAAAAAAATTATTTCCCTCGGACTTTAATTAAATGCTAAGAGAAAAGCTGCGTTTTTCTTGTAAGAAGGAAGAAGGAAAGTGCAGGTACAGCATATCACAAATTGGCGCGTTTCGTGCAATGGAGTATTTGAAAGAAATGATATACATAGAAGTAAGAGAAATAGCGTTTTAAAGTTCTTTTCTTCGTCATACATAATCCATTTTAGTCCTATTCAGAAATACTTCATGCACACGTAAGGAAATTAAACGTATATTTGTGAGACTGTGTATGTTAGCAACAATGAAGAAGGAACTGTGTAAGAAATTTTCTAAGATCAACTGGAATTAAGACATTCTTGTCTTATTTTCGTGATAACGGCTACTCCTAATACAAAAATGAACAGAAAAAGAAATGCTCTATTTTACTAGTTCTAGAAGTTTTATTTGAAAACTATTTTGATATGATCAGTATTTTACGAGACATGAGGGAAAGTCCATTTTTTTGTCACTTGTACAGTGGTACCCCTAATTGGCTTGCGTGATTCAGTTATGCGATTTTCTTGTTGTCTTTGACTGTTAAGTCCTTAATATCAAATTTCATTAAAAAATCTGCTTGGTAGAAGTCGAGAACGAACTTGTCGACGGAAGCTAATAGGCGCTCATTCGAAAATCGCCTAAAAAAGAAACGGATCCTTTTCCTCAATTTAATTTTAATTTTCGTTTACAATCAACCGCATGTTTTTTCTAGCTATAAATATTTTTAATTGGGTCGAGATGTGTAGCTTTTAGCGGATAAATGGCGGAAAACTTTCGAATTAATTTAATTCAGAGATCTACGCAATCAAAATAGACTGGATCTTGCAGACAATTAAGTCGATCGCGAAACTGCAATCGATCCACCTACGCAAATAAAACCGGGATAAACGACGCAAAAGAAAACGCAAGCGAAGAAACTCCTACTAGAGTGACTAGAGCTCGACAAACACAAAAGAATCAAAAGATTCGCGCCGAGTAAATAAACTTTTGCGGGGAAAAAATAAACAAACAAACAACCGAGCACCTCGGAAACCCGAGGAAATGACAGCATCGCGCCTAATTATGTAGTGGCTTCCGAGCAGTAATCTGACGAAGAAGTATGGGAGAGAAGGTAAGAGAGAGAGGAAAAGATCTTGACGTAAAAGGTCTTTATCAGAGAGCAAACAAACCAAACCTTAGGGAACCATTAAGACGATTTCCTCTTTGCGGTCCATCATTGAAAGGATGTAGGGAGAGGAGCGAGGAAGGAAATACAAGGGGAAATGGAAGGGAAAGGAGGTCGGATCTCGTGCTTTCTGGTCGTAAATTAAGAGGAGCGAGATAGAGTAAGAGAATGAGGAGGCAGAGAGAGAGAGAGGGAACTGCTCGTTAATTAGGGAGGCAGGTGAGGGAAGAGGTGGAGGTTGAGAGAACTAAGCAAGAGACAGAGAGGCAGGGAATGAATTGAGAGAATCTGGATCGTTATCTCGCGCGATTAAACACGGTTCGCAGATAAGTGCGAGGGAAAGAGAGTGTGAAAGGGTAGAGAGAGAGGTAAGGCAAAGAAATAGGACAAAGATTTGCGGAGGGAAAGACTGAGGAAGTGGCGGAAAAGGGGAAGTAGTACAGAATAAAGAATAGAGAGGAAATAAGAATAGAGAGGGGAGATGGAAGTGTCGTGTCAACCCTCTCTCCTTGGGCTGCGGGAAGCATACGTCTTTTAAACTGAGTCTGTGGGAAGCCGGTATCCCACTATTTGTTAGTGCTGACATCTAACGTTGGGGAAAAAATTGTCAAAAAATATTAATAACCACCAATAGCGCATGAAATGCGACGAAAATTCAAAAGAAAGGAGAAAAAAGGGTTAATTGCCCTTATTTATCACGCCAAGTAAGAGCAGAGCATTTTTTTAAATTAGTAAAATTCCACTGCGTGCATTATTTGTTTCGTTCCACGCGTGAAATCGTTGTGTGACGATATTTGCATATCGAATATCTGATCATTTCGAGATGTATGTAGCCTAACGAGCAGTAGGAAGTATGCTTTACGCGTAAATGTTAACGTAAAGGCAAACTTCAAAAGTTACCTCAAAACCGAATGTTTAAAAACGTGAAAATCGTGGGTGCTTCTGGAAATAATCTGTCCGACGAAAGGGTTAATGACGTAGAGAAAGTCGGAGGAAATGTAAATAAGAAAATGTGGGAACGAAAATGAGGGAAAGTGGAAATTCGAGGCGAGAGAGGAAAATAAAGGGAAAGGAGGTGAGAGAAGAAGAAAAGAGGTCGACGCGTGATAGAAGATGGATAGATGTGAAAAACTGAAGGTAAATCGAGGAAAAAACTATCAACTTCAACTTACGGCTGAAATCAAAGCGAATAATTTTTCACGGATAGAGAACACGATGGAGAATTATCGAATTGGTATTATGGCTAAAAAAAAGTAAACAAATGTGTACTTGTGTGTCTCCGATACCCATAAAGAGGTTACGAAAAACAATGCGAGAATTTCATCTACAAGGCAGCTGTCCTCGGCGGCATCCCCGACAGACAGTATATTGCAAAAAACTAATGTGACGTATTTTCTACGGTTTTTGCCCGGTGCCTTTTCCATACCTCGCTCCACCGTTCAAGAACACCAGGACAGGTATACAAGATGTAGGAAATACGTCACCTTTGTTCTTTTAGAATCTACCATCGATGAATACCACTGGCGTGAGACCAGGTGCCTTGTAGCCGAAATGTCACGCGGTTTTTCATAATTTTTTGTGGCTGTTGGAAATTCCTGAACAAATACAGTAAGCCCTCAACGTTCGCGGTTTTGATGATTCGCGTATCTGTTCACACCGTCTTGAGATCGGCGGCATATAAAATCGACTATTCGCGGTGATTTCAAAAGAAACAACTTTCGCGAATTTTGATAGCTTACCGTACAGATTTTGCCTACGGCTATCGCAGAAACCTAATTTAAAAAAAAAATATGGGAGAGGAACGGGGTGGGAAAGAAAAAGAGAAACATGACGAGAGAAACAGATAAGAGGAAAACCCTGAAAGAGCTTACGTGAAAGGCGCGCACGCGGAACAGAAGCTGAGGAAGATTGATTGCAAAAGGAGATGGGATTAAAAGGAGAGCTTTCGAGAAACGAGCAGTAGCATGCTCCCTAAACGCTCGTGCGAGAGATGTATCGAAGTCCGCCCCCCCCTGTTTCATCTCTCCCCGCATTTGCACGGACACTGGTGAAACCACGCGTCCGATCCTTCCCTACCTACTCCCGGAACTTCCATCCTTCGCATTTCCCCCCCCCCCCCCCTCTCTCTCTCTCTAATTACCGCTGAGCCGGCCAACAGGTGTTCCCCCTCCACCGTCCCTTTTTCCCTCGTCTCTTTCCCGTTTACTCTCCCTCCCTATCATTCCCTCTATTTCCATCTCCATTCGCAACACGCCACAATCGCAGGCTCGCGGCGAAAATCCGATTAGCCGACTATAAAGGACAAGGGCGATACGGGGAAAGATGTCGGAGGCAGGGAGAGAAGGGAGGGAGTGAGAGAGAAGTTCAAGAGAGGAGAAAGAAGGGGTGGGGAGTTAAAAGATGGTCAAGGAACCCCTTCCCCCAGGAAGAGAGAAGGAACGGGACAGATAGGGATGGCCGATCAAGTTCGATCCACGGAGGAATCGATTACTTCGTTGCGATTTTAATCGCATGGATCGATTCATTCGTTGCGATAATTCGCGTTAATCGATTCATTCGTTGCGATTAATCGCATGCGTCGATTCACTCGTTTCGATAATTCGCGTTAATCGATGTATTCGTTGCGATTAACTGTTCAAATTACGATTTAAAAAAATAATAACTAAGGAATTTATCACGAAATGTTAAAGACATCAAAAGCGCTGGTGGAATAATGACGCAAAACAGAAATAGTTAGTCGCCACAGTCAGCACTTCTCTTTCAGAGTTCGCTTTTCCGAACTATACAATAATGTCGCTTCTATCAGTTATTTTAATGAAGTTTATATTTCATTTATCTTTGGTGAAATGATCGGTAGTTGGGTGGTTGGCGTATCTAGCTCCCAATGCTAGGTTCGTGCGTTCGAGTCCTGGCCAGGGCATCGTTGTTTTGTGTTCGCCTTTGTCATAATTATTAAGTTCATTGTAAAAGTCTGGCAACTCCTGTTTATGAGCTACTTAAATGATTATTACACTTGCAGGCATTTTATGTCTGATGGTCTTTGTTGAAGCTTCTGCTATGCTCTGATAATGAAAGACACCTCCATTTAAGTTTACGATACCTATTTTTGACGACGATTTACCAGTTTAAAATCACAACGGAACAAAATATCATGTAATCGATGCTAAAATATTAAGTAATAACAAGAAATTCCTAGTTCTAGTGCGACGAAGAATTCTGCTCGAGTGATTCGGTGGCAGATGGAAGTGCCAGATTCTACTGCTGACCACCAGATTCTATTGCCGACCAAGACCAAGATTTTTTTTTTCTCTCTCTCTCTCTACCCGCCTACGAAAGTCCATTGCCTTACCATCTCGAGATTTTTTTCAGCTTACACAGTTGCTACGCGAATTGTATAATTTCATACATCTTTCTCGTAACCTTTTACAAAAAAAAAACCCTTTGAACTAAACGTTAAAGGAAAAAATGTTCCCTCCTGCTAGAAGAGACGAAACGCAAGGCGAACAAAAGATTTACCAGCAGAGCCGTAAAAAGAAACTCCTTGCGAATACCTTCGGCTCGAATAATAGGAACCCGAATTTGAAAAAAAAAAAAGTGCGTCGCGTTTTATTGCCGGCGCTATGGCGTATTTCCGCGTACGAATCGGAACTCGAGTCGTTATTCCGCTTTTGCCCCCTCAAACTATGCCGTCTCAATTTCTGCGAAAGCTATGATGGGGAAAATGGAGAGAGGAATGAAAGGCAAAAGAGAGAGAGAGAGAATATGGAGTTGCCGAGAGATTTACGCCGCATAAATTTTTTTTTTTTTTAAGGGTCTACTGAGGGATTTCCTCCCTTTTTTACGCGTTCGCCCAGAAAGAACTCCGTGCCCCAACAGCAGATCCTATTTACGGAACAGTTCCTATTTTTCCCTCCCTCTCACTCCACAATTCCTCTTTTTTTTTAAAGCAACTTCTTTTCTCGTGGTTGTTTTTCTCCCAGAAGCACGAGCGCCGCTCCCTATTTCCGCGAGGCCGCGGATATTGCTGCGTACACAAAAGAGAGGGAATGCATTCGACATATCTCCTCGGCAAAGAGTGCTGTGAAGTTTAATATCGCGCGCGACAAGTTAGGTGAGGATAATTTTTTCGGAAATTAAATAAAATAACCTCAATAACCTTATTCCATCTGCGACCTCGATTTTCTACATACATACACACGTACATGCACGTGAATGCATATATGTACGTATGTGCGTTCGTGGCACTGATGAACAAGTAAGGAAACAGCAGCTGGAGAAGACAGTAAATGGTAGTTTTTTTCAAAACAATTTTCGGCAGACTGACAAACCGAGAAAATGTGCACAACTAGACAATACTGAATCGATTGGCGAAAAAATGAAGTCTCTGTCTGCTTTCGTTTAGGACAGGGATCGGCAATCTGCGGCTTCTCAGCCCCATGCGACTCTTCAAGGATTTGCGTGCGGCTCCCGACAGCAGCTCTCTCTGATAAAAAACACTAAAACGAAACTGCCTTCGTAAATAATTTTAACAGAAATTGCAGAAAAGTGACAAGTATGGAAGGATCATTACAATATACCTAACAGCAAAAAGGTAAAAAACAAATGCAAGGGGAGCAGGATCGCCCCCATCACCCCCAGCGGATTCACAAATAACTCTTCTTCTGTCGCGCGTCATGCATAATTTGAATGTGGCTTTTCTTATGAAAAATGTTGCAGACCTCTGGTTTAGGAGGCCAAACAGAACGTATAAGAATGTTTTCAACCGCTAAAAATAGCCGATGAAGCAGTTACATCGGGATTTTTAGTTCAAAAAAATAACATCCCAGATATTTAAAAGCTTTGTGCAACAAAGACGTTCGCGTTAAGGTAAAGACGAATAAGTTCACTGATATCCCTGAAACTTCCGTTAAAAGACGAGAAACGACATCCTATTCAAGTATCCACCACTCGCTCATCGACGAGGAATAACGTCAAGATATTTCGCGAAAACAAAAAACAATCGGTATGGAAGGAAAATTAGTCGTTTGATGCTGCAACCAAGGTCGCGAGACGTAAAAGGAAGATCGACTCAAACCGCGAAAACCGCCTCGTTGGCGCCGCCGTAGAGAAAGTCGGAAAAAGAAAGAGAAAGAGGGAGGAGAAGTAGGAGAGAGGTTTGAGGAGGAGGCAACCACCCGCATGGAATCCCGCTTGGCCTGCGCAGAAGACGACTGGTCGGGTGAGTGTGGTGTGTTGCCTCGTAGTCGAGTGGAAGCCGTTCGGAAGATAAAGGGTGCGAGGAGAAGAGAGATGCTTGGAAGAAGAAAGGGATTCGAAGGAAGAGGGGGAGGGGTGAAAGGGGAGGGAGGAGTGAGAGGGGAGGGAGAAGTGAGAGGGGAGGGAGGGATGAGAGAGGAAGGAGAGATGAGAGGGGAGGGAGGGGGGAGGGGTGAGAGGGGGGAGGGGAGTGAGAGGGGAGGGAGGGATGAGAGAGGAAGGAGGGGTGAGAGGGGGGAGGGGTGAGAGGGGAGGGAGAAATGAGAGGGGAAGGAGGGGTGGGAGGGGGGAGGGGGGAGAGGGGAGGGAGGGGGAGAGGGGAGGGAGGGGAGGGAGGGATGAGAGGGGAGGGAGGGGTAAGAGGGGAGGAAAGGGAGGAGTGAGAGGGGAGGGAAGGGTGAGACGGGTGAGAGGGGAGGAAGGGATGAGAGGGGAAGGAGGGGTGGGAGGGGAGGAAAGGAAGGGCGTGAGAGGGGAGGGAGGGGAGGAAAGGGAGGGCGTGAGAGGGGAGGGAGGGATGAGAGGGGAAGGAGGGGTGGGAGGAAAGGGAGGGGGGAGGGAGAGTGGGGGAAAGGAAGGGAAGAGGAGAGAAATAGAGGGAGGTAGGAGAGAAAGGTAAAAAGTGGGTAAAGAGGGTAAGAAAGGAAAGGGATTGAAAGAGGTGACCGCGGTATATAAAGCATAAATAAAATGGAGGATAAACTCAATAAAATCGTCCATAACGTCAAGAACTGCCAACATTACGAATCTCCTTTATTTTCTTTTATCCGGATAGTAAAGCAAACCCTTATCCAAGGCGCATTAAACCTACTCGCAAGATAGGATTATTCAACCCCCCTATAGAATTTCATTACACGAGATCCTGAATTGGACGCGCATCGTATTTTACGTATGCGTGCGACGACGCGGCGTTTACGTACACGTGATTCTATTTTCAAGTTATTAAATTTGCTCGTCGCGATTCTGCTCGCAATACTTTATACCTCGCGCTGCGCATGGGAGTACTACTGTGTATTCTAGGGAATTTTCATCCTACAAATAGGAGTTTATTTCGATATTTACGCAACTAATAGGTTGAAATAGGAACGCATCCACCATATTTAAAAACATACAATTTCGCGGAAACATGCCTTCCCACCCACGCAGTTTTCCAGGAACTTATATTTGACGTGGAGACCTTAAAATATGTAAATTCCTATCCTGGGTTTCACGTCCAAGTATGGCTCTTATCTTCAACGGCCTCCTTGATCGAGCCATAAATAAAGTTCCGCTTCTCCGGAACTATTTCCAGGTAAATTTGCGAGGTTTTATGCATTGAATCGTATCGAAGGTGACGTCAGAAGCGTCCATTTCCGGCGTTCGGTAAATTTCCACGCGAAAACTCTTTGTCGAGCTAGAAAATGAAATACCTGACCAATTACGAGCAGAATTCTGTTTTAAAATAATTTTAATAAATATAATCATGCCATCATGCACAAGTTACGCAATGAAAAATTATTTTACGTGATCTCGAACAAAAAGCTATGAATATAATCGACAATTTTCTCGATCCAATACTGAAGCTATACATTTTTTTTTTCGCATCCTTCCCGGTCATGTTCCTAGGTTCCTAAAATCCGGGGTCTGCGCCCGGAAGTTCGAAAATTTAGAACCTCTAAATACTTCTGATTCTATCGTAAGGGGGTGGAAGAGACAATTAAGGGAGTGAAAAAGAGACATGAAACAACATGAAAATTTGTAATAATCATAAATTATATAATTACTTGTTCTTAATTAAAATGGTTAATATTTCGAGTCGCGCGATTTTTTAATTTCGGAAAAATTCTCAAGTCTCAATATTATTGGGATGCGGCCCGCCGTCTATTTTTACTTTCTCATATACGAAGTATATTACGAAATTATTGTAATCGCGAAAAAAACCGACCGCGAGATTTTGACGGAAATATACGTTTTAGATGTAGCTGAGTCCGAAAAAGTGGTTTTTGCAATTCTGTCTGTCTGTTACTGGCTCTGGAGCCTAAACGGTAGAGCGAAAATGAATGAAATCTCGTATTTATGTTAGGCATGTTATCATACTGAGCAGAGTATATGAATAAATGGTTGACATTGCTCAACAATTAAGGCTAGTTTATTCTACGCATTTTTTAACAACAATTCGATTTTCTCAAAAACAGCTCTTAGCGATTCTGATAAAATTTCGTACAGTTACTTGAGTATACGTCTGCTATAAGACTACATATTACATTTTTCTCAACGAATGAATACAAGCCTAGTTTATTCTTGGGCAACTTTAACAAAAATTGGATTTTCTAAAAACCGGCTCATACGATTTTCATTTTCTAAAGATAACTAAACGACGCATTAGTATATGAGAAAGTTTGTACAATGTATGTTGTACCGATTTTTAAAAAATATCTACGTATTTGGTGAGTCCTAAATGATTCTACGCAATCTCGTCTTTTGTCTTCTAATCTTCCTCTGACGCGCCATTCTAAATCCGCTCCACTCGTAAAACAGCACGCACGATCGAGCTCAAACATCACCGCATTTTCGCCAAGATTCACATTTTCGATTCGAAAACTTTTCCGCTGATTCGCTTCATCGTTTTTCGAGAAGTCCTTTTCGAGACTACAGGAAACGGCGTTAATGACATCGACGAATAGCAGATGACCTCGAGAAGATGGTAAAAACTTCGCCGGGCCTTCAAAAAAGAAGAAATAATAAAATCCAAGGAAGAAGATCGTAAAAACTCCGTCGAGCTACGCCGTAACTTAGCTGCAATCGCGTATCCGGCGGACGAAATTAAAACCTTTTTCTTCTGCCGGTATCGCGAAACGTGCAATTTTTTACTTCTCCCACGACGCTAGAAGCCGGGTTCGCGGAAATGGCCAAGTGCGCATTATACCGCACCCACCAAAATGCGATCAATAAAGTGAGCAGGAAAAGGTAAAAAAAATTTTTTTTTTCGGGAAAAAACGGGGGGGATAGGCTCGGGATATCTTCTATATTATTCTACATTAACGAATATTTTTTGTCGGATCTGCAATTTAATCCCGTTTTACAAGTGTTTCTCATTCGAGTTAAATGTATAAGGGCTTTTCTCTCTTTATTTTCAATTGGTATGTTTTGTTTATGAACAAATCATTTTTCATGCATCACTTTCGTTTTCGTGTCTAATACGAATAGTATGCAGAGGCCACCAAATTACTACGTTATCAGCAAAACTGCAACTGCGAATGGCTTGAATGCAATATAAAATTATTGCATTACTAGGTACTTGTTGCCATAAAAAAAAAACAAATGGTATTCTGAAATTATTTCGGATAAAAAGGTGGTGTTAATTTCAAATGCCAAAATAGCCATAAACGTATGCGCAATTCATTGCTTTGTTATTATTAGTCAGCCGAAGATGCAGAATACTACATATTCTGCATATTATCCACCGAATTAAAATCATTAACAAATTAGTTTCAAATAGAATATTGTGAACAAATATCCTCCGCTTGTCAAATAACGATCCAGGTAAAACGCGACGTTAAATTTCTTCTTTCTACGTTAGCTGCTCCATTCGTCATTCCATTGTTTCCCGTTCTGTCCACCTGGATGATGCGACCCACTGGCAAAGTTCATCGAATAACGACGACGACAATAACGAGCCAAGCAACGACGGTGAGTTGACGCTCAACGCGCATCATTTTTTTTTAAGCCGAGTTTCCACGGCCTCTGTTAAAACCCAGTGGGCAAGAATAATGAAGTTTACTCTGCGTCACAGCCTTTAATGTGCTCCCTGCAGCTAACGATGTCCTTCAAGAGGTCGAACTCGATTACACCAAAAAGCCCTTGAAATATTTTTTTTTTACCGCGTGATGGTCGTTGTAGGTCAAAACATTACGAGCTGCCAGCCCCACTTCCTGGAACCTCGAAAACGTACCTTAATGAGTCCATCCTAGAACTCTGGCGACGATCGATTGTTTGAAGGTAACGAAAATACAGTAATACCCGCTATACGTCGTGGATGCGTTCCTGAAAAAAGCGACTTATAACGAAACAAAGTACAGCGAAACAAATATTACCACAAGAACTATGATAAAAGTTAGGGGTTAGATGCGTTCCTGAAAAAAGCGACTTATAACGAAACAACGTATAGCGAAACAAAGATTACCATAAGAACTATGATAAAAGTTAGGGGTTACGTTCCTGGCAGATATTTTGTGACACATTTGTTTCCCAAATAATACATATTTTCCCAAATAATACATATCAATTCAGTACATTGGCCAGAAAGCTCAGAAATAGGTTTCTGCACATAGTCATTAAAATTTGGACAGTTCCTTTTATCCCCTGTGTATCTTGTGAACCACCTAACCCATCGTGATCTCTCAAATACATGGCCAGCAAATGTTTATTCTGAGTATGATTTTACACTAATTGATAAACACGAATTTAAATTAATTCATATAAATAATAATAGACATGAAATTAAAAGCCGAATAGAGGGTTTTTATTGTTACAGTTATAATTTATTCACCGAAATTGGAATTTCTGAAATTTTGCTTTTACTATTTCACAAACGACGTATATGCGAAGCGACGCAACTTATAACGAAACGTTCCATAGTTGATTGGCGACGTATATGCGAAACAACGTATAGCGGGGTTTTACTGTACACGCGTTAATGTTTATCCAGACCGCATACCGTATTTTCGAAAAGCTAAAGTTGATGTACAAGGACTTAAATGTAGTTTGAAAGGCAAACACGAGCTTCGAAAGAGCAAAACTACTGAAAAAAACGAAAACCGAGGACGGAATTCCTATCATTAACGCAAGTTAATTCGACTTAAATTTGCGACCTAATGAGATAAAAGAACAACTATTTGAAAATGCTATTTCCTCCTCGAAAGCGACTGTCCATACCGAACCACGTAGGGAAAGGTTAGGTAAGCAATTTTTTTTATAGAACGGATACAATTTTGCGCGAGAGAGTAAAAAATAATCAACATTATCATCATCCATTATCAGGAAGAAAACGCAAGTCCACGTGACCATCGATAACACTTACGCTCCGCGAAAATTAAAACGAAAACAAGAGGACCAACGAAAGAGCTGACCGTAAAACGTTAGAACAATAAAACAATGGCGTAATTCGGGCGCGAAATAGACGTTCTCAGTGGCAATTCATGGATCGCATATTCTAAAAAACAATCAATGAACGGGCAGTCAACCGTAAAACTGCCATAGCGATTCTAATCATAACCGTTCGGTCGTACATACGATGCGGAGTATATTAGGGTGGCACCAAAGGTTCTTTCATTTCCAAATGACTAATACGTGTTCACGAAAGATAAAACGAATGTTTAAAACATTTTGGGCGTGAATGCAAAGCTCTGGACAGGAAACCCACTCAAATATCTTCCCTCACTTAATCAACGCAATCCGCGAGACAGGACAATTAAAAGTTATATATATATATATATATATATATATATATATATATATATATATATATATATATATATATATATATATATATATACCTCCAGAAAAACGTCCGAAAGAATTAATGGGATGAGAAGGCACAATTCGCTGCACAGACAAACGCAGCGTAAAATTTCAAGGGCAACAATTTTTACTTCGCTTCTTAAAACTGACACGAGCAATTTTTCCACCGAACGAGTCGTTTCAACTCGGTAATTCCGCGAACGAAGACCGTAACGGATTGATTACATGCGTGAATCAACGGAAAACGTACTGGAATATATTAATACGCAGGAGAGAAAGATCGGGCCGTGATATTTTGCCGCTTAACTCGCCTTAACTGGACACCCGGGATCGCTTTCTTATGCACAGAAACGGACGTTGAGGAAAATTGGCGCGATTCGAAAGCGGGTTATCGAAAGGGGAAATGGTTTTCATGGATCAACGCTTCCTCAATGGAGCCTCCCCCCACCCTCTCTATCTCTCTCTCACTATATAGCCGCGTTAAGTGAGCGAGATTCCGCCTCATTGTTTTGGGAGACTGAGGTCACCAAAGAAAAAAAAGAGGATGTGGTGTAGGAGAGGCGTGCGGAGAATAAAGAAAACAGAAAAATATGACTGTTTAACGCCGCGCGCGCGCTTTCGAGAAAAAATCGAAAAAGTTCGATTCCTTAAAAAATAAATTAAAAAAGAAAAGATTCTTTTAAAGAAAGCTTCTATATTTAAAGTTAAAACATAGATATTAATATGCAGGGCACGAAGACGCTCCGAAACAGCGAAGGGAAAATTCCACTTTGAACGGGAATGGTATAGGCGGATATTCCTACCACTGAACTACCTAGCCAGACCTCCGTTTCAGAATTGGGTATCCTCGATATATTTCTCCAAAATGGCTAACAAGTTAAGTGACAGGTCGTATCCTGTTAAGTTTCCAAACGGATGCATCCTGAAGTACTGTCCCAAATAAAAACGAAATAAAGACGGAAAATGTTTTCGCTGTTTACATGACGGGGATTTTAAAGAAAACAAATATGCGCAAAAAATATACATATACATATCACGTAGAAAATTTAGTAAACTATATTCGGATATGCCACAAGGTAACCGTAGCAAGTGATTCGAAAATCTATAAAGATATTAGGAAACTTTTACATCGACACAGCTAACTGCATCAATAGTTCGATGCAGATTTATAATATGAGATTGAAAGTCCATTAAAAAACAGCAAGTAAGTTATAGATTGCAGAAATATTAGGTGTTCAATATTCTGTAACTAAAAAATCCCATTTTCATTTTCTCGCGTAGTTGCTATACCAACCTAACTCTACCGACACAAAACACAAGACACGCCATATGGCTAAAATAAAATTGACATACTTTTCTCATCTCCTACACCGAAACGGAGTTATAAAATAAATCATCTGCATCGAACAAAAGTACACTGTCGAAGCAAAAAAGAAAAGGGCTGATAGACTGAAAATTATCAATCGTACAAAGCTATACATAATACAAAGCACAAAGCCAGTCCACACTGGAGAATTACACTGCCATGACAACTTAGTTGGTTAAAGTGGGAGATAACGGTTCGATTCCAGGTCAAAATGCAGAATTTTTCTTCTTCTCCATGTTTACATTTTCGTTTTACGATAACATTTCTTCGTTTATCGAAAACAGCGACCAAGAATAAGTTATTTTTAATGTACAATTACAGTTTTTACCACTTGGTTTCTGAACAGATATAGTAAAGTTCCCATGTTTGCGGTGCTGACGGAGGTCTAAACCCTGGCCGTTTACATGAAATCGGCGAACGAATTAGAACAATTGACTACACTAATGCGCATCTCGTATCTTACACTTATAATGTTATCAGTCTGTATGGACGTCCTTGATGATTAACTTTTTTAAATTGAGTTATGAATTTTAAAATTCTCACCTTTACCAATTTCTAGATATGCCGTCATATGACTTCATACGAGTTATTCACTCATATCCTTGTGTTAAGAGACAAAAAAATATGATTTATTAGGTAGTGTAACATCGCAGCAATTATATAGGATGCACCCGCGGTTCGAAAAATTCTGCAAACCGGAACGCCTTCGGTCTTTCCGGAAAGGTTCAAAATTGTGTGTTACTGCAAGAAAGAAAAAAAATTACAACAAAATAAAGACGGAAGAATATTTCAAACGAATGGCGCTATTTCGATCGATGAATCCTGCGATTTCGGCCGAAACAACTCCGAAGCAAAAAAAAAGAAGATCCAATCTCGTTTCCGACGCTTTATACGGAGGAGAGAGAGAGAGAGGGAGAGAGAAAAAAACCGCGGTTAAACGGATCGCGCAGCCATCGGCTGAATTGAAATGCGGACGACGCCATTCCAATGACGAATACGGCAGCGCCGATGAGATTTCATCGCATTCGATTCCATCCGCCGTTTTATAGTTACCTCTCTTTAAAGGACCTTTAAAGCGAAGCGGATAATAAACCGAGATACTGGAATCGCGAGAGAGAGAGAGAGAGAAGAGAGAGAGAGAGAAGAGAGAGAGCCGACGAGAAAAAAAAACTTACCCCAATCAACCAGATGGGCTCGCGGGTGCTCTATTTGATCGGGATGAATTCCACTCTACGACTGAATGCGAATGGACGGCGAAACAACCCAAGGGAACGATTCGGTTATCGTTATACTATGCCAACGGAGGCCTCCGAAAATTGACGGAGATGGCAGCGAAAGAGAGATATCTCGATAAAAGATCGCGCCAACACCGACGGCATAATCACCATGGATTTTCTAGTAGTAGGTACATACGATCATAATTGGTGCCAGGCTATATAGTCCGTATGCTGCGCGAAAGGGCGCATATTTCTCAAGCGTGACTCGATTGAGAGAATCTGTGTGTTTCTCTATTATATAAGCCAGTTAAATATAACGCGTCGAGTCAAATAATATAGTGGACACAAAACGACCGATGCAAATTTATAATACTCCACGGAAAAAATCGCGTTTCCGTACAGTCAAGTGTTTTTCAAACTTTTTTCGTTATGATTTGAGTCGCCATTATCTCGTAACCAAAATATATGCATATACCCATTAGTACTCTGTCATTTAAGATGTATTTCATCTGGTTAAGCATTGAATCTTCGCGTTTTTAATGTGCGTTGCGACCCAGTACTGGGAGATTTCGAGAAACACTAGTAGCATAGGCTACGAAGTTTCTCAGGTCGCATGCGTACCTAAAAAAAAGCCGTGAGCTACCGATTCGGGAGCACGTTTAAATAGCTTTATGCTCGTTTATAAGTTGCATTTAATGGACAGTTCACAACAAAATCCACGTTTAACGAGGGTTTTCCTGCGATTCTTTAAAAAAAATATTTACTTGGTAAATCGATAAATAGCACTATATCTATTTACGGTTCGCACAAGATTCGTGTTTAAAAAAATACTTGATGTACGCTTTAAGATGGTTTATCATCATCAACTGACTACGAATACTTTTTAATCGGTCATATATGCACGAAGGGAGAGAGATAGTGAGAGAGAGGGAGAGGAGGGGCGTGAAATTAGAGAGGTCGTTTGTTACACAGTCGACGGGAGGGGAAGGTGAGGTGGGGGAGAGAGGCTGCCGCTATATAGCAGAGGTGAGCGAGTTTCTCAATCGCCTTCCACGTAATTGAAACCAGTCCCATTCACTCAAGATCCTCACTGAAAATCGAGTATTCCGGCAGCGCAATTCGGTCTTTTGAAAAGAAACAGATGCGCGAAATCAAGACTCGACAATAACGTCCAAAAAAACAAGCGAGGTAATAATTGCAGAACGAATTACGTAAGTGGATTCTTTTTCAACCGACTGCTGCTATCTTTAGAACGGAGTAACGAATCGCAGGTGCGATGCACTACTGGTTGCTTACGTGTGTAGCAGCATGTGCCTCTTAACTATTTTTTTCGATTACTCCCCAACAGCTGAACCTAGATTCAACAAAATTTTACCGTATCTAGCTCTCGCATAGACGAACCTATCCTGACAATTTTGATTCTCAACGTTAAAGGATTCCAGGGATATAGACCGTACAGACGGACAGACAAACCTATATATACATGAGCGATTGTTTTACATTAAAAAATTCTAAAAATACACTAAACACTTGAAAAAATAAATTCCTTAAGATCTATTTCTGCAGGATACCTTCCTATCCTCTTACTGCATTCTCGTATAAAAAGGCATTGGAAAACATTATCGGCCCATAAAGGAGATTTTTTAAAGTCTAAAAATGAACGATACGTGACCACATTACTGCGCGCGCGCCTAATGAACGACCTCCCTCCCTTTCTCCCTCCCTCTCTCTCTCTTCCTTCCTCTCTCTCCCTCCTACCTCACTCCTTTCCTCTCCAACCAGACCTCGCGATGACGTAACTCGGCCGTCCTGATCGTACACCGGTCTTGCCTGCCGCCGAAGGCGCGCATACCGGCTCTGAATGCCGGATGAGTTTTTGCGAAAGTTGGAACCTTTTTAAAGCCGTAGAGGGCGATCGGGACAAAAGTGGAAGGCGGCATTAACTCGAGCTATAAGCGCATCGCCTCCTCCGATGGATGGACCTCCTATCAGAACGTCTCCTTCTTTTCGATCGATGACACTTCGAATGACCCCTTTATTAAAGCTTCGTCGGATGACCAGCAAAAAAAAAGGCGATGCGCGAGGATTAAAAAAAAAACAGCAGAAAAACAGGTGAATAATCGCTCGAGGAGACCGTCTGCGTCCAATCGGATTTCGACGCTCCTCTAAAAGTTTCGCCTACCAATCAACACACTCTCCAACTTGTTATAAACATGTTTAATATCGACAGAAAAAAATGACGCGATTTTTCAAGAATTTGATGTTGCGATGTAAGACTCCATTTAAACAATGAGAAATAAGTGCGACGAACTCAAAAATTTTGCTTGTTCTATCCTAAAGTTCAGTATGTTAGATTTTCTAGTTCGAAATATCTGTACAGATTTTTTCCCGTCCCTCATGTTCACTCCAAGTAGGGACCAACTATAACTATAGAAAGAGCAATGTACACAAAACCTTTTCCATGAGTGCAATAAACGTCAATTTCAGATTTTGATAACAATAAATATGCACGCAACCGATTAATTACATCGGTTCCCGACATGGCAAGCGTTGGACGTTTTCTGGAGATAAGTTACTTTTTATCTTTTGATGTACGATTTTTATTACCAGGCTCCTCACGCTGTAATTTTGAAATTATTTAGGTGAGAATATATCTTACATATCGTATATATTAGAGAACTGATTAATCAGGCGAAAAATTGCACGCTTTAGGATATGCATCGTACATTTCAGTTAGAAAAGCTTCCTTCCTTTTTCAATGACATTACCGATAAGTAACTACTGGACAGGACCGAATGTCCTCCAGCCGACTGGCATGTAGGAAAAAACAGTAATAGATTTGAGAATGCCTCCATGGATCAAGATTCTGCCCGTCTAAATGGATGAGGCCACAGAATTACCAGCTTAATACGTCAACACGCCTTTACACCCATATTTACAGCCATATATTACACATAGCTACTGAGAGAGGCGAGCTTACCTACACACGTACACGTACCTACCGAAAGAAGGGGGCCAATCACGAAAAATTAACTCCATCATCCTCTGAAAGAGTCCCGAAAAAAAATCAAAATATTGTGAATCACCGGCCAACGTAAATAAAAGGGCATCCGAAAAAAAGTTGCGCAACTTTCTTTTTTTTTTGAAGTAGCGAAATCAAGAGCGATACGAACACGTATACGTATGTCCTTTTTGAGGGCGACCTGGGGAGAGACATTTTTTTCCCTCCCCGCCATTACGAAGAGGGCTGAGATTTCAGGGGACTTTAAGAGAGAGAGAAATAAGAAGAGGGAGAGAGGAACAGGAGAGAGAGAGGGAATGCGCGAGAAATGTAAAAGGCAAAGCCCTCGAACCGCTCAACCTGAAAAAACGCGGAGGAATACGGCAATACGCGCGCCTTTGTAGAGAGAAAGAGGGAAAAACAAGCAGAAAATCAAAAAAAATCCGCGGGAATGGCTGGGGAGAGATACATACATTATATATATATATATATATAAAGGGGGAAACCAGTTCCGAATCTCTTCGAAAAGGATAACTGGAGCGTGTCACGAATTTAAAAAAAAACGCGAAAAACCAGATTTCGGCAAAGAGGCGATCGAAGCGACACAAGTCGCGGGGGAGCTCTTTCGAACCACATACGGGGGAAATGGAATGCGGTCGCATGAGAGAGAGAGAGAGAGGGAAATTAAGTAAAAAACACACACTCGCCGATCGTTAAACGGATCGGGGGTGCAAGAAAAACGACATGGCGCCCCGCGATTCATCATCGGCAGAAATTACTCCACTTTCAGAGATGTTCTGAGAGGCTATTTAACCTCCAATGGCGGATATTGGAGTAATTACTCCTCCCCCCTTAAAGGAGATGATCAATCTTTAATAAATTCTTATCTCAATTCGTGTTTTTATATTATTGACATTCTAGAAATATTTTGCATATGTCTATAAAATGTATAATATACACTGTATACTTATTATAATGAGACATCATTTCATATAAAGTATTATTGTGTATGTCTGCTTTCTTATAACCCCCTGAAGCTATGCAGTAAAATCCACCTCTGCTTCACGAACGACTTTTCGGTCATTTTTTTCATACAGTTGCAGGTATTCCCGCGATTAAGACATTAAAACTAAATTTTTTAGTTTTTATTTTATTTTTAGGGATTCGCAGACCTAAAAAATAAGATTACCACACACCGGTAACCCAACAGCTGAAAATTTCAATCGCCGTAAATTAATACTAAAACTCAATCTAAAAAAAAAAAAACACCGAGAGATCCCGAGTTATTGAAGTAGTGGAACTTCTGCAACTCAAACCTCAAGGGAAACAAAATAAAATGTTCGACTTACGGAAAATTCGAGTTATAGTAGAAAAATAACGCGAAAAAGATTTTTTCCTATAAAATGAATTCAATTCGAGTTAAGTTAAATTCGAGTTACAGACGTTCGACTTATAGGAGTTCGACTGTATTATTTTCCTTTCCCTTTGACGCAGCGGTGTAGTCTTAAGCTGCCGTAACCTTAACGTAAACATAAAATAAACATTAAAAAAAAAGTTTTTCCAAGAACTAACAAAAATCTTCCGTGAATTCCTCTTTTCTCCTTATGTTTCGTCAACTGTTCGGTGTAGGTCCGTGAACATTTTTGCAATTACACATACCTAAAAGCTCGATTCCAACTAGCGACAATGTTTACACGAGTGTTACGGAGTATATAATATTTACTCCGCATCGCACCTTGACCGATTCCCGCACCTCCAGATAACTGTCGGATGCTATCTCACTTACAGCGCTGCGCGTGTTGACACAGAAATGAGGGAAAGGCGTGGCGACTATGTCGC